>JBBMOE010000022.1:3464517-3516999 GCA_037975065.1 Chaetodon trifasciatus
TCAAAGATGTAATTGCCTTTGTCACTTTGTTTGTGAGAAAATTGTATTAAGTTGGAAAATATTTAACATCAATTTAAAGGGTCTATAAACACATTCTCTACATTGTGGACCCCCTTTTTTATGTTAAGCGACTACATTTGCCTGCAGTTCCATCTTGACACATATTTATATTTACACTTTTTTTTTCTTTTTTTTATATATATAATATAATGGCATATGATTTAATGATTATTGTGATTATTTATTTACCTTCTCATTCTGGTGGTTTAGCTTTACCTTCAAATGTTAGCAAGGAATCACACAGTGAGACCGTATACAATGAGAGAGGCTTGTTTTTTAATGTCTGGATAGTACTTTCAGCTTCATTAGTACATGCTTTTAATACATAAGACGGATATGAGAGAATAAGAAGTGCATGTGGAGTGCAGTACCGCAGGAAAAGCCCTCGTGTGACGTAGTTGCAACCGTCCCTCTATCTCCTCTGGCCTCCTGTTCTCCAGGCCAAGTTTCAGTGGCTGATTAGGAGCTTCACTGCTGACTATGTGAGCGGTTCATTTGAGGAGAATAAATGGAAAGTGGGCATTTAAGATGCTTCTGGGAGGGCAGTGAGGTAATAATAAATAGTATAAATGTGCAATGTACAAGCAGAAAATAGATGCCTTGTTTTCTCTGCGTAAATTTGCACAGTTGCCTCCACAGAGTATGAGTGAGTGTCATTCTGTGTCGTGTCTCATCAGGAGAAGCGTTCTTTATTTGCATTTCAGTTGACTGTAAAACAACACTGAGCTGATTGATAGCTATCACTGGTTGAACAGCATTAACGACACTTTTTTTTTTTATCATAGCTCAGACAAATACTGAAAAACATCATCTCTAGAAAACCCATGTTTGCCACAATGCAGTTAATGGCCCCTGAATAAAACTTCAAATGTCAAGGCTGCCCTTTACAGCCTCTGCTCCTGTTGCCAGGATAAAGCAGAATATCTGGCCTCCAGTTCCTGACTCTGCACTCTGCAGTGTGACCGCCTGGATCTCCAACTCTGAACACATGCTGAAAAACTTCTACTCTGAGGCAGCGGATCATACTTCAACCTCTGAACTAACTAATTGACTGTGTGATGAAGAGGAGAGAGAGAATTATGATTAATTATTATAAATGTATGAGCATGCATAGCAGAAGAAAAGCACAAGCAAAGGCCTTTGGTCTTTTTTTTTTTTACTGTAGGCCAATATGCAAGGCACTTTTATCCAAATTTCTATTCAGTTGTTTGCAATCTGCAGCCTCGCCACTAGATGTCACTAAATCCTACACACTGGTCCATTAAAGACAGTAAGACATCAGAGAGAGTTTTCTGGCATTGAGCTGGGGGACACATCAGGGAAAAAAACTGTCAAGCTTAAAAATATTGAGATTTGCTACATATCAGTGGGAATTTTCGCATTTCTTTGCTTGTACATAAGTGCTGAATCAAGAACTTTTTTTTTTACATTAGGAGCTATGTGCTCAACACACATTCCCATCTTTTCCGCCTCGTCCTCTGCTTTGTGTTGATGGAGCATTTTCTTAAGGGTCAGTCTCCTCTTGCATATGAGAATACCTGTCAGTGTATGTTCACTGAAACAGAATGAACTGACTTAGAGCATAATGCTGAACGTGAACATTTAGTGGCATTCCCTTATGAACTGGCGCCGTATTTGTATGTGAATGACAGGATGTCTTATTACTTATTACACTAAAATGAACTTGCTACTGATAGAAACTACCAGAAGGTGGCAGAGAAAACTCAATTTTAAATGTATTACTTACACTCTCACACTGAAGTTTCCATACTGGTCTTTTTCCGCCCAAGATATTCTTCTGTAAGTTGTTGATGTTTCTGTTGCTTATCATGAAGTTTTAATTGGCAGTTGGATGCTTCTAGATTAGTCTTATTTTAATGCATTTAATTCAACCCTTTGCAGGAAGTCAAATAAAGCTGCAAGCCAGAGTTTGTGCATGTAAGATTATCTACTTTACTCAGGGGTGCTGAACTAATAGACTTGGGGGTAAACGTGGTGTTTGTCATGCAAACAGAGTTAACTGTTAATACACACAAATGACTCTTCTATACACATGGCTGTATGCAGCCAGCAAGCAGTAGCCTGGTATTGACTGCTGGTGGGGAAACATCCTGGCTGCCTGGAGCAAAATAACAGAGTGGCTTGGAGTCATGCTGGTGTTAAGTCATGCTAATTTTGCTTCAGTCCCAGCAGTGCTTGTTAAAGTCTCCCTGCTTTTGATGAGTTGGAAGTTTTGTTGGTTCTATTTTTTTAATCACCCACCAAGTGTGCTCAGTGTGGGTCTACCTCCCAGTGACACGAAGCTGTTGACTAATATGTTTGGACCATATTAAGAACCTGTTTGCTTTTTAGTCAGCTTCAATATAAATCCCTCTCATATATGGGAGGAGAGTGCACTCTGGGAAAGGTTAAGTTCTCCACTAAAGTGAGCAGTTCAAGTGTTTGTCCTGTGGGGCTTTCATGGGGAAAATGAAGTGCATGATGGGATGAGATCATGTAGGGCTCTCATCTATATGTGAGGATTTCAGAAACGGGGGCAGAGCTGAGTCCCCAGTTGAAGCCACAGCCTTATTGTAGTGCATTTAAATCCCATGATTGAAGGCTCTTGATTAAATCCAGATCACTTCAGATAATGAGGTCAGGTGTAATGACAGTCATTTGCGTCAGGCTTTGACGTTTCCCCCCTTCTTTTTCTGTCTTCCTCGGGGGTATTTTTGACCTGACAGCGCAGTTTGTCCCTGCTCTACTGCTGCCAGGCACCTCCTCCTGGTTTGATCCTTACAATGTTTGAGAAGACATTTTTAAAAAGTTGGTTTGCAAAGCAGGGAGAGAAGCAAACCGCAAAGAGGTTTTCTCTCTTGCTCTTTGCACGCCTGTGCGTAAAAACTTCGAGCCTGGCGATGATCAGATAGCCAGAGAGGAGCCAGACGAGGAAGTTGGGAGGAGGGACCAGTGCAGTGGCGTGGTGTGTGTGTGGAGAGGAGTTCACACTGGCTTCTCCGGACGCCTCCAGCGCTGTGAAGTCGGAGGATCTCTCCAGTTCTGGTTTTGTACCCAAACCAGCAATGCGCACAAAAGGACGCAAGATTCCAGCGCTGCTGCGTATCTGCTGAGAGTTTCTAACACGCTGTCTTTTTAAGAAAGCCACACACCTATGCTGTCAATGTCAGCACGGGTAGTGCAGAGGATCCCGGAAGAACTCGTAGTGCAGGTTACCTGTTTATGTGCATAGTTTGATTTTTTATTCCAAAGCGAGCGAGCGCCGATGGACTTATTCACCTTATTCCAAAAGTAGTTTTTTCTACCTTAAAGTTTTTGATTTTAAAGTAAACGCAGGGGGGAGAAGATGAAGGAGCTGAGGAAGAAGAAGCTGTACGTGGTGATGGACGTGCTGTGCGTTTTAGTTGGTAAGTTATGGACACTAAGTACAAAACGTCAGCTTAATTCGCTTTTATCTAGGAATCGCACCTCAGCATTGGCAGCAAGGAGAAGATAAGATCTCTGCGGTTTTCTGAGCACTTTCTTACCTGCCGCCCGGTGTGTTTGTGTATTTTGCACCCGTGACAGCAGCTGGGGATAACGACGACTCTGTCATGTTTGACGTTTGTTTATTTAGAATTATAACGAGATATTAGTTTTAATCTGACCGAGGATCTTTAGGACAACACAGAAGCTATTTTATCCCAGTCTCTCTTTTAAAAGGCAAATGAAGCGACTGGATTTCCAATCTGAGTCCAGTACTAAAAGAGCAGCCTGTCAGCCGGTTTGTTTATGTTTTCCACGCTGAAATGTGACATTAAAATGCACCATGGCGAAACTCTAGAGGAAATATCATTCTCATCCTCCTCACGGGGCTGCAGCATGCTCCCACCTACACACCGAAAACTTTGCAGGATTTTGCAGAGCCTCAGGAAGCTGAATGTTTGTTTATGGAAATTTGATATGCATGTGTGCCCCGCTTATTCCTCATTTTCTTCTTTTTTTTTTTTTTTTGTCTGTCAGGAATCTTCCCAGGAATGTCCCCACGCCCCACATACAGTACATGTCTCAAGATATTACTTCCACTTTGCTCCACACACCATTGTTTTGCCTTTAACTTCTCCTGTTGGCTCTTTTTTGACTTTCCATTGCTGTGGTAACCAGATCCCAGCGTTACTGTCCAAGTTTTTGTCTCCTTCCCACTCTGGGCAATGAGCAAATAATGACATGTTGGAAAATGAATCATATCAATGACACATACTGTGGTTATAGTTGACAGCATTTCTCTTTCGCCTTTAATCTTTAATGAATAGAACTGAATTTGAAATATACAGAGGTCCAAAGTGTCAAACAAATGGTTATGAAGCATCCTATTAACTGATATCCAATTGGACAATTAAACAGGACTTAATAAAAGTGGGGAAAAAAATGAATTAAGGATCTATAAATAAACAGCAAATGAAAAACTATTTCATTAATTGATATTTAAAGGGGCAATAAAAAGATGATTTCCAAAACTTTAATTAAAATTAAAAAGTGCTTTATAAAAACACCATAAAACAATCAATAAATCTACCAATTAAAGACAGACTAATTAATGCTTAAATAAATAATGGCATTCCAGACTTGACACTTGTGGTCTTCCATAGAGATAATGATAAGGTTCTCATAGTAACACATGCAGGAGCTCCTCACCACCTCCCGCAGAAAAAACTGTTCTCAGATGCAGCCTCAGAGATCATGTGTGCATGCGGAATGTACCACCATGGTGGGATGTTGGTTTTCTCTATTAATGTCCCTGACAGACGCAGGTTGCGTAATGGTCTGGTGTTTGGCGGCGTGCTCATCCCTTGTTGTGTCTGCGCTGGTGACAGTGGTGAAGTTTGAGGCAGAACAGAGGCAGGGATCTGCTCTGCTGTGCACTTTCAGCCCCCCCACGCCCACCCCCGGATTTTCAGAGAGCTTAGGGGTATTTTTCCATCTGTGGGAACGTCCGCAGACTGCTGAACTTGATAAGCCTCGCCATTTCGCTGTCACAAGTCTGGGATTAACGTCTGGATTGGGTTGGTCGGTCAGGTCTGGGTAGCTGCTGCATCCCACCCTTTTGCCTCTCCCTTCCCTTTTGCCACCCACGTCACCCACCCAGATAATCATCAAGTCAACCCCAAGCTTATGTGAGGTTGCCCGAGCCATGTAATAACAACGTGGTCGAGCTTGTAATTAGGCTGACCATTAGCCTACATGGAAACAGGGCTTGGAATTGCGATTTGTCTGCATTTTGGAACTATTTACATTTGTTATTGTAAACCAAAAACTTCACATGTGAACCTCCTAATGCTGTATTCCTCTCTGAGTTAAAACCGCGGTTTGCTTTTCAGCTCACTACTGTTAATTTCTTTGTCTTTGCTGCATTCACTACTGACTCCAAATATTCATTCTCCACTCTGGTGGCGTCCACATGTCTCCCTCCGACCATCTTTTGTTATGAAAAAAGGAAAGCAGCAGATGCAATCACAGAGCGATTGCTTTGGCACACTCTCTGTCACTCACACCCTGCCATGCCTGGGTCAAACTAAAAACTGATGTGCCCCCTCTATGTTCACACAAAGTAAAACACAAGCGCTGAAGCTCTTAATGGAGAAATCTGGGTCAAAATGGCTGCCTCAAAGAGTGGTTTACTGATACCTTGGACACAAACTCTATCTTAGAAACCTGTCTGACGCATCATGAGGGACTTTGATTTGTTTTTGCTGCCTCACTCCTCAGTTTGTTGTTCATTGTAAGCTCTCGACCTCCCTCCTCCTTCTCCATTCTCTCTCCAGTGTGTGGCTCCCTCCCTCCCTCCCTCTCTCCTCCTGTCTGTGTAAGTCTACACTCAGCACAAATAGACGGTGGGTGTTGGCTGGGAGCACAGCAAGGAAAGACCGGGCTTTAACCTCTCCCTGCCCACGGCTCGCATTGTGCTCTGCAGGTGTAGGTTGTTCAGGAGTCATAGCTTGCATTGCTGCACGACTTGGGCGCTGCTGTAGGCGATCCAAACAGCAGCAAGCCGCGAGTTATGAGTGACATGCTAAATACAAGTAAATAGTGTGTGACTAAAAGGCTGCGAGGCAAGGCCTTGGTGCAGCACATGCACACACACACCTTTGTTTGTCCGTGTGTGCGCTCTTTGTTGTCCTGTAAAGTACACTGTGACAAACCAGTTCTGTCAAAGTCTATAATGTCATAGACTACACACACATGCACACAAGCGTCCACTGGATGCAGAGGGAGCAGCTGAGGTTCAGCTTTCCTGGCTGGAGGTAATTTTCTTTTTGATTTCCAAGGACGCAACTGTGCTAGAAAGATGACACTGGGTTATTGGTGTTTCACCAATTTGATTTAACTCCTGTGAGTTTTAGCTCACAGCAGCCAGAGAACCTACATACATGATTCATTTATAGATGTGTTTTTTCCTCCAACTCACTCAGTTTCAGATTCTCCTCCAAAGCTTGAACAATGCTTGAAACTGTTCTCATATTCTCAGTTTGGCTGCTTGTTTTAACCTCATACGATAGAGTTTGCCCCCAAAGTCCCACAGCTGTAAAACTATCAAGGATTTCCTACATATTTCCGTCCATTATTTCCATCTTATTCCACGTAAAAATCCCCACATTCTGTTCTTTGACCTCGCTGGATGTCGGTTAGAGTTTGTTGGTGATACAGCGTCGTTGCTCCAGCTGGGCCTCTCATGTGGTTGTGTTGGGAAGGCTGATTGTCCTGAGTTCTCAGAGAAAGGCAGTGATGGGAATCGTTTTCCTCAGGAGAGCTCAGTCATGGAAACTGAAGCCCTTTGAACAAACAGGCATATCCTCTGAGAAATATGAGCCTAGTTTATTTTCTCTTCTTCTCCTTATTGTTGTTTTTCTAAATATCTTAATTGTACAAGGGTTTCTGGTAAACCAGTAAAGTCTTTTATCAGTCAAACTTTCAAGTGGATTAGGATCTTTTGTCACGGTCGCTTTTAAAAACAATTTCACATTGATTTTGAGTCCTAAAAGCCACGTTCCTCGACAGTCAACCCAGCACACAGATGAAACTGTGGACTCCAATCAGGAAGTGTAGCTTTTGATATAATTATAATAGATAGTATTATTTTTAAGACATTACAGAGGAGAAAACTGACATCTCCTCCCACTTTACATTGTTTTGTATTTCATGAGAAATTTCCTAAATTGCTTTGCACCATGTAGCAGTGAGCGCCTGCTGTTCTCCCAGCGCTATCCCTAGCTTTCCAGTTTCTTTCAAAGGCAGATGATTAAAATGCTGGAGGAGTTACCTGCCGACATGTAGGAAAAGTGAGAGAAAGCATAAGCATTGAGTGGGAAGCCCGAGCGAGTGGGGACGATTTTGACAGGGGCTGGAATTTAGCAAAATGTGGCCCTAATTTGGAGAAACACTAAAGAGATGACGGGCGTTAGACAGCAGCTAAATATAGTCCACATTTGCATACAGTAATTATACAGAATGATATATATTTGGCTATGATCTCTAAATGTTCTGCAGAGTAGAAACTCACCATTCATGATAGTGCTACCCTTCAACTCCTGCAGACCTTTATGGTTTGGGTTTAAAACCTGTGTGGCTCACTTCTTTGATCCCCTCCAAACCCAGACTCTTTGATTTCCAAACCAGATTTAGCTGCCCTCCCACCGCTCATACAACCTCAACTGCCACCCTGTCTCCTTCTGCACTGCTTGGAGCAAAGCATGCGTAAATGATGCACGGAGCAAAACAGCAGGATTAAAAATAAAGAATGGGCAGCAGCAGGATTTGGTGTGACTGGTGAAGTTGGGCGTTCCTCATGTGAATTAGAATTCCAGAGGCCAACGCCGGCAGAGGTTGTAGGCTCAGCACATACCTTCCACATTAGTCAGTCCAGCTTGGGGTGAGACAGTCGGAAAGAGGGAGAGTTTTGTTGTTTTGTTACCGCAAGCCATCTTTTAAAGGCCTGAAACATCACCTATGCTGGCACACTGAAGAGCTTTGACGCTCCAGGTCTCTTGCTGTCATCTCAACAAAGCGTGTTTGAATTGGAGGGAGGAAACAAAAGAGAGCAGGAAAGAAAAAGAAGTGGAAACACTGACTGCAGCAAAAAGAAAAAAAAGCCTGCCTCTGTCCTTGTCCACAGTGGGAGGGGGTGATTGTTGGAGCCATAGTCAGGTGGAGTTAATGACTGAAGAGTGAGTCGGGGATGTGAAATAAAAGAAGCGAGGAATGGTGTTAATGCGAGACGAAGCACGAGCTCTCAACTGAAGGATAAGATGGATCGTTAAGGGGCAGAGAAACACAGAGAGAAGAAACTCGCTGAGTGACCTTTGCGCTGGAAAGACGAGAAATGAGAGTGGAAGAAATTAGATGGAGGGGCGAATGTTCCAGCTGTGACCCTGGAAAGTTTTAGACCACGCAGGGCAGCCTGGGGGCATGAGAACACCCCACACACACACACACACACACACACAGGCTTTACACGCCTTGAAAATATGCATAATGAAAACCCAGACTGTATGTTTTTCAACTTGAGGAGAATAATTGTTCATCCACATGGTTTCACAGGTGCAGCAGGTTATGTCAGAGAAACCAGGGCAAGTAGGTGTGGAGTACTTTCAAACTCTCTGAGACAGCTTCCAGATGATCGTGGCAGTTTGAGTCCAGGCATCGACCTTTCTTTAGTAGGACAGGCGAACAGAAATGTCAGAGAGGACAAAGAGAAAAGCAGAGGTAAAAACAACTCGACAGAGACCGGCAGAGAGGGGACGTGACGAGCCTCGAATCTCAGCCCCACAGTGCGATTGTGGTCCAAATGGTCCTGCGTAATTGCACATCTGCCAGCTAAATAAAGCACCATCCCATTGAGGCCTCTATATTTACAACAGAAGGAGAAGTGTGTGGGAGGACGCTGCGATCAAGAGAATGACAGGCAGAATGATGGAGCTGCACGGAGAAGAATGAATGACTGTGAGGAAGAGAGAAAAAAAGGCAGAATGGAGGATGTGAATCAGTGGTGGTGGAAGGAATGGAGGAAGGAGCGCGTTTCTCTTCTTACACTGACATCTTTGTTTGTCCGTGGTATTAGTCAATGCTAAAATCTTCCGTGATGCCCTTCAGACCTCGTCAATTACCCAGCTCTCTGTTGCACTAATACGCAGGGGAGACAGCGAGGTGCCGCTGCGCATGAAAGCTCATTTGCGGGCAGGTAAATGAGAAGCCTTGAACTTCCCAAAATGGACCCAAAGCCTCTGAAATGGGTCTTTCTTAATCTGAGACAGGAAAGCTCGAGTCCTGCATCCTGCAACTTCAAACAGGCTCCCATTAGAGGAGATTTCTGACTGGCAGCTGGAGATTAGCTTCCTGTCTGCATTCCAAACTTCCCTCCCCTCCGTCCGTAGAAGCAGGTGTCTAGAAGGAAAGCACCTCCACCCCCTTCATCTACCCTCCCTCTGTATCTTTTGGGTTTTCTCGACAGAAAAATCCACCATAGATGTCTGAGTTCAGCTCTAGTCAGAGATGCTGCTTGATCTCTAAGTGGAGGCAGCTCTGGAGGCAGTGTCAGTTTGGGTTGTGGGGTTGTCTCGTGGTGTCCTGGAGGCCCATTTTGTGTACCGATAGGTCTATTTTTGCCTTGGAGCTGTGTATGTGTGTTTTTAGAGAGAGAGTGGCTGGTTTGTTTTTTGTACATATTCACCACAGAGGCTCTGCTCATGAGACACATTCGCACACCACAAGAAGCACCGTTTGTTCTGCCTGTGACGGCAGTCCAGACTCTTTACATCACTTCAGTTGAGCACTTTTATTTTCATCCAAACTTCTAATTTATGACTAACAAGTGTCACCCGTATTAGTGCTTCGTTTATGAACGCAGAAATGAAAAATTCATGTACTTTTTTACAAGCCTGCCGAGGGTTATTTAAGCCCAGGTGCCCCGACTTCACTCAATCCATGAACTCACAGTTTGGTTAAGAGGATTTTGTTAAGCACAAAAAAGAAAAAGAAAACTTTAGCATGTGGCTAAATAGACAAATTCAAATGATACTTAAGAATGTAATGTTGAGCTACATGCAAAAACTGTTTATCTTTTTGTGAGCTTGTTAGGTGGACGCAGGCAGTGTATTTCATTAGCTGCTGGCACCTCTCTTTGAAGCTTCTGTCTTAAATTTGCTGCCACTCCTCTGTGATTAATGGCCCCGCTCTGGCAAGTGTTAAAAGCTTCATAAAACAGTTCGAAGTTACTATACCATGTGACTCCAGTGCAGAAATAATTATGTCTTTCTGCCGTTTCAACATAACATTTACCATTCCGTATAAGTAAATAAACATTCCCCTGGACTTTGTCCAGGCCAGTCTTACGTAAACCTTTAAAACTCGCTGTTATTATAATAAGTATTAGTATTCAGTCAAACGGGTCTTTCCTTTGCTTTTGTTTGCAGTTCCATTTTTAATGTTGTGCTAAATGCAAACATCCCACACTGCGTAAAACATTGATGTAATATGTCCAGTGGAAACAGATTTCATGTCACCATGTAATGAGAGCAAGCCATGGATCGAAGCCTCAAACACCAGCAAAGGGCAATGCTTGTTTTCATGTGTGTTACTGCAAACACTCTGTTTTTAAATCATGGTTGAAGGTATTTGACATGCTGTGTAAATTTTAGCCCCGTCCATACTGGATGTATACGGAGTATGGAAATGTTTGAAACAGTGTTTTGTAGATTGACAGAAACTGAGCGTAGCTGAGTAGTCGTCACAATAATGACTCCTCTAACGACGCTCTATCCCACATGGCTCTGTTTGGTTTAAGTCCAACCGTTTGTCAGCAGTGGTGAGATGCAAAAGTAAACCACAGGCAGGCTTTTTCTTGTCTTTTTTAAGGGGACATACAGCTGTGTTTCTTGCCAGCTGGATGCAGGATGCAGATGTAGAAGCTGCCACCCCAAAGCCACATCAGTAAATCCGTATCGGGGCGCTCCCCTGAGGCGCCTGAGGCAGGATGTCGCTAAATACAAGAGACCCTATATTGTATTGTTGCACCAAACAGGATTTTGGAGGAAAATGCGTGGGATTAGTCTTAATGCACCCGGTTTACCACGTCCCGACATGGCTGGTACATGTGTAAACAGGGATCCAGTAGGCGCCGGGTGGTTGGTGGCCAGTGGGAAGTTGCCGTGTGGGGACAGGTGTCCTCCAGCTGCTGCTGCTCACAAAGAGACGAGGCTGAGGACAAAGAGGGGGAGGTTGAAGTTACATTGGACATATGTTGGCTGCTGAAACTGCATTCAGGCACTAAAATGTATTGTTAAAAATGACTGCATGTGTTGGTTAAAGCTGTTGTTCTACATTTTGGGAAGTACACTTATTGACTTTGTGGCAGAGGTGTTGTTTTTAGCCTTTGGTTTTTGTAGTGACTAAACAAATGAGATATAATGTGGAAATATATGAGCTTCAAAGGTGAAGCTGAAGGCCTCTCTTCTGATTAACCTTTCTCTGAGTCTGACCAGAATATTCACTAATGTTTACAAGACATTTTGTTCTTCACCTGTAAGTTTTGTTTTGTAATTTGCATCGTGGAGAAGTGGAGTCACCTGCCAACAATCTTTCAGTTCAGTGAAGTAAACACTGATAAGCAAGATGTAGAGTTACTTTTCACAACTTGTGTTGAAACACTGAAGTTGGGAGTTGTGTTTCCTCCCTTTTCCACATGTCATAAGAAGATTACAGCTTTTTTGTGCATGAATACTGTGTTGCAGTCAATTGGTATCTCTGGCTGTGTTTTTGTCTTCTCTGTTTGTCTAGTCTAAACCCAGCTCCTCAAGGTCGGGTTACCAGGAGTCCAATGTGCAATGATGTGTTTATCCTTTAGGTCGCTATTGTTTATTCTCCTCCCAACACAAAGCTTCTATTCTGCTGCTGCCCTTCGTTGCTGAGCCAATACGACTCTTTGTCTGTATAGAGTCTGTGTGGAACATGTGTGCACTTGGCTAAACAATGTCCACCTTCATGTCATGCCACCTTGGATACATGCGACAAGAGCAAGACTCACCCTGCACGTCACTGTACAGGTGTAATTTTTATGGTTTATTATGAATTAGTGAGAGAGCTTTTTGTCTTTATTCTCAGAATTAAAAGGAATCGCTGTCTGTGAGCTAAAGTTTTAGCTTCATACATCAAAGTGCTGTCAAAATTCGAAGCATTAACGTGTTCTTCCCTCTTCACATCCTTTTGAACTGCTCTCGTGTAACATGTCATAAGTTTTTGTGTTTTTTCAGTCAGCATTCATACATTTACAGTAGGCTGTTGTTCCGTATCCATCATGAGGGGTGTTACAGAATGTTCACCTCAGCTGAATCCTGATCCTCCGTCCAGTTGTATATTTTCCTTTAGTCTCAGTCTTCAGCGCTCTTGGTCTCTCATCAGTCAGTCTCGCTGGACGTCCTCCTGGAATTATGTCAGCTGCAGACATTTTTTGAAAGAATGGGAGGGGTGCACTCCTCATTTACACAGGAATGTAATACTATTGGTGAGTGTTTTTTTTTTTTTTTTCACGTCTGTTTTTCTTGCCTTTAGTATGTGGCCATATGGCATTTCCATAGTGGCCCCAAGACTGTCTGCCTGCCTATTATGGACAGCAGTAGTGGAGAGCATTCCTCAGCAGGGCTGCAACCCCTGAGTATTTTCATGTGTTAATTAATTGTTTATGCCCAATATGAAATGTCAAAAGTAATGATAAGAACCCATCAGAGCCCACTAGAGCCATGTTTTAGAATCACTTTCTTTATGCGTAACACTCTTAAGTATTAAGTTTACAGTAACATGAAATGGAGAAATGCAAGTTAACTTTGACTATAATTTCTGTCTATCAAGGTCTTTCTCCCACATACTGTATCTATTAAAGTCTTCTCCACCTAAAATCTTTTGTGTATGTTGAGTATGAAACACCCACCATCACAGGCTTAAAAATGCATAGTGTGAAGTGAGAGGATATGGTCAGTTACAATGGATTCCAGTGGTGAAAAAGGTTTCACTGGTGGGAAAAAAATGATCACAACATCCAAAAGAAATCTCAAACTACTTGCAGCTAAGGCTACTTCTTTGTCCCCCAACTATATCCTCTCTGTGACTAATGTCTGCCTGAAACTCTCCTTCAGTCTGAGACTCTTTGACTTGAGAGAGCAAAAGAGCATCTGCAAAATGTATTCATCAGACTGAGTTTATCAGTAGAACTTTGTAAGGAATGCGTGTCCTTGTACGTCTGCAAAATGCAATGAAGTGTGTGTGAGACAATGAGAGGACTCTCATGGATGTTTTGCAGAATCTCAAGGATATCATTCGTGCACTCTGCAGCCTTGAGCGGCTATATATGGTCTTATTTTTGGACAGAGCCACATCATTCAAAAGAGCTGCAGTTGTGTGTGTTTTGTCTGCACCAATTTGCGTAGTCTTGTTTATACACTCTTGCGTCTGTTGGGTTTGTGTGTGATGTGTGATTTTTACATATGCCCACATGCCTGAGTATATAAATACTATTTTGCGCTGTGTATTTTTGCAATTCCTTGCTGTGCATTTCTACCCTGACATTTAAGTACTGAATGTTTTTTTTTTTTTTTTTGTCCTTCTTGTGGGTTGGTTTCATCATCGTGCTTTTAGACCTTTAGGTTCCTGAGGGGAAGAGAAAACTATTTAGCTATCCTTAGAGAAACATTTTCACTTCCCAGCTTTGGAAATGATGTAATGTCTGAAAACCTGCAGGAAGCGAGACAAATATGTTATTCCAAAACATTTTCCTCAAATATCAGTGTCCATTAACTTGGATCAATCTCGTTCCTGGTCTGTCTGCCCAGTTTTAATCTTGGCCGTGACCAAGCACCACGTATCACTGAGAAAAACCAATACGTTCGTCTCATTTCACGTTTATTTCTCCAAATATAGTAAACATCCTAACCCACCTCGTTGAACTTCTGATTTGTTTTTGCCACAGCGGCGCTGCCCTTCATCATTATGACCATTGTGTTCAAGCCATATCAAAGAGGGGTTTACTGTGACGACGAGAGCATCATGTACCCCATAAAACCAGATACCATCACCCATGGCATGCTGGCGGCTGTCACCATCTCCTGCACGGTCATCATTGTAAGTTTTCCTCAGAGCATCAGTCTCTCAGACTCTCTTCTCGCTGGGAGTTTTATTACGTATCACCTCAGTAAAGCCAGAATCGTGGAAAGTTTAACAACATCCTGTGCTGTTTGCTCCATTGCTAAATGCCTTTAACAACTGGGCAAAGTGTTGATGTGTAAGAAGGAAAAGTCATTTCATTCAACTGATGCAAAAAATGAACAACACCTCAAAAACCTCTTGCCGTTTTTCACCCTCTTCCTTAAGATCTCCTCTGGAGAGGCGTATCTGGTCTACAGCAAGAGGATTTACTCCAATTCTGACTTCAACCAGTATGTAGCTGCACTCTACAAAGTAGTGGGCACCTTCCTGTTTGGAGCGGCTGTTAGCCAATCACTGACTGACCTTGCAAAGTTCACCATCGGCCGCCCGAGACCGAACTTCATGGCCGTATGTGCCCCCAAGGTCTGCACGGGATACATGCAGGGGATCAACTGCACTGGCAAGCTTCAGGATGTCACAGAGTCCAGGTAGGACGAGAACAACTCAGTATTCTAACAGGTTTTCCATGATAGTGATGCTGAAATATTCTGTGTGAAGCATTAGATTTGATTCTATCTCCTCTCCAGATTGTCCTTCTACTCTGGTCACTCCTCTTTTGGAATGTACTGCATGCTCTTCCTAGCGGTAAGTAGCGCATGATTATTAAAAGTCTTGATAAATAATGTATATTTGGATCTCTCTGTGCAGTAAATATGAAAATATCTTCATGAGATCTCCATGCGAATAGCAGTCCCCAGATGAGCTCATCTGACAACAGCCTTAAGCATTTGGATCTGTGCTCAAGGGCTAATTGTTGAGAGGAGAAAAGGCTCATAGAGTTGGTTTGTGCTAGAAGACATAAAAGGACAAGGCAGTAGTTCAGAGGAGGAATGTGTATACTGAGAGAAGTGATCTGGAGGCCTCTGCTGCCTTTTTCCCAGCAATGATGAAGGCAAGGCATGTGCTGTGTTCTGTCTTCCAGGCCTATCCAGTTCATTACCCTTGGCCTCATCTCTTTGTGTTAAAAGCCAGGCACCAGTGCTAGACAGTCAGCTTCAGGAGGCCAAGCAAAGCAGCACTGTTCAGCTCAGAGACAATTCAAAACACAGAATATCTCGAGCTGGTGTCCTTTCCTGTCAGCGTCCACGCTTTCTGTTTTGCCAGGAAAATACTGCAAACAAATAGAGCTAAGCTGTGATATCCAGCCTGTGTCCTGCAGTGTTCAGTGCAGAGTGCGACTCCGTGTCTGGGGGCTGTGGTGTGATGCCAATTTTTGCACCTTCAACAGCAGCCCAGCAGAAGCCCAGAGAAGCCTGTACTGTTGCCAGGTTCATAATTTTTTGGCGTCTGCTGTTTTCCAGTAAAAAAGGGGTTTCAGTCCATTGCGGACATAAATTAGATTTGAACTCAACACCTTTTTATGGTTAAATCCAATTTGAGACATACCAGCCACTGCTTTTGCTTTAGAGAGACGCAAACTCACACTCCAAATAAACTGGCTCTTTTGTTTTTGGAGTTTGGAGAACGATGCCATCCACCCTGGAACCTGATAGCAGGACTGGCTGTGTATTTAAGCAAATATAGAGATGACGTTTGCAAAGCAGAAATTTGACTGCTGCCTTACTTCCCTGCATTGCCAACATATTTCATTCCATTTAAATACAACTCAGAGTCCAAAAAAGTTCAAACAAACTGTTTGTTTGATTGTATACAGCTTTACAAAGTGTTCCCGAGCTCATGTAGTAACATCCTTTATACAATCGTGTTCACAAAGTGGTGAACCTCGCTGCAGCCATGCCTGTGAACAACTGAGCCTTTCCAGGATGTCCCTTTCATACTCAATCGTGATACTATCGCCTGTTACCAATGAACCTGTTTACCTAGAATGGAATGTGGAATGTTCCAAACAAGTGTTTTTGGAGCATTCCGCTTCTTTCTAAGTCTTTAGTTGCTCCTGTCCCATTTGTTTGAAACATATTGCTGCATCAAATTCAGAATAAGCATAAATTTACAAAAAATTAAATATATTGTCTTTGTTCTGTTTTCAGTTGAGTAGTTGTCTGAAAGGATTAACAAATGATCACAAACTGTTATATTTATGGTTTATGCAGCGTGTATGTAATACTATGTCGATGCAAAATGATGACGGTGTTGCTCCTGACACCAACTACATTCTCCTAACAGTTTATGATGTGGTTCTGACATCTTTCTTTCAGTTGACAGTAACAACAGGAAGGAATCTCTGCATAAACACGCTGTTTCTCCCTCTGATCTCTCTTTTTTCTGTCTTTTCTCCCATCAACCCGCCCAACACTCTGCCACCCTCTGCTCCTCTTCCGCCCTATTTCCCCCTCCAGCTTTACGTGCAGGCGAGACTGGTGGCTAAGTGGGCCAGACTTCTCCGGCCTACCATCCAGTTCTTCCTGGTGGCCTTTGCGGTGTATGTGGGTTACACCCGAGTCTCTGATTACAAGCACCACTGGAGCGACGTACTGGTGGGGCTGCTGCAGGGAGCGCTTGTTGCTGTGCTCAATGTGAGTCTCCGAGACAACTTCTTTCAACTTCCCACACAATATTTCCATGATGATGTGATCTTGTGTCAAGACGCTGAGCTGCTCATACAGTGAACGGAAGCCAAATTTATGCCAGTTTACAGAATTTTGGAGGTTTTAGACTGAAAATATTATGATGTCATCGGCTTATGGCTTAAAAAAACACTTATCTCAGAAATCATGCTGACGCTGAAACATTTTTTTGACATTTCATTTCCTGTGGAGTAGCTCCAGCCTCTGACCTGCTGACATCTTCACTTTGAGTCTTCCTCCTGTGGTTTCTGACTTTAGGAAAACCAAACATGGGTGGGACTATCCAGATCATAAGAAATATTATTGAATGGAGATCCTTCTGTCAGTGATACTCCCTTCAAAGTGGAACAGCCACTGAAGAATCCATTTTTCAGCATTATTTCAGTCTCACAGTAAAAATCCATGTAGACAGGAAGCATGATGGGAGTGTGACGCCAGCAAGGTGTGACTTGACACAAACCCACACACTCACACTGGGGTGTTCTCAGGCAATAATGCCGTTCTCCTCACTTCATCCAGCTGGCCTTCTTTATTGTTTGGCCGTTTCCCTGTTTTGAGTGAGCCACTGTCAGCACTGCCTTGTGGAAATTCTGGAGCGGGCGAGTGTGCGTTTGTGTATGTGTGCGTATCTGTGTATGATTAATTGTGAAGCGAGCCCGCGCCTTTGGCCTTCACAGTGCTGTGCGCAATTAGAGACCCTCCTGGGCATAGTGTTTTATGGCCTACAGGGGTTGTGCCTTGCTCTCTGTGTGTTCCTCTCAGATGTGTGTAAGTGTGAGTATCACTTAACAGCTGTGCATGGACCTGTCCAGACACATGTAATCACAGTTTCCAGCCCAGCCCTTACCTCCTCTGAATCCCTTACATGCTAATACTCCAATATCTGTGGGAAAAATGACCAAAGCTAATGTCTCCTCCTCTCCCCTTCTCCGCAGGTGCATTTTGTGTCAGACTTCTTTAAGAAGCGTCCTCCACGTTGCACTAGGCCAGACACAGCTGATAGCGAAGAACCAGAGAGGAAGCCCAGCCTGCAGATTGCAGACTCCGAGCATGGAAACCATTACAACTATCACCACAATCCAGGCCCAGTGTGATAGCTCATGACATTCGGGAACAAAGGCTGCAGCCTGCAGACCCCAAACCTGTGTGATAGGGTCCAACTCTGGGACCTTCAGCCTTGATTGTGCAGTCAACAGTGTTTAGATAGCCTGGGTCATCTGCAGTCCACACTCTGTAGGCTGAGATGCTATGTGAGAAGACCTTTGAGTGTGAGATGTTAAATGTTAGTGTCAGTATGATTTCTGCAGCCCTTTGCATATCTGTTTGAAAGGAGTAAAGCTGGTCTGTAGCTTGCAGCCTTCAAGCCCCCAGCTCCCTCCCTCTGCGTCAACCACTCACACCCCACCTACTCCCCAACCACTGGACTGACTGAGGGGGCTGCATCCCATCTACAGGTGCCTGAGCCCCCTCTCAAAGACACCATGATGACCTCCTTTTCTCCTGTAAGAGAGAGTGGAGTATATTGTTTTTGATACATCTTTGTTGATGTTGAAGCGTATGTGCTTAAAGCTGCATTAAGCGAAAGACTCCAAACACTCAGCAACAAAGCTATGATGTAGATATGACACGCTAAGTGCTTGTGGCTAATGTGTTAGCAAACAAGTTAACACACAGCAGAAACGGAGGAACATGGGCATCCCAATGAGAGTCTTTTCCTGCCGAATGACAAATGAAGGTCGGGTATTTGCTCACCTTTATGGCACCACCTGCTGAGAAAATATGTTCTCTTTGGTTTGATGTGTGGAAACGATACAGGAGACAGCTGCTCACCGTTTTATATAATCAGTCAGTGAGAGTGGATGGACTTCCGCTATATTGATGCAAACATGGCTGAAACCTGCAGAGATCCGGGTGTGAATATGTTGATGCTCACTGGCAGTAGCAGCAGCTCTTTTGCTTTGAAGGAGTTCTTTGATTTAATCGCTTTTTAATCGCTTAATGGAGCTTTAACGTTTTTTGTATGTTTTTAATTTCTGTATGTAGAGAACCAAATTTGTTTGCAGTGATGAAAGAAATGTAAGAATGTTGATACACGTTGGTAAAGCACAGTTTGTTGATTGATTAGCCTCACTTTAGTGCACTTTAAACTGGCTTCACACTAGAAGAGTGCTACAAATCATAACAAATTATGAAAATGGCAACCAGTTTGCGGTAGATGAGCTAATTTTCTCCATATATCATGTCACACACTAGAAATGTCAGCCGCCGGCCACCCCAAAGCTGCTTTGAGATGTTGACTTAACCGACATGCCAGACTAGAAGCAACATTCAGCGGCGTGTGAAATCAGCTGACAATACATGTCTGCCAGCTTGTCTAACTGCCACACAAACAGGTCTGGGTGTTTGACTAACAATATAATGTTTTTAAAAGTCACTATACAGGCTTGTCGTGCCTGTTGACTTACTACTTTGAGCAACTCTGATTCACTTGTACCAGTGTAGTTAAACTCCCAGCAATTATTGTTACTGGCAACGCTGAAGTGTGATGTTGCGTTTCTAACCTAGTGTGTCAGATAAGAGTCTGGCTCGTTGAATTATCTGGCCAGTTCCAGCTAGTCTGAATCCAAGGACAGACACTGAGTCTGGGTTAGATTCATCCTCAGCAGTAGTGTTGCTTCTCTAAAACATATAAATGTAGTTGTGGAGTTTGTGAATGATTGATGTTTCCCCTGTGTGAAATGGACTGCAGAGGTAGAAACCATTGATGCAGACAGCTTTGATTCCTGTTGGACTTTATGTGTCATACCACTACTATATTGCCAATCAAATGTTAAGAAATTTGGCCTCTATCTTGTCTTCTTTTTCTGTTTTATTGTGTTTTAATTTCTCAAATAGTAATAATGATAATCAACGAAGGATGAGACAACCATTTTGAAAATGGTGTTTAATTTATTTTGAATAAAAGAAATTCTTTATTTACTCTTACAAGGTTGGAAATGCCAGCGCTGTTAAGGTTTTTGTGCAATCACCCCTGCTTGCCACTATGAGCCACAAATACTGTATATACTAATGCTATGAGACATGTTTCATGTTGCGTGAAGGATGTATATACATGCTTGTATGTTTTTATTTCACAAGTAGGTACATTTTTAATTTCACCTGTACAGTGTGCTTTGGCCAGGGCCTTCTCAGACTGGTGGCTGTTAGAGTTGCCACACGAATGGATCCAATTCCACATCCAAACATAAGCCAGATGCCTTGGCAGGGCTTTTAAAGGGCTGTTGTAATGATAAAAGGTTACATACCCAACTGTGTTTTTTGAAGCTAGTAACACTGTTCCCTTCCCACTTCAAAGATTCGTCTGTGTTCCTTTTCCCCTTCCTGTGCTGATAAATGGGGTTAATTTGTGAATAAGGTCTCCTGTACAGTTCGTGTGCAGCATGCAGACCCCTGGAGGACTGACAAGAGATCAGACAGACCACAAACTTGATAGGGGGGAGACAGGAAGACAGGGAGAATCTCACCTGGTAGTCATTCTGAAGCCCTGAAGCCGAGCTGGGACTGGAGAAAGGCTTTGTCCTTTAGGGGGTGGGGTGTGCGGTATCCCATGGTGAACCTCAGTCCCTGGGGTCTTCTACATGTTCAAAGCACAGATTTATAACAAGAAACAGCTGGAACTGGTTGCGGTGAAGTGCTGTGCTCACCCCCTCCCTTGCTGCCTACATCTAAATCATCCGTGTATTGCTGCAGCCAGACTAATAGCCCAAATGAGGATGAGGATGTAGTCATGGTGTTTGATTCCCCTCTAGCTTTGTGGAAACAAAGGTTCTCCGCCGGTGATGTGGCTCCATGTGTTATTATGCTTTATTGAATTAGTCCCTTAAAGTAGGCACTGGTTGGCCGGCCTCCTGTTCATATGTCAACTTGTATGATTCATGTTTGCTTTTTGTATATAGATTATATCTAGGCTCTAAACCAGAGAATTTTAAATAAAGATATAATCTATCAGTCATATTGTTTTGTTTTATTTACACATTTAATGTCACTGATGTCATGATGGAATTACAATTTCTAAATTGTTGATACAGAGATTTGAAGCATAAAGTACTTTGTGGCCACAGCGCTTGATAGATGGTGTTGGTTTTTCCCTCTTAAGCCACAGATAGTGAAATCTTTGAAATGAAATACGAGAAACTATTATTGCAGCTTCAAGATTTCAAGATGTTCTTGGCAAGTTCACTGTAATCTTGATGGCGAGCCATTTTTCATTGGATTGATGCAAATTAAAATTCTTCAGAAGGTCAGCACACTTGAAACTGGTCTTGTAACAAGGCGTGGAGGGTACCACTGGTTTTATTCAGTGTTTGTTATCAAAAATGAGTTATTTCATAATGAATCCACCAGGATGATATACAGCATCTGCTCTCAGAAACAGGTCTCTTTACCACCCCCCACCCCCCCACCCCCCAAAAAAACAGATTTTCTCACTTAGCTCATGTTTTGCCATGCAGAAAGTTTTATCAGCTCAGTCCTGGAGACATGATCTTTAAGAATATAACATCTGCTCCAGTACAGTGAGGGTAAATGAAGTTTAGTTTGTGGTGCTAAAAGTGAAAAAAGAAAAAAAAGACATTAAGAAAATTCCTCAGTAAAATGTCTTTCTGAAACTGTCTCTGGTCGAGCCACAGAACACATGTTTTCCTGTAATTTGGGTGAACTTGCCCTTTAACATCGTAAATTTTAAGATATCTTTTCCCTCCTCGGTCAATCATTCCTTCAGGCATTATTTTACAGCATGGGGAAAATAAAACTCACCAGCATTTTCTTTATTCAAATGCTTAAACCAATTTTGCCTTGTTAGTTTGCCAGCTTTTAAATGCACAGTGAGTTTTATGCTGTCAGACAATGATTTACACTCTTTCAAAAACATAAGCGCTGACATACTCTGCAGAGTGGAGAGTGACAGGAAGATTCCAACAATTCATGTACAATATTCACAGCATATGGTGCAGATTGAGTGCTCGTGCACTGCAGTGCCTAAAGATTTACAGTTTTACCTCTGGAGACATGCTGTCAAGTGACCAATTCATGACTTTCTTGTAGTTTTTGCACTAAAGAATAATCAAAACCATGCACTGGGGATTTGGGAGGGGTTAATCAAGACTGCCTCAGTGCATCCAGGCCAGAGAATGGAACGCTCCACAAAAATAAACACACATTTATATCGAAATAAACATCGGACCTATGGGGACATTTGTGGGAGTTTTGCTGGCAGCGGTATTGAAAACCACTGTCATCCCTCATTTAAAACAATATTACTCACATGCATGTTGTGAAAATTGTGCGTACGTGGGGCTATTTTTTACTGTGGTGTCCAAACAAGTGGGAATGGAAAACATTAAAGTGTTTTATTTATGTGACTATTTAGCCATTTTACTCTTCTTCTTCTTCTTTGGGGTGATTTACAGTATGTGAGTTCATAACTTTATCATTAATTTCTCCAGAGATGCATATCTTACCCTTGCTGAATATATTATCCTTAAAGCTGGTTTCTGAGCTTGGTAAACAACATGTTTACCTGTGGTTGTAAAAAGTGAGATGCTATCAATCTGCAGGGCATTATCTAACACATACATCAGATCTAGTATCTGCATGTAGGATTAAATGAGGCACATGAAATAGGTACTCTATAGAGTACCTATTTCATGTTCATGTCTGTCTAACTACTCCAGGTATACCTGGAGTAGTTAGACAGACTCCTGTGGCTTTGCATTATGTCTGCAACTGCTCACAGCCAAGCCAACAGCACAGCACACTTCGTAACAGCAAAAAAAGGCACAAGACCTTTAGGTTTTATATCAAAGTAATGCGGTGTGTCTGATCTGCTGACAAAAGTGTTGACACAAACGCAGCAAATAGAAACGATCACAAATCATGAATGGTCTGGTCCACAGGGATGGAATTCTGTGAATGACCCAGAGCCTGGTCAGAAGTGGCTCTTGAGATGAGCGGGTTTGGGAAAAACCTCAGCACTGGAAGCAGTAGAGCATGACAGAAAAGACTCTTTGCCAGTATTTTGATGCTGCGGTTGACGTCGCTGGGTATTATATACTTGACCGTTCAGCCCACTTTGGTCAGTGTCTCTGTGGGCGACGGCTATATGGTTTCAAGCTGGAATTTCAGGACCAGAAACAGAAGTGAGGAATGAATGTGGGACAAGGGTGCAGCTAGAAATCCTAGGATCCCTGAAGCTGATTTAAAGTCCTAAAATAATGAATATTTGTCATCTCTGGCATGTTCCAACTGTTATTCCACTTCCTCTCATCCTTGTTAAAGTTCCTCTGCTGGCATTGATTAAACCCATGAAATTACATATTTAGAAGTTCTTTCCCTGACACAAAAAAAGCTTCATGCCTTAAAATGGCTTAGATGTAACTGTACACCTTTGCCTTCATTTAGTATGCGTGAATCTATGAATATGCAAGTGGTCCCTGCTTCTATCCTCACCCACCACCCGCCTGCAGCTCAAGCGTACCTGCTCACCTTCGACTCTGCGCATCAAACACATGGTGCTTTCTGGCAGAAAGCCATGAAGGAAAATTTTCTCCACTTGCCATATGCACTTGGAGCCTGTCCTCACCAGAAAGACAACCATATAGGTTGACTTTGCAAGTAGGTTATTACTTACTACTAACTCATACTTACAGTTGTTGTTTGGCGGTAACTATGATGGGAGCAAAGGGGGAAGTCAAACAAACACAGAACTTTCACCCTGGAGACTTGTGTCCCATGAGAGACCAAAAGTCAATGCGGGCTTATTTTAAGGTACATAACATACTTCATTACATCACATAGGTAACAATAATATACTTATTTTAACCTATCCAAGTACATTTGTCTGCTAAATGTAAGTAACCAAGTACTTTGTTGGCTAATCCTAAGCAAACTGCAACTATTTCACAATGTTTACATGAGGACGAAGGTCTGATATGATGAAGGTCTGCCTTCAAGGTCTGCATCTGTCGCACTGGCCTGTTGCTGGTACTCTCCACTGGTGGTATATGTCATTTTGAGTCATGAGTCATCGGCAATCAACTAAGTCAGTCATTTAGGTTTGATGATGTGTTGGAATTAACTAACCTTATCTTGCCAACGCGATACAATCAGCTTATGAGGACAACCTTTATCATGACATGTTTTCTTTGTGAACAGCCCCAAAATCATGTGAATTTTTCTGTCAGAATTAGTGTAATGTAGACAGCTTCATCATATTCAGCATGTTAGCTATCTGCCAAAGCTAGCTGCTTCCTTCATCAACACCCCAAGCCATAAAAAATGTCCTGTCAGCATTTGACATGAATCATCTTGGCAGGCTAACGCTGACTAGCATTATTTAGCACATTGCAGATTTGTTGGACAAAAGCAAGAGATAAAACGCACAAGAAAAATAAACTTACTGGATGACAAACATGTTGGCTAGCACTCATTGTGTGCACATTATAAATGGATGGGACAGTGCTGGGCTTCAATACAAGTTTTGTGGCAAAACCCATCTGTTTTGGTGTAAAACAAAACAGTTTTCTGGAAAGTGGCTACTACAGCAAATCCAACTTTTCTCTGTCTCAGATTTTCAGATCCTTTGGTAATACACAAAGGTGTTGCAGTTTCATAACCACCCCACAGAAAGCCCAGCCCCATAAGTTGACAGGAATGGTTCCTTAGGTGTGTGACATATGAGATCCAGGCTGTCTGAATCCATGTTTGTGAGTCATTGGTCCACTGCAGTTCCAAGGTGGAAATGTTCAGGCGTGGCACTGATTTCAGTCCTAATATGTCCTGTAGCATATCAAAAAAACTCCATTTGGACGTGTTAACAAGGTTAAAAGCTTAATTTTCATTGGAGGGGAGTTTGTATCAGATAGGAAACTGTTCAATAAGTTAATGAGATTAGATTGAAGTTGGAGTAGAAGTGGTAACATCAGATGGAAATCAGTAGGTGTAACAATCAGATGAATCAGGGAGCCCTGAGACTCAAGCTGTTGGCTGTGTCTCCCTGATGTCCCGGCAGACGCTGACAGAGAGGACGAGAACGGCAACATAAGCAGCAAATGGAATCAGAGGGAGGGGGTGTAAAATTGAAACAGACATGGAGGAGAGCTGGTTTACATGATTAGAATTGGGTAAATGGGGGGCACAGGCATTTTTCAGTTTTTCAACCTGTGTTAAATTTAACTTTATTATTTTGTGGCTTCCATTGAGATGGAACTGTTTACATCCCGTTTTCAGCACTCGAAGGGGGTAACCGCCTCCATCAAAGTCACCGAGTGCTCCACAGTCACACATCCACAGTGCTGCAGCCTGAGAAACTGCTGGTGCTTCTGACCCTCTGTGTCGGAGGATACGAGGGGCCTTTGGCTGAGCTGTGTAGTCTGACACCCACAGTGTGGCCATGGCTACTGTTCCTATGTGATGAATTGAGTGAGGGAAAGAAGAATTTGTGCCTACTACAGTAACTTCTATGGCAGTAGACGTTACCATTGTCAGAAGTTCTAGTTTTATTTGGTGCACTCTGTGTAAGTGCCTTCATATATTTCAGAGTATTCTGGCAATTAAAATTATTCTGCAGCATTGATTCAGAGGTGTTGCAGAGAGCAGCTTCTGTTACTTTCTCATGCTGCAGGCCAGTGGAGACATTTTTAGCTTGGCGCTGTATTCTAGCAATTAAAATGCCTCCAGAAATGAGCAGCTAGTCTCTGTTGTTTTTCTCTTCCTATTATAGACGGTAGCTAGTCTTCCTGCTCCATTGCCAAAAGTATTGCTTCTCTGAAGAGGCACACTAATTAACCCCTTTTCTATTCCACACACAAACATACACACACTCATACCAACATTATTAATGCAGGTTCATCAGCCAGTGTCAGGGCCTTGTGTAATTTGAAACAGTATGAATATGTTATTTTATAATTAAACCCACAAGACTCAAATCTCATGGATTGTCTGCTCTAACCTTTATATGTGCTGAGGGAATAATTTTATGATCAGAGTTTTGAGATCATGCTGAAGTTCAATGTGTGCAGTTCAATAAGGAAGCTACTACTGACTACATATTTTATCAATTTAGGCCCCAATACTTGCTTTCTGAGCTTTTCATTTAAATTTGTGCATCAACATCAACAGGAAACCATCACCACCCCACTTATTTAACAAACATGTTTATGGTGTTTGTTTTTGGCGAGCGAGCATCAAAATACCCAGCTCATTTTTCCACAGTTACAGTGCTGTCATATAGACTGTTTACATTTAAATGGACCATGAAGCTTTTTCCTATTGGACAACGTCCTATTTTCCTTTTCATTTACAATTAACTCACTTATGGCATGTATTTTCAGTTTAATTTCCATCCTACTAACCTGCAGCTGTTTTGCCTTTGGAACGGGCCCATAGATTTAATCAAATTTAATGTATTTATAGTTTTTTTTTCCTTTAATGACCCCCGACACCTGTGATTAATTTGTCCTGCCATAGCAGTGATTAGATTGCGGTAACTATAATTACACAACAAAGCTGCAGGAGACTGAGGGAGATGAGGATTAGGAGTCTGGTAATGGTTATGATGATGGAGATGACAACGAATGAGGATACAAACCATGACCTTGACAGCCAGACTGAGTTGGGGTCAGCAGGGACCCTCCACTGTGGCAGACAACTGCAGGCAGACGTTCAGCAGCACTCCAGACCTGCAGGCTGAAGCCCACCTCCTCGTCATATTCTGAGATGTCTTATTGAGATGTTATTATTAAGGAGTTTTATCATAAATTATCTTGAAACCTATCTAGCCTTTGTGCAAATGTTGCTCTTATCCTGATTAGAACTCAACAGGGGTCAAAAGCAGCTCGTTCCCAGCTCTTGAGTACTGCAGTACCCAGCCACTACAGTACATCCTCAGCTGCTGACAAAGTGAAAGTGATGATAGAGCAAGAGATTAGCCACATCTAATCTATAAATCTCTCACTTCCAGTATGCAGTTCATTGCAGTTTTCCTGCACATTTCCGAGGAGGAAATGCAGCAAAGATCACAGTGATTTCATACCTTATTGTCATATTTTTATTATTCACAAAAGGTGTGCTCCATAACTTGGATTTGTTGGTTTTCAGAAGTACAACTCTATAAATATCAGTTAGCCATCCTGTTCTAAGCTTCATGATGATGTCAGCCTTTATGTGATTTATTACCAAAATCAGATTGTAGTTTGACATTTGGCCTTCAGCTTCAATTCAAATTCAGATGAGTATCCATTTATATAGCACCAAATCACAACAAAAGTTGTCTCATGACAATTTCCATATAGAGCAGGTCCAGACCATAATCTTTAATGTACAGAGACCAGAGGCAGAAGGCTGAAACAGAACCAGACTCTGGGTGAGGATCAAGCAGGGTCATGGCAGTAGGCGCAACCATGATCCACAATCCAGGTGAAGCCACGATCCATGGAAACCTGTGAGATGAGAAAGCAGAAGGACTCCAGGGGAAGATGCCAAGTTAGCAACATGTGTTAATGGGACATGAGTGGATACAGATAGAGAGGGAGAGGAGGAGAGAGGAGCTGAGTGTATCATGGCAAGTCCACCGGCAGTGTAAGCCTAGAGCAGCATAGCTAGGGTCTGGTCCAAGGCAAGCCTGAGCCAACCCTAACTGTAAGCTTAATCAAAAAGGAAAGCTTTAAGCCTCCTCTTACACATAGAGAGGATAAAAATCATGTCATTTTCTGGTGAGCCAGGGCAAATGGTTGCTGCAGAGATTTTTAACCAATGGGTCACATTACTATCTGTCATTTATGTAATATTGGGCGTTATATTATTCATGTCTCTTGCAATTTTGCATCTCTGAGAGGGAGTTCAAATTCAGTTGCACTCTGAACTACTAAAGGGGATCCTTGGCTTGAGTGATGAAGCTGTGCACATACACTCTCAAAACGTATTTCATTTTCTAGAGATCAGTTTAGTTTGAACTGAGGAATGCCTACACAGCCAGACGTTTCATTTCACTGGCAATGACCTACTGGAAAGAAAGAAGTAGTGAGGCAGGAGCAGCTTTTGGCTGTAGTAGAGGTGGTCGTAAACAGTCTGAGGAGGTATCTAAAGCGCTCTCGTCTCCAGCTTCCAGTCTCCAGTCTCTTGGCCTTTGCATGTTGTCTTGGACAGCAGTTCTGTGCTCGGGGGCCCGGCTGCAGGGGCCTCGCTGGATAATGGCATATTTCTTTCAGGCAGCCTTGGGAGAGCGAGCCAGAGAGGGAGAGAGCAGAGCAGCTCATCTGGCTGCTAGCCATCTTCACCACTGCCACCAGTGACCCTGATGAGGGATATATATATTTATATATTTACACGCACACACCGTTCCTCTCGCCTCGGCCAGTCATGCAAGACTTTATGATCGAGGGGAAAACGTGCCCCACTGTGGAATAGTAGCGACACTGAGAGGTAAACAAACCTCATGTACGTCGCTACAGGCCGTGTTTGACAGGGCCTCTGTTGGGAAACAGCTCAAGGTCCTGTTCCAGGCTGGAATGATGTCATTCCAAAGGGACCAGCACCACGTAGTCTAGTCCACGTGGATGAATACCGGCTGCAGTTATTAATGCACAAGAGCGATAATCAGGAAAGGTGGAGTTTTGTTTCTGCCGCGTGCTTACACAAAAAAATAATATACAGTGCTATATTGTAAAGTGCTCATGCATGGGCACATGCAGAGACCACCCATCTCATCAGCCAAGAAGGTTATGTGTCTCTCACAGCTAGGTCACAGTATTCAACCCCAGATATTTTAATAATGCTGTTATGTTATGTTTAAGTTTCCAGATTTAGTTTGCACAGAGTTATGTATGATCTTATGGGGCCAGAGAGGAGATGCAGGCCTAGCATAACATATATGTGGATTTAAGCCATCAGTGAGCTCAACATGCACGGTTCAGACCCTCTAACTCAGTATTTCACAAATATCAACACGTTCCTAAATGACACTTTGACTACATTTTTGTGGAACCCAAACTAAACTCTCTGGTTATGTACTAAATCAGTTACATTGAAGACACAGTCGCTCACTCCCTGTGGGGTATGAGGATGTTGGTTATCAGTCTGTACTTGTCATCTAACACTCCTGTTTACATAGTTACTCCAAATGAGGTCTGTCTTTGTAATAATAAATCCTAAAACTGTGCTAGAAGCTGCTTTAGGCCTCTAAAGTTCAGAATTCTCTGTTAACACAATAGCACCAGAAGCAGAGTCAGGACTCATCTACAAGCATCTGACATCTGACTCTCTTTCTTGCCATAAATTACATTAAATATGTTTTTTTATCCTCTTTAGACTGTCATTAATTGATCTTTGACCTTGACCACAACTGGTTTAAAGCTGACATTTCTCTTCTTGCGTAACAGTTGCCCTTGTAAGCTGCAACAGAGAAAGAAGGACCACAAGGGGAAGTGGAAGGCCTGGGTCTGCTCAAGACAGCCAGCTGGTCTCCCCTGGAAAATACAAGATGCCTTCCTGTGCCAGAAAGCTGCAGATTGAGAGGGAATAGTGAATGAAAGAAGGGAAAGTATTCTGCTGCCAGCTACGAAGGAGAAGGTGGTTCCTATTCCTAAAATTCAACAATCTTCTGAGGAGGGGAAAGTGCTCTAAAATAAGGACTGGAGGAGGAAAAGGAAGGAAAAACTGCATTTACTTCAATAATAAGAAGGTGAGCTAGTTAAAGAAAGACAAACAGAAACTTGCATGACTGAGTTCTCTGATTACATTATAAAAAGTGCTGTAGATGAAGCATATAATATGAAAGTTTTGCTTTCTTGGATTGTCATGAGGTACACATTATGGCTTCAAAGGCGCTGGACTGCAGTGCCATTGAAAAGTCCTCTGTGGGTTGACCTTATGATACAGCACTTAGGAAGTAAAAAAAAAAAACAGGATTTAAGAGGGTAAAAGCAAACCAAGCTCTCCCTTAATCACAGAATGTGGGACCCACACTTGTCACCAACTCGATGATATTGTTGGAAAGTGACCAAATACATTTACTCATGTTCAGCACACATTTGGTCGACGTGTATTTTACAGAGTTTTCAGTTTTGTCCTACTTTGTACTTCACTACATTTATTTGATGCCTTAAATTGCTTGCAACTTTGCTGGTTAACATTTTACATACAAACCATGTGATCAGCTTATAAATAAAGTATGATGCACTCTTACAACTTACAACAAGGAGTTAAAAAATGGCTTCTGCTCGAATGGCTGACAGTAACATTGTGAAGAATTCCTAATTAAGTTTTCAGGCCTGGCAAAGACAATTATTGGTTATAAAATGGAGAGCTTGTGGCTGTTGAAATTTAACAATTCACTCATGGATAATTGCTGAACAGGGCATCGCATTTCTGTGAAGAAGAAGAGGAAGAAGCAGAAAAAGAAGTCTGCTGATGTCAAACAGCTGATGTCTGTTACAGTTACAACTCAACCAACTTTCTCTCAGGTTTAACCTCGATGTCAAGACATCTTTGGACCTGAAAAATCACTGAATCAAACCCTGCTGGAATAGTATTGTTAACAGCTGCTTCTACCACCAATGATAAGATGTGAAGCTACAGATCTGCTTTTGATGACATGAAGCCATATGCAATTAACTTTGAGAGACAATATAATTATTATCTGACAAGGCAATCTTAGCCAGTTTAATAATCTCACAGATGACAGCTAGTTTATAGGAGCCCTTTATTAAATATAAACACACAAATATTTGTGTGAATATGTGAAAATGTGAGGGTTTGTCTGGGTGGTATAGGAGTTATCAGTTTTTGAGCTTCTCTGTTAAACCAGTCTTCCATCTAAATTCAGGCTTCGTAGCTCAGTCCACAGGCACCATATGGATGAAGGGCACCAGCGACGGTCCAAGCCAAGATTTCATTGTATTTTGACTGCCATAACTGATGAGTTATGATTATGATTAGGAATTATTATTATTATTATGAGTAAAGTCATCTGAGTTATCCCTCTTATTGATGGTCAGGATTGTGAAAGCCACTGAGAGGAAATAATATTCCCAGATTTAACTGCACGTGTGCCTCACACACCTGTGCACCTGTGTGTTGACTGACATAAGTGCGTCTTCTCGCGGACACCATAGCGTCTCTCTCTCTCTCTCTCTCTCACACACACACACACGCACGCACGCACGCACGCACGCACGCACGCACACACACACACACACACACACACACACACACACACACACACACACGGGTTTTATGCGCCGTTCAATGACAGCTCGGCATTTACGGTGTAATGGCGACACTGTGCGTATATATGTATAATTGCAGCCTGCTGCCAGGAAATGGCGTCTTCACACTGTTCAGCCTTACCTCACTGCTTTTTCCTAAAGTTTTCAGTATCTTACAAAAACACGCAGATGTCAAACATCTAAATTATCTGCAGGCACAGTGAAGAGCTGCCTGTCAGTGTTTGCTCACCAGAGGATTTCCTGGACCTCTTCCTGAGCAGCAGGTAACTTCCCCCCTGGAAATGAAGGCTGCACCGACATTTGAAGGCAGGTCGTCACAGGGATTAAAAAATTGCCATCACAGAACCAGTTTCTCCCCCTGAGTGAACATATATAACTATGTAAAATATATTAGCATCATCATATATTAGTGTTGATTATGATTTAGTAATTAAATTGTAACATTGCTCCCTGGAATGAAAGGTACGCTATACAGGCAATGTGGCTGCAACGCGTCTTCTTAACAGTGGGTGGCAGTATGATGCAGTGTTCAAGCTTGTGTGGCTACAGGTAGAAATCCACAATAGAATCTACATCTACACAGTATTTGAGGTTGGATATGGGGGGTTGTCTGGAAGGCAGACATCATTATGTTAACTATTTAATGCCTACATCCAGCAAAAACAATGCATGTATTACATTATTTAGCATCTCTCTCTTTAAAATTTGGCTAATTAGTTGTTCTTTTAGGCAAAGTTCAGTATCTCTTGAGTGTGATTTGCCAACCATAAATGTGACTTATCTACTATGTTTATTTAAATGGCTCTTTCCCTGTTTTTCTGTTTTGTGGCCTCATTTTGGAGGCGGACAGCAGACGTCCAACAAATCATTTCACTCTCTGCTACATCCCTCTGCACAAAAAAATAATTTATGCCTTCTCCTTCCGGTTTTAACAGACAGATTAACACCTGACCTGCACTCTCCAGCATGCCAACACTCATGTAAAGTGGAAACCTGTGGCACTAGCTGCATACTCTTTTTTTTTTTTTGCCAGAGAGCATCTCTCAACTGTGTGAGAGATGAGTGACAGCACGCACAGAGTGCTGTCAGTAGCATTTGCAAGTCAATGCTCAGATTTAACCTCTTCACTCTCCCCTCAGTGTGGATCGACTGCCTGAATTCAAAATCAGCCACTGTAAAGATGCTCTTTTCTCACTCGGCCCTAAAAAGTGTCAGGATTTGAGAATGTGAACCATCGCATTGACTTTGTCGAGGGATTCCGCTGACACATGCGAGGTTAACTTTTTGCATCAAGAAACTATGAGGAAACTCTGCTTTCTAAAAGTCCTCTTGCCTCATCGCTACCTCTGAGAGCATGCAGTGCAGCGTTGGATTTCACGGCCAAATTGTGCAAGCTGGTGTGTTCACAGATATTTGGAAAGTCAAAAGGAGATTGTGTACCACTTCACTGCATGGAGACATGAATAAATCATTCTATTGTTCTGATTCATTAAGAAAAAAGTGCCAGTGAAAAGGAGAGGCGTTTGTTTCCTCTTCCAGAGATTACAAGGGGTTATGATGAGAACAGGGTCCTCTTTACTAAAAGAAAGAACTGTTTAGCAGATATTATGGAAGTTAATGGTTCAGTATTGATCTCTTCAGTGTTGTGCTAAAGACTGGAGGAGGCTTTCGAGTGGGGACGCAACATTACGGCACAGCACTGGAATTCCCAGATACACATGCCTGTGGGCGTAAATGTGTCAGCGTCTGTTTTATGTGTGCATACGTGTGTGTATGTGTGTCACAGAGGCTATTTATTTTATATCTGCCTGCAAGGGGAATGGGAGGTGTGTGTGTGTGTGTGTGTGTGTGTGTGTGTGTGTGTGTGTGTGTGTGTGTGTGTGTGTGTGTGTGTGTGCATGTGAGCATAGCTGCTGCTGATGTGGGTCATTACCCCTTCTTTCCCCCAGGGGCCATGCAGCAGGAGAGGACAGAAGGGGAGGGGATGGATGGAGGGGTGTGTATGTGTTGGGGGGGAGGGGGGATGGGAAAAATGGAGGGTGGAGGAGTGGGAGTGTGAGGAGGTGGGAGGGGTTGAGATTGTGTGTGGATGTGTGTGTGTGTGTGTGTGTGTGTGTTAGAGGAGGTGGTGGTGGCGGAGGCGGAGGGGAGTACCCCAGAGGAGTAGGGACCAATAAATCACTGTGCCGTCTCTGCACTGACACCCAGCTTGTCTGATGAGGGACAGGGAAAGGGTGGGGGCAAACTGAGGTGGGGGGTGTGGGTGGGGGAGGGCACCACCATGACAACACTGTGGCCTTGTCTTTCTGTCACTCAAGCCCACGCTGGGCAGGAGCCATTCTCGACCCCATCCCTAAGGCACTGGGGAAAATGGGGAGAGGCGGTGGTGCCGGGAAGGGTGGGGAGCAAACAGGGACACCACAAAACCAAGTTTATGACCCGAACTAAAGCACCTTCCTCCAATATCATCCCTTTTCTCATGGGAGGCCATTTTTTAAAAAGGGGCCCTATATCCCTTTGAGCTGAGCAAAGTTGAACTAAAGGAAGAATCCCCTCTTTAACTCACCTCTGTGGCTCGCTGATTTTGTATTCCCAGGCCTAATTTTGTAATGAAATGCTATTTTAAAATGAGCTGATTTTACTGCTTGGAGATCAGTCAGCGATTTTATCTTTTTATTTCCCAAAACGTTCCATATTTTCTTGAAAATTGCTACTACTACGACAATGCACAGTGACAATGATAGAGAATAAAATGTAATGGTGGATTGTGGGCTTTTCCATGTAAAGAGAAAACATACTTGCAGCCCTCAAAATGCAGCATGTCTTGTAGCTCCAGTGCATTCTGGTCTGCTGCGGCTTCACTGCCAGTGGAGAAAATGGTTTCCCTGCTGTGTCTGATGGTCTACCAGTATGACAGGTGCAAAATTGTAGGTCTGGAAACAAGGTCTTTGATCCTGAAGGACTGTGTCCAAAACCTGATGTTTACCATTAATGTGCTTCATGCATTTTTCAGAACTCAGACATACAAGTGGCTGTAGTGGAAATATACTGAAGTGAGGGCGTCTAGATTTGGCCTTTCATCACTAGACAACAAATACTCATGAAAGGGCAAATAAATGCACGCCGCATCAGCAGCACTGCCCATTCTGCTGTCGTTTAAGTGGATTTCTCTTTCAGAGCTTCATTTTTAGAGAGTTTCTGCACCGCATACTTTTGTGTTTTGATGGGATTTTAGCATAGAATCCCACAAGCACCAGACAAATGAAGCTTACTGATCCAAACTCTGTCATCGTGCTGCCTTCCAAAGAACAAAAGACATGATAGTTCATCTGCTTGACCGGCTGTCTGTCCACTAGACCTTGTCCAGTGTTGCTGGGGCGTCATTTAGCGCTTATATCATAGTCACAGTTTGACAGTAAAATTGCTGTTGGCAAGAGGGATGAAGTAGCTTGTGAAGTTTTGTGGGAAGCGAACTTGTTTTCATCACTTCATTGGAAAGCCACTCCCTCCTGATGTTTTGCTGCTGGGTGATAATTTGCCCATGGTATGGGTAACCGGTGGTTTGACATTGGTGTTTTTTCTTAAGTTGTGGTTATAAAGAGATGTTGCTGCTGCTGCTACTGATGCTCCCTCAGGCACTTTCTTCTGTTTTGCCCTCTGAGACAGGTGTGTATAGGTGAGCGTGTGTTTAGTTGCACTTCAGCAGACATGCGTTTGACACAATTGTCGTCTTTACAGCCTCACACGGCTGGGCTAAAACCAAAAGCTGCAGCATTACGACCATTGTGTCCCGTCCCATTGTGGGGCTACTTTGATGTCCCGTTGCTCTGAGCCTCTGTGGAGGAGAGAAGGGCACTGTGGACTTGGTGTATTTAATCACTGGAGCTCAGCCAACACACACACACACACACACACACACACACACACACACACACACACACCTAGAACACTCCTTCATCTGACCTGCCAATAGCAATAATATGTGTCCTTCACTTATCATTTTCTATCATCTATATTATTATGCCTCCCCCCAGCACAACACAACGCAGCCTCATACATCCTGTGCACCCCCACCCTCACCCCCAATCCAGCCCAGCCCAGCGAGCACTCCCGCCCCCAGCACATGCACACACATACACACACACACCAACATGAAACATCTCCCTGTGCAGCAGCAGACTGCAAAGCACTGCATTCCTCATGACTTTTTTTCTAATAAATGTGATCCCAGAATCCGGGAGGGAGACCAGTGCTGTGCATTAAAATTCATGGGAAAAAATGGCAATAAAATCTTTCTTTCTCTCTCTCCTCCTCTCTTTCTCTCCTTCCCTCTCCACTCTCCCCACTTGCTCCCCTCACCCTTCTCTCTTTTTCATTCCCTCACTTGTCTGCTCAACACACACACATGCACAAGGCACACACATGCACAGATACACACACACTTTTTTTTCATCACCCGTGTGCACTCTCCCTCTCGTTCAATCTCTAACCCTCCTACTGGCTCGTCTTTCTCAGCATCCCCCCTGCTGTCCTTCATCCTTTATTCTCTTCCTCCTCCTTCCCTCCCTCCCTCCCTCCCTCCCTCTGCCTTTCCTCTCTGCCTCTTTCTCACACACACACACACACACACACACACACACACACACACACACACACACACACACATACATATACTCTCACACAAACACACGCACCCATCTATATTTTCCAACTCCACCTCTGGCAGGTTGTGATTTCCACTGTCAGAAATTGCTTTTTCAATATCTCTCTCTCTAATTATGAGCCCCGCCAAAGGGGTCGTGCCACCAGAATACCAATTTTTCCACCATTTCTCCCTTCGTCTCCAGAATAATTCCCCTTTTTCCAGGTAGCAACAATGTGCACATTCAATAAATAGCCATGCAAGAGTTGCAGCATTATAACTATTGTATTTCTGTGGATTCTGGTTTCTTATTGGGCTCTTATTTAGATCTTTTCATTCTCTTCATGCTCGGTCAGTTCCCTGCGGTCATGATTAATTTTTGACATCTAGAAATGAGCAGGATGGTGCACAAGTTAGAGCAAAGTCTATTTATTTCCACATCAACAAGGACGAAATGGGGGGAATGTAAGATTTTTCAATGCATTGACGGTTTGTGGGGAGAAAAAGGAAAACCACTGAATCTTGATACAGCCACCACACAACTCCTCAATCACTCCCTGTACCCAGGAAGGGGTTAACCTCACAGAGCAATTGTAGCTCTGCGTGATTGACGTGCGGAGCATTGTGCTGCCTCCTCCCTCCAATCAGCAAACGGTCAGCGCCCCCCACGTGGGTGTTCTCAACCCTCATTGGCTCATTTTACCAGTGTTTACTGTGCCGAGGCCGAGCCCCACGTGGAGATTTCATTCAATCACTGAACACTTCCTCTGAACCCCTTCTTTCTAAAGAATTTTTTTTTGCACTTTTCATAAAATTAAAATTTCCCAATTGTGTGGATATACTTTCAATTACATGGCTACATGAGGATGAAGCTAATTACGATGCAAGAATAACACGAGAAAAAAAAACCCTGCAAAGGTTTCTTTACAAATACCATCAGGCTATTTGAAGAAGAGCATTGTGTGGTACGCTCGATGCTGTGATTTGCTCTGCACTTATAACTTTAAAGGGAAGATTGCATTGATTTTTTTCCTATATAAAAAAAGAACATTAGAAAACCATCATTAGGTTAATTCTGCTAAAACAAACTGCCGAGGACGGTGGTGGTGGTGGTGGAGGGGGGCAGTAATCCGTGTCTTTAGGTCTCCCCCCTCCTTAAAGAAAGCTACTCATATGTTATGTCCCATTGAGGATCAGGGAAGGGGGGAGCGAGAGAAGTGAGGGACTGGGAGTGTTGTGTGAAAAGAGTGCAGGCCGACGAGCGAGACAAAAGAGGCTGCGGCTGCATTGAATGTGCCGGTGGTGTGTCCGTCTCCGAAGCCACAAGCGAAACCCACATTTCCCCCCTCTGGCCTGTACGCTGCAGACGGCGACGAGATACCGGAGAGGGAAAACAATTGCCATATCGTCATTGCCGGGAGCGCGAAGTTGAGGACTTGGAAGAAAGCTTCCGTCGGACCGGGTGTTTCTCCTCTCCGCTCCCCGTCCTCACTACACGTCGAGCGCGGTGCGGTTTGGGGTTGGAGATATAACCCAGAACAAAGGAGTCTTGAAGCGAGGAATGAGCGAGCCGAGACTAGCTTTGCCATTACCTCTGAAACCGGGCCAAATGCCTCTCTGAGACCGACAATAGCGCATCGGCTGCTCGTATTTCTCGACGAAGCTTTCCGCCCGAAAAGGGAGAAAGAAGGAGGAAAAAAACACACACGGAGACACACAAGTCGGCGGCTACAATGTTTCCTCAAAACCGACCACCGGTAAGTAGGCTACGCTAATATGAGACCGTTCACACGCGATTAAGGAGGTTATTGTCTTATAACCGGAACCTTCATTGAATATAACGCGTCTGTAACACACGCCAGGTTGATTTTCAACCGTATTGAGCCCCAATAAGAAAGTGCAAGCCGAAATTGTTTGTCTTTGTCATCCTTCCTGTGTATTTCCGGGGACTCCTTTTGTGGGAAAATGCTCCTCTTTCTGCTCTTACGCGCAACATAACGCGTTGTTAGTCTTTGTATTAGCGCCGTGTGTAATCTTTGTCTTATGAAGGTCAGGCAGATTTCTGTCAGCGGGGGGTTTAGCGAGGCAAAGCCCACCTTACACAGCGTCCAACTTTGCCGAGTGTCTTTGTGTGTGGATCTCATGTCCTTGGTGGCCACCACCACAAACATGGAGCCTCCTTGCGTTTCCACACTATTGTGGAGTTGACCCAGATGATGAAGTGTGTGTTTGTTTGTCCCTTGCTCACAGGCTGTGGGGGTGGGGGGCTTTGAGAACACAAAACTTCACTCGCTGGGCCACCCTTCCCAAGTGCCACTCATTTTCCAAAAGAAATAGCAATCAGCTTTTTATTTCAGTCATATCAGGAGTGATTCATGCTCCTGACCCTCCACCCCCCCCTACCCCCACCCGTAATGGCCGCTAATGTGGCTGTAAAAATGAAGAAGAAATTGGCATGCTGTCTGTGTTTTGAGACAGATCTGTGCGAGGTTAGGAGCGATATTCATGCTGCATGGCTTTAATTTGTTTTAGTCGAGTTAGGTGGAGAGCTTTTCAGCTGACTGAAATGCATAAACACTGGTCCTCCAGCTGTGTGAAGTATCAATTAAGACCTGCTCATTTGCCTAACCCTCATCTACATCCCTCAGCCATGCCACCCTCACCCCGCCCCTGATGGAGTTTTGACATTCATGTCCCATGCATTGAAACCAGATTAAGCCCACTGTGACATATAGCTTCATGTGAGTGTGTGTGCGCGCCGCTTTAATTAATTCATCGTACAAATTCATTGATACAGATGAAGACCCCCCAAAAAGATGCATTGGTTTACATTTTATTAAGTGTGTTTGCTTAAACTGCACTATCATGATGCATTGTTTTTATTTCAGCCTGTACTTCCTCTGAGTGATAAAGGGATCTTGTGAGTCCCCACTGGCCAAACATGCAGCACATACACAAACATCACACACACACACACCAGCAGCTGTGTATGTAGTATGGCTGACTGCAGGAAGGCAGGGCAGGAGGCAGACTGTGGGTCTGTGGTTTGCACTGTAAACCCAATCCCTCTCATCCAGCCTCTGCTCGCTGTGTTCCTGTGAGAGCTCCAAACCACATCTTAATGTATGGGCAGGCGTCCCAGGGTGAGCGGAGCAGACTGCGGCGGGTCTGGGTGGAATGTTTAGGCCAGCGGTCCCATTTCATTTCAACCCTCCGCACATCTCGGCAGCACCACGCGAGACAGCCGTCCTCAGAAAGTCTCCGGCCATCGGCAGCTCTTGTTTGCACCTCGGAGTGAAGGGCCACTCAACCCGGCAAACTGTTTAATCTCTGAAATGCTAGGCGGGCAGTAACCTGTCATCACGGGCTACTGGTCTGCTGTGAAGGATGTGACCCATATATTACATAAACACATGACCCATATTAACAAAAATACGGTGGTTATTTACCGAGTGATAATTAAGAATTAGGCGCATTTTCAGATGCTGCACAAGAGAGTTTGCGGCTTCCAGCATGTAATGTAACCTGCATGTTTATGGCTTCTTACAGCAGATCTTCTTTCACAGTTGTTCATGGAAAAATTTGAACTTGGCTGTGGTTTTTTTTCTGGGTTAGACTGGTTTGTACTGTGTCGAACACACACACAAGACATCCGTTCTATGTGCAAAGTACCTCAGACAAACAGGTTAATATTTCAGTATCTATTTTTAATGACACATCTTGCGCATGCAGTGTTTTGTCCCGACTAAATACAACATATCTGGGATGATGTAATGACGCTGTCCACATGACATAAATACTTATTGAAAATGCTTCAGGTCCTCGTATCTGCCCAGACAGTTTTGGGATTTTTGCCAAATGAAGTGGACTAGCTGAGAAGCGCATAGGACATGGCAGGCATGGCTGGCTGTCATAAATCTTTAACGTTCATTCAAATGTGCCACAGTGACAGAAACATACAAGGCTGCACTGTGGACACAGGCTGAAGTGGATGAAGAAGAAAGCAGCATACCAAAGTGTATTCAAATAAGAAACTAACAGTTTTTTCATGGGTCTGCACACACATGCCCCACTTGAAATCACACAAAGCTCAAACATAAACTGAATACATTTACAAAGACAAAATGGTGGCATTAGCAGGTTTGCTCTACCTCACCCGTACCGAAAAGGTGTCTGTTTGCTTTGTGGGGAAAAGTAAATCTTCCTGTTGCCAAAGCAGGCCTGATCTGTGGGAGATGATTAAATTATCAGTGAGCGATCAAAGACATCCAAACCTCTCAAAGGTCGCAGTAAGATTGGTCAAAATATTACCAGCAGCCCTCCAGCAACCATTTTATTCTGAACAATGCCCCGGGCTGGGGGAGGGGTTTGTTAAGAGGCTACTATTGTGAGTGAACTGTGGTTCAGTTTTTGTCGCTTAAGCCATCGTTCATACCTACTTTCATAATGTTATATAGAGCAAACGGTGATCACACAGGTTCCTAACACGCCATCGTGTTCGTCATATCATCTCAACCACTCATTTGGTTGCTACCCACACTGTACATTGTAAATATTCATTAAATTTTTCAGAGCTGCTTCCTGGTTCAACTTGGTTTTAGCTGCTGCTAAACAATACGGCACACATGCGCTGTAGTTGTTGGTACACACAGTTTGGGTGTGTTCACCTCAATCATTTCTTCCAAATGCGTCGGATTAGATAACACAGTTCATCTGAATTGTCTGACTCCTGCTCTTGCTCGTCCCAGTAGGCTATCTTGAAAGGCTCTTTTTATCTCACACAGTCCCCATGGGCTTAAATAAACTGTACAAACGGAGACAATTTCCAAAGCTGGAACTTTTTTCTTGTCAGTGTGTTTATCAGATGAACCTGTTGGCACGCTAAGACTCCGGTGCTGCAGACCTTTTCTTCTTTATATAATGGGTTAGCGTCACCTGAGGTGTTTAATTAGTCAATTATGTAATGCAAAACCAAACCTAGCATCGATGCCATTTTAGAAATTGTAAATGGTTGATTGTTCAACAAACGGCCGATGTTTGCTGTTAGGATGCTATTGTTCATGCCTGTAACTGATATTCAAGTAGAATCAATATCACCATATAGACCTTGGTGCACCATCACTGTGCTCATCATTGCAATGCTACAACAATAGCCATTAGCCAGTGCTAACAAGGGATATTCTTTTGTCAGCAATCTTAATGTCAATATCAGCTCTCTCGTTTTGGAATAGCATCCAATTTGAAACTTGTCTGATCATAGCCGAAATCTTCATCAGTGTGCCCTCTTGTCATCCACACTCCTTCAGGGAGCTGGTCTTTCTAAACAAATATCTAGTCAGTGAAGATTGATATGGTCAGGCAAGAGGCAGTTGTGGGGAGAGCACTTTGGGTGGCTGAGATGAGGCTTTCTCCTCTCCATCCTTAAAGCTAGCATAAAGCAAGCCTCCACTTCCTCAGTCCTAGCATGCTTTTAGCTCTTTATCAGCGCTGTTGTCCAGTGGTGAGAGTGTGGCTATCGATCGGGAGCTCGCCTGCTTTGCTCAGCCACCGATTAGATGGGGAGAGAGAGACGGAGAGAGAGAAGGCAGAAGAAAATGAAGGAAAAGAGGCTGAAGGGAACTCAGGTTTACACAAGCTGTTGTGGAGGTGCGTCTCGGTGGAAGGAACAAACGAGCAGAGGGGGTTACCTAATAAAAGAAGGCACCTCCAGCAATTAAGCCAGCTGACAGGCAAACTGTGGCGCTTCGCTAATGTGGGCTGACAGCAGGGAAATTTGAATAACGAGGCTTGCGGGAGGAAGGAGAGGGGAATAAGGAGGTGTGTGGGGGAGTGGGGGGATTGAGAGAGAAAGATGTGGCGCTAATGAAACAGGTGCCTGGCAGCCCCTCCCTTCTAAGTACAGAAGTCATTGAGAGATTATCAGCACGTTCCTCCAGCGCAGAGCTAAGCAGATAGCCACTTGATGAAAGGTATGGGGGGGGGCAGAGGTGTGAGCCATCAACCTGTGTCTTTTCTTCCCCACTGCAAGCTGCTTTAACCATGCAAATCACTGCTGAATGTTGACAGCCATGTTTGAATAATTTGATATAAGAAGCTTTAACTTGAAAGGCTTTGGAGAAAGGACAGTGTATTGACATGTTTCATGGCCCTGGAGACGGGGAGGCGTGTGTTTTAGGCATGTGTGGGAGGATTCACAGAGGTACATGCTCAGGAATGCTATTCTGGGTTAGACCGACTGTCACTGCATCCTTGGTGGTAGTCAGATGAGAGAGGGAAAGAGAGCGAGCGTGGTGGGTGTTTACTCTGATGATCGACTCTGTGGGTAAGCTGTGTAATTAGTGGCCTGAGTAATGGGCTGAGCTATATGAGGGGAGGCAGCAGCACAGCATCTTCCCAGCTAAAGGAGACAGAGAGGGAGTCACCGATGATTAAACAAATAAAAAAAACTGATGCAGGGTGGCACGGTGCTGCAGTGGTGAGCACGGTCGCCTCACAGCAAGAAGGTTCTGGGTTTGAGTCCGCCGGCCAGCTTTCTGAGGTCTGCGTGTTCTCTCTTCTGCTGCGGTTTCCTCCAGGTGCTCCGGCTCCCACCTTTAATTGGGGATTCTTGATTGCCTGTAGGTGTGAATGTGTCAGCCCTGTGAAGAACTGGCAACTGTAGCCCGCTTCTTGTCCAGTGTCAACTGGGATTGGCTCCAGCCTCCTACTACCCTCCAAAGCTTATAGATGATGGATGGAAAATCTAGTCTGAACCTTTAGCAGGGTTTTTTTTTTTTAGCCATGTTAAGGATGTCAGCTGATGCCCTGCGTTGGTGCAGACCGAAATATTTCTACTATTGGCTGGATTAAGATGAAATGTTATACAGACCTTCACTGTTCCCAGAAGATGAATCCTAATGGGTTCTGCTGGAGGAATCCCCTGATTTCCTGTAGCACCACCATGAGGTTGTGCTTTTGACTGAAATGTCTTGAGAACTGCTGAATGGATTGCCCTCAAATTTGCTATTTTCATGTTCCCCTCAGGATAAATTAGAATTTGTGACACCCCATCTCCTGATTTTTCATCTAGCACCATCATTAGGTCAAAATTTTATGACCAAATACCAGTAAAACTAACGACGAATGCTGACTAACCAATATTAGCATGCTAACTCGCTAAACTACGAGGGTTAACATGGTAAACATTGTACCTGCTTAGCATTGGCACGTCATTGTGAGCATGTTGGCACGCTGACGTTAGCACTTAACTCAAAGCATGACTGTAGACATTTTTTTGTAAACAGACACAATTTTAGTTTTTTTTGCAAAAGTTATGGAATAAGCTAGATTCTCTGTTCAAAGCTGAGCAGTCATTTTGCAGGAATTGTAATGAGGGAAGCAATATAGCAGAAAATAAACAAGCACTCTTCATTACAAAGTAGTGGGAGCTTTGTGCTTAAAAGAATGTGGAAGAATCCTGTCTTTTTTCTCTGATGTCACATGTGAAAAATGCACTTTCAGTGGTGGAAATTACAAAGGAAAGGACAGAGAATGTGAGAGATCATCCAGGAGAAATCTGTTTCTCCCCTCATCCCCTGCAGCCGTGCAAGGAAGACACAGAGGAGTGGTCCTATAAGTGAACATAATATTCCTATGGTCACGCAACCACATCATAACGCTGATGGCCCCATTTCAGCTCCATTAGCAAATTATGTATCACTGTGGGTCAGTGTGGCGAGTGAGGATTGGGACACATCTTGTGGATTCCAATTAATATTGACGTAGGAGTTACAGTCATGTGCAAATACAATAAAATGCATATGTGCTTGTAAATACTTGTTGGAAAACTGCATTGTGCACACAGCCACTTAGTGTTTGTAGTGGGCATGTGTGGGTGTGTAGTCTTGTCTGTGTGTGAGTGTGTGCATGTGTGATTCGAGGGTGGGGGGTTAAGGCAAGGATGTGAGGTCATAGTGGTTTGTTGCTTGCGGTGTAATTAGAGGTAACTCAAATGAAAACAGGAATGATTTCATTCAGGGAATGCCACGCTGTTAATGGTCCCTTCACGTCAGAGCTTAATGTGTGTGCGGATACCATTCTTCTGCGCCATTGTGTTCACATGCACGCGTTTGTTTGTGCATTTGTGTACGCGTCTTTGCATTCACAGGTTTTGTCGCACGTGACCTTGCATGTGTGTGCAGAGCGCATAACCTGATCTGTCATGTTGCAGGCCTGCTAGCACAGTGCACAGTCGTGTTGAGCTGTTTCTCACTGGTTAGCATGTTTTAAAACAGCCTTATTGGATTGTTTCCTATCCTGTCTCACCAATGGGAGGTCTGATTTAAATCATTTCTATTCCCATAGATGACTCGTTCACACTCTCTCTCATCCCCTCATCATCAGGTCCTCATTTAATCATTGCAATTGACTTAGGCCTTCAAGGGCTGAGAGAGAGATTAGCATGAACGTGTGTGTGCACGCCTATACATCTGATGTGACAGGGCTGTGTCTGGGCTTTTCCTCACCGAGCTTGTGCAATAGGTGGCCTTAAACCCCTAACTTTAGCCCATAGCTTTCTCAGCGGGCTTTCTGGAACGGAACAGATCACAGCGGCGCTGGTAACAACACTGGGCTGCTCGGGGGCTATAAACACCTCCCCACTGATTTATCTAAGCAGATGCGTTATCAGATGATCTCTATACAAATCTTAGAACAGCGCATGCTGTCCAACCTCGTGCAATCCTTCCTAAGTACTATAGAACCCAACTTTACGACCACGCGAGCCACAGAAAGATCTAGCCTGTAATTGTGTAACAGCGACTTTCAGTCTATGTAAGCTTTGTTCAAGGGCAGACGGCATGTCTCTTGTTTGCCTTCAAGCCAGGACACAGCCGAGAGGGAGGGAATAACTGAGTGTAGGATTATCAGGTGAGGCTTCCATCCTAGATCCATTCCCAGAGGTCACCAGGTCAGCACGATGACCTGACCTCTCACTCAAAAGCCCGCTCAGCTGTTTACCAGATCAGAAGTCGGGACAGACCAATAGCAGTGTTTCAGAGGAGATGCAAGGAGCAGGAAAGAGGTTATGAATGCTGGGATAGGATTTACTCTTTGCTCATGTTTCAGAGACGACGTGCGTTCAGTCCAGTCTAGTCTGGTGTGAATCATCATAACAACAAACCTAACCAGCAGACACGAGTTGTGCGTAAGGTCCTGAGTGGCTGAGCCAGCAGAGAGGCAGTGGTTTCCTCTACCAAAAAAAAAACAGAGGAAATCTCTTGAGAACATCAGAAAATAGACCAACTCTCTCCCTCATCCATGCCTCCATTTCTGAGGAAGATGCTCCCTCTCCTCTCAGATGTCCTCTGGAGACGTGGCCGTGTTAAAAAAGCAAACCATGAGAAATGTTGAAAAGAAGGAGGAGGGGAGAGTGAGTGATAAAAGGAGAGAGAAGAAGTATAGTTGCCTCTTTCTCCCTCCTTCCATCCTATAAAATGGCCTTGGTGCTCTTTTTTTTCTCCCCCGTGAAGAGTAATTGCTGTGTGTGTGTGTGTGTGTGTGTGTGTTATGTGAAAGAGGAGGGGAGACTGTGTGTGTGTGTGTGTGTGTGTGTGTGTGTGTGTGTGTGTGTGTGTTTAATCATGGGTTCTTGTGTGAAAAAATAGCGTATGTGTGAGCAAGACTGACAAAATGTGTGTGTGTGTCTTTGTGAGCAAGTGTGTGTGTAATGGTGGGTTTTTGTTTAAAGGAAAAAGGGTGTGTGTGTATGTGCGTGCGTGCGCGCGTGTGTGTGTGTGGCTGTCTGCTCTAGGAGGGGGATCTGGCCGACAGATTGAGAGCAGCTTGTTAGAAAGAGGAACAATGAGGCCACAGCCCCTCTCCTATCTTCCTTTTTCTTCTTTTCTTTTCCTTTCCCGTCCTCTCTCTTTCCCTTTTCTCTGTTATTTCCATCTCTCACACTATTTTTCACACTTGCTGGCCTCACCCATACTATCCATCCAGTTTTACTTTCCATCCATCTTATGTTTTACTTCAGCTTCTCTCTCTTTCTCTCCTCTGTCTCCTCTTTCCTCTGTATTTGCTTTCCTCTTTCATTCACCTGCTGAAACACCTCCCATGTTTTCTTTTCTCTCTCTCTCTCGCTCTCTCGCTCTCTCTCACTCCCTGACTGTAAATTTAACACGGTCACTTATCCACACACATCCTTACACACTCACACACAGTCTGTAGGTGCCGGCACACTCTGATCTTGTCATGCCAACATGCAAATGTCCTGAACATCTTTCATACGCTTCCCTGCGGCAGTCTTGTTGGCTTTGGGGTTGAGTGGTGTTGTGATTAACTTGTTCATTAAACATCATTAACAGACATCGTGGACGTGTCAAGACGTGAGTCATGCGTTGTTGTTGTTGTTGTCGTTCAGAGCTACCCACATGATTGCCTGCTGTCTTTGAACTCCGCTTGTTGGCTGATTTGTTGAGCTGGAAAAGAGAGCATTGTTTTTGGGTTTCCCATGGAAGTGAGTCAGGTCAAATATATAAGCTTTTATACTCGGTGTCATTTTAAGCACGGTGTCCTTATGTATGTATAATTGCCCGACATGAAATCACAGAATCATGCTATAAATAATGTTGAGCCAGGCAGCCTTAACACTGATAGAACTCCTTAACATTATCACATTTAAAAGTAAAATTATTACTTATCGCTGTCCAGTCTTGTTAGTTTAATTCATCACTTACAAACATGCTCTGTTCAGCAAATGCTGTGATGAACATACCTGTGAGGAGGAGTGTCTAAAAATCACAGAGCTTTTTTTTTTGTCACTTATAATTATTCCAAGTTGCACAAGGAAGTGGAGTGCCTTGTAATAAGTCCCCAGGGAGTCCGTCAACGGCAAGCGAAGCTACATGACTACCAGTTAAGGATGCATGTTAGAGCAGAACGAGTTGGCAAGTTTTATCTGCAATCTGCTGGAGTTTAAGAAAAGCGTGGCTGGGTTGTAACAGTGTCCACTGCACGTGAAGGCCTTACACAAATCTGAACAAATGTGTCTGCAAATGTTGCAAATCCGTAAAAACTTTAGCTTGGATCTGTATCATGAAAACCAGAAATCCATTAACATTACAGGCTTACTCTTAGAACGCTTGTTTAGAAAATGTTAGGTAATACTCTGCTGTTTGCAGTTGCTGTCAGATCAAGAAATCTTACTTGGTATAGAATCCAGATTCTAAGAATCCTCCCACAATCTTTACGCCTTCCATCATAGGCTGAAAAAAGAGCAAAACTTCTTGAGTGACTCATTGACAAGACTTTGGCCTCTCATAAACTAACAGTCGTATTAAAAACAGTCGCCGCATTCCTGCAAGAAAATGACAGTATGTTATTATCACTTAACCTCACCATCATACTTGACCATCGAGAATCGCTCGTGTACTGGCTGTCCCGGGCCCCCGTTGGCCTCTGCACTGTGTTATTTTGACAGAGAGCCAAAAAAGACTGACAGACGGACGGCCCCCACCAGCCACTAGTCCAGCTCTCAGCCCCCTTTTGTCTGCCTGTCCTGCAGCATTACCCCTATGGTTGTAGTCTCCTAATTGCTCTGAACCCTGCAGAGATGGCAGACTAAGGACAGGATTGGGGGGGGTCTTCAGCCATGATGCCCCCCCCCCCCCCCTCCACTTTTCTTCCTCCCACCGCTCTCGCTTTTATTTCTTTCGTCTACTCAGACTTGCAATTAAGCAAAGTGTGCTCATTTGGCTAAGAAGCTCTCATACTGTACCTCTCAGCCATCCCATCCAAAGTGCTGTGACACACTCACATCTGGTTCTGCTGGCAGTGACAGTGCCTCTGCATAGACAGGCCCTCACAATAGTTACGTTCAAGCATGCTGGCGTGCGTGTGCAGATAAGGTTGTTTTGTAATGTTCTTTGTTGATGCAGCTCCTTCATTTGAAGAAACCATTTGAAGTTTTTCTGTAACCTCACTACAGAAAATTACCATCAGCCCAGAGATTTTAATGCAATTTTGAAATCAGATGTCAAGAATTATTGCAACTGTCATGTATCTTCCTCCTCTCTTCTCAGGCACCTCTGCAGCCACCCCCGGGGTCCTCTGCCTCAGTGGTGGCAGCTGCAGCAGCGGCAGCGGCAGCAGCATCGGGGACGCCCCAGTCACTGAAACTCACCTACCCAGAAACTTTGGACCGCATCAAGGAGGAGTTTCAATTCCTCCAGACCCAGTACCACAGGTGGGTGTTTGGGAGTTTTTATTGTGGTTATATTTTATTATTATTATTTTATTATTTTTACAGTTTGTGTGCTGGTGTTTCCCCTCATGTTTCCATCTGTGTTACTGGAAATTCAGATCAAAAACAGTCACTGTGTTTAAAGAAATGCCTGCAGCTGTGTTTTGTGGGTGGGGGGCATGTTGCTTCAGGTACAGGTGGAGACTGGTTTGGGTAATAGATCCCTGAGTCTGAAGGCTTATCAGATGCCACAACACTGCTCAGTGGTTTATGATACTTTGAAACAGGATTTTGCTACTGATAACTGCAAAGTTATCACCGCGACAATCGTGTTCTGCTCTGTATGAACAACTAAGCGGTAAAGAGTGGAAATAACCCGTTCACATTACAAAGTAATCTACCACGAATGTGGACTTGCATATTTTGGATTGACCAGTGCGCCGTGTTGCCAGATGACTTTACATTGAGTTGTGGCTGGGTTCAACACATTGTTCTTCTTGCCCTCTCCTGTTACACATGCACACACATAGACACGCACACTCAATCTGAAGTAATGCAAGGCTATGTGATGTTTCAGCTATCCATCTTGGCACAGTTTCCTGGGCAGACAGGAGTATATATGCTGGCTACTCTTTCTGTGTTAGGGTATGGTGTGCTTGATGTGCAGGAATGTGCCCAGAATGCCTTTTGAATGTGGGATTTGGACTGGCCGCGGAGCCCCAGCTCTGTCCCTCTCCGCTCCCTCCCGTCTCTGTTCTCGTGGCACACCTTCACAGGGTGCCCACCCCCTCACTCTTCTCTCATCCTGCTTTGATTTAGCTGGCCAGAATCTCCCCTCCCTCCCTCTCTGTCCCACTTCAAAATTCTTTTGTACGGCCCTTGTCCACAGCCCCTCTAACCCCTGTGGCTGTTTCTGCTTCCCTGTTCACAAGTGTGTGAGTGTGTGCATGTGAGTGTGTGCGTGCATGTGCATGCACATGCTTACCTCTGTCTATTCTGCTCACCACAGATTTGATACCGTTTTTTATTGTCCTCTCCTAAAAGATGATGTACACTGCTGCCTATCCCCAATACGTCTTTTATTCTACATCTATATGAAATTATTTGACCTAAATAGTCTGAGAAAGACCATTTGTGGTTGAACTGTTTCCATGTCCAGATGTGATAAAAGAACCGGCAGTCTGTTTCTGCTACAGGTCAATTGATTAATCACTTAGGCCGATTATTCGGTGATTAATTGGTATTGGTTGAACTTGGCCCTGATTGTAGCTGTGCAGCCTCACCAGTCAGACGGGAACGATCATCACAGCCCGGAGCTGAGAGGACAGAGTTGTGTTAGATCAAGCAAAAAGGAGCCTGATCAGTGGGCACAGCCCCAGAGAGAGCAGGTCCTTTCTGCTGTGTGAGTCCAAACACTACATCCACACTGATGCGTTTTCATTTTAACTTTTGATACGTTACACCTAGCATTCAAAAAATTAAACCACATCAGCCTGTTTGTGTCTATGCGCTTTGACTACCAGCGGTTAATTCAACCTGGATAACAACTTACGCCCGTTGCTGACCTTGCTGTCTGCTAGCAGCTGCTATGCAGTTAAATTCTGCATTTTATCACGCTACTACTGCCTGCATGCACATGCCCAGTGTATGTGAAGGGTCATGTGAGTTGTGTTTTCAGCCATGTTGGTCTGGATGGAGATTGCTTCTGGTGCTAAAATGCAGGATGTAGATTGAAAACTTATTAGTTTGGACTTTGCTCAAGTGCATTGTCCTCATTTCTTTATATTTATTTACATGTTTTTTGGGGGGGCTGGACTGCAACAGTATGTGCCAGGTTTTGACCTGGTCTTGTCTTTTGTGTTTTATGAATCAAGGAGAAAGTATTTGGAGTCTTTCTAAAACACAAAATTATTCCAGTCTAAAGCCTCTTGTTCTAATTTTCATTAGATTTTTTTTCAGCCCTATCAAATATGACTTTGGAGTATTAAATACTCCAAAGTCATTTGAATACTTATTACAGATACAGTCTATGATCAAGGCTTTGCATGGAGGCTCCATACAGAAGTCAAGGTAATGTCAAGTTGACTTTGAGAGAAAACAGTAGCTCAAAACAAAGCGTGATCTAATATATTTTTATTTAGGTCTTTATTAGTTAGACTTAGATGTTCACTTCAGCAGGTATCCAGCATCTAATAAAGTCAAAGATTGATTTCTGACAGTGTCAAGTTTTTCTCTGGGCTGATATCAGACGATTAATCAGCTGTTAGTCTTTTCCTGCTCTAAACTATCATTACTATACCAGCCTTTAAAACTCCGCCGTCTGTTGTCCTCTAGTTTCTGCAGAATATTTCTCTCCAGCGCCTACAAAAAACAGAAAGATTCTAGATGTGCTTGTGTTTCCTGTTGATTATTGTCCAGTCCTACCACATGAACCACAGCCAGATTAAGTCCCACAACACCAGAGGCTGTGATAGCGGCCACCTCTCCACCATGACATCCTTTTTAATATCTGTTTGGTCATCTGGATGCATCTGGATCGAATTCTGTCTCAGTGTGGGAGAATGTCTTGTGTACTCTGCGAATCTGAGGACAACCCAAGGTTATCACCAGGTGACCACTTTTGAAAAAGCCCCCTAAAAAAGTGTTTGCAGAGCTCCTGTGCAGCCACCCTTTGAGCAGCACTGACCTCGACAAATCAAGCCATTCAATGAACATGAGTCACCCCTGGATCTGTTGGTTGCGACGGTGTGATCAGCTCCACTGGCAGCCGTTCAACGTTACACCTCGTGTTACAAAACACTTGGAGTGTCGCCCTCTTGCCAAGCGCTGGTACTGAGAACAAGCAAGCAGGGATAAACAATAAATGAATGACGAGATTAAGAGCACGATTGGGAGCAAGAGCGAGCTTGCAATTTCCATCTGCATCTTCCAGTTTCGATAACCACGACGCGCTCTGTTTTAGCAGGCGTGGTGCACATTTCCAGGAAAGACTTGTTTAACCTTCCAGCACAACAGATTAACACGCTGCATATGGCTGCGACTGAAAACTGATTCTGTAGCCATAGCTCATAACAATAGCCGCAGCCGTGGAACAGATTGTGTTATCAGGCGTATTCTCACTTATCTGTTGGATGTATGCTTAAGCTGGCAGGTAGCTATGAACCTGTTAACTGGTGTCTTTGCTTGCTGATAATTGGCATACAAACGGCAGTGAGCTTTTTAGTAAACGTTTAAGAGACGCAAAAAGAACACCGCTGCCTTTTGATTTTCAGCAAACTGATTTTGAGCATCCAACACTGAGATATATTTAAATATTGCCCGTTTATAAAGTTACAATGGACAAATTTACCTCAAGAGGACTTTCCAATGCAGTTAAGTCATTTAAGGTTTCCACATTTCCAGTGGAACACATTTAATGGCATTGAGCATCAGTTTTATGATGCAACTTTGCATGCGTTGGCCATGCACTCAGTTGCCACTTTATTAAGTACACCTAACTAAAAGTGATTCCTGCTTATACAGCAGTGCTGCAGTAAATTTTACCTTCAGGGAGATGTTTAGAGAGGTGTTGATTCGGCTCTTGGAGGGTGCAGTTGGCGGTGCTGTTACATGTTTATTTGAGAGCCGTTTCTGGTATTTTGTCCACCCCATTTCAATAAAGGTAGACTACTATAAGCAAAGTGTTCCTAATAAAGTAGCAGCTGAGCTTACATGCTAATGTAAGACAAATGTTTGCGTTGATATATTGCCCAGTCCTCTGCTGATTTTGAAATGAATTTCAATTGCTTGCCATGATAATGAAAATGATTATATTACTTCACTCAGCCTTTACACAGGCGTTTTGTGTTTGTGTGTGTGTGGCAGTCACCAAGGAGCCCAGCCATGCATGCCAGCTTCTCTGGGGTCACATGCTACTTTCAGGTCATAAAACCACCATTATGTAGTAAAGACAGGAGTTATCCTTAAGCATCACAAACAGCATAATAAGCTCGCTTTTATATGACTTAGAAGCTGTTAGATGTCAGTTTGCTTTCCAAACGTCACTTAGAAAAGTCCTTTTGGCAGCAGTTTTGGACAGGTCCAAACAGATAGTGGCCAGTAGCATTAACCGTGGCCTTGTTTAATCCAGCAGACAGACTGCAGCACAGATCCACATTTGATTGCAGGCACCTTCATGTAATCAGACCCACTTGTGCTCTGTTCACAGGGAAAACATGACCTGTACGCCCACAGAGCCAGACACAAAACACACTGACCCATTCAGAGAGACTCCCAATCTGATGCATGTGCTTAACACACTCTTACACACAAATAGATGTTGTCCAGAAATAGCAGGGCTTAGCTGTGTATTTTGTCTGCAGAGAAGGTGGCTGGATTCTGATAGATGTTGGATTAGACGGCAGGAAAGAGACGGAGGGAAGGGATTAGAGCTGATGAGCTGCAACTGTGTGTGTGTGTGTGTGTGTGTGTGTGTGTGTGTGTGTGTGTGTGTGTGTGTGTGTGTGTGTGTGTGTGTGTGTGTGT
>JBBMOE010000022.1:3526965-3609352 GCA_037975065.1 Chaetodon trifasciatus
ACACACACACACACACACACACACACACACACACACACAGAGCTGCAGATGGACAGAACTTCAAAGCACATTCCTCGATCACCAAATGGTTGCATGTGTTCACATGATTCTGAGAGCCAAAGAAAATCTGTATTTAAAATATGCTCTTTGTGAGAGTCTGAATACTTTTTCATCCTAATTAAGAAATGTTACACATCATTAATATTAATTCAGCTTATGGAGAACAAAAAGAACATTTGAATTTTAAGTCAGAGTATTTAATTCTGAATCCACCTGCCCTCACTGACCTCTTGGTTTGTTCCACAGCACCAACAACAGGTGGTCCAGGCCATGGAACGCGCCAAACAGGTGACCATGGGGGAGCTAAATGCTTCGATAGGGGTACGTGGGCTCCCCCCTCTGCCTCAGAGCGTGTGTACCTTATCCTCCCATTTATTTATATTCCCTCCTTTTCTTTGTCTTTTTTGAGGCAAACATCCATTGGCCCACTCTGAAATAAACAAATTTATTGAATGATATTTCAGAAAGATGGATGAAGATTTTAAGATATCAATAAATGGCCTTAACAGGTACCCGAACAGCACAGCAATTCAATGATTGGCCGATCACATGTGCTGTATCATTTTCCAAATATTCCAAAATTCAAATATGATCCAGAGAGAATTAAAATAGGGTTTAAATAGTTTGAGTTATTTGTCGCTCCCATCATGCTGACTGGGCTGCAGAGCTTCCCCCGTAGCTTCTCACGCACATCGCAGCACTTAGTTCCCTTTCTTTCCTTCCTCCTTTCTTCCTCTTAATCACTTCCTGGTGAGCCACTTCCTCCGGTGCTTGTAAGTCACCCAAATCTTTCTTTCTTCTGTTTCCTCTCCTTCTGTTTCTATTCTGCCTCTCTACAGCAGCAGCTCCAGGCCCAGCACCTCACCCAGCATGCCCAGGGTTTGCCAGTGGGCCCACACCCATCAGGACTGCCCCACCCAGGCCTGGCGCTCGGCGGAGGGTCCAGTCTGCTGGCCCTGTCCGGGGCTCTGGGGGCCCAGCTTGCTGCCAAGGATGAGAGGGCACACCTGGAGGCAGCGGCTGCTGCCGCTGCTGCCGCAGAGCACCACAGAGGTACTGGAACGCTTCAAATGATGCTTGTTTACTTAGTTTTCTCCAAGCAAAAAGTGTAAAACTGTAGATAAGTTTAGGGCCGAGACGAGAGCTGGATTGCGTTCTTAGAGATGAAAACAAACTGAGGTGGGAGTAGAGCAAACATCAGAGCTTGGCTCGTTTGGATCCTGATGATTGGCTTTGCTTTTGAGTTTTGGCAGGGCACAAGAGTGTTGCTGATAACGCTCCTCGGGGAGAGTTTTCCACTGAGTCATCAGCTGTAGATTGATGTGAAGTGATGGCAGATAATTCTGCATTGATGTGTGTTTGTGTGTGTGTGTGTCCATATCTGCGTTTGCTGGCCCGGTACCTGGACGTGTTGGATGCTTCCACCTGGCTTGAGCAGACCGTGAAGCAGGACCAGTGAGTACAAATTACTACACAATCATCACCTCTGTCAAGCACACTCACACTTGTCCACTCGTTTGTTGAGCACTCTTTGATATTGTGAGCGAACTCAGTGTTTTACATGGATCTACTAAACTCCTTTTAATATAATCCTCGTTTCATTTTGGGTTCTAAGGCTGTAAAAACTATAGAAAAGTCCAAATGATAAGTTGTAGATATGGATATAAGACAAGCCTTTGGGTAGCTCTATATTTTTATATCTTTTGATATTGCATTTGACAATAAAAAGTGGAAAAAAAATTTAAAAAAGCAGAAGTTACTCAAAAATCACGGACCCGTCAAATCAGACCTGTCAACCCGAGATTCTCCCATATTTTATTTTTGTCTCCTGATGTCCATCTGTTTAAATGTTTCCCTGTGAATATCCCATATTTTTAATCCATCTAAAAATAATGATAGTAATTTCAAAATACAAAAAAAGGTTGGCTGTAATGTTGACGGGAAGCATAACCGCCAGCTTAATGTGTTTGCTAAATTCCCCTCCGCTACAACAGGTGGCAGTATGTAGAAGAATAGCTGTAACTGTTAATGACGAGGGGTCTTTCACTCAAACAGCACCAGCCAATAAAAGACAGATGGACATGAGAGAGAGTGAGTAGCTTCCCAAAGTCAAAAAGTTTGTTTAATTTCTCAGTAAATAAGATGAGGCTTACTCGTACTTAATGAAGAGGAACATCGGTCAAATTCATGCTTTTTGTAAAATATGCCACACAGATTTTAGTGTTTCACAAGGAGGGAAAATTGATGTGAGGTCACCAAATCTGCCAAACATAAGCACTGCCAAGAGGGGCAGAGACATGCTCCACCAATGACTGCAATTAAAGGAAAAATTTGCTTATTTTCCAGTTTTAATGTTAACAGGCATGTGTAAAATACTGCCGTAATCTGTTTTTTCTGTGTACAGACTCTACTGAACAAGGTTTAATGAGTGATAATTGAACACACTTCCCCCTGCTGCTGCACTTACTTCAGTAAACAAAACTGACATGTAATTATTATATATAATGACATATAATTGTAAGTGCTGTTAGCTGCGGTCAGTTGCATGTGTGCTGGTTTTGGCAGCTTTGATTATTTTCTCTGAAATTAGCACAAAAACAGCATCTTAATGACTTTTACACAGTGGGATCAACAGATGCTGGACCCTGTGTGACACTGAGGATCTCAGCGCTGTATCACCACCACTATAAACCTGTGACAGCGCTGGTTAAAACAAAAAAAAAAAAACAAAAAAAAAAAACTGCACTAGTGCCAAACACTCCGGCTGCTCCACAGTCTTTTCTGCTGCCTTAAAGAAAACTTGAAGCATTCTCTTTCTTCCTCTCACTCCCACAGTGAGCCGGCCGATCGATGCCGGCTGATATTCTTTCACATTCATCTCTGCAGCTTATGAGCCTGACATGATTTATGCAGTCCCTCTCACCTCATTATCACCCTCTTCCGTCCTCTCTGCTCTCCCTCGCTTTTCTTCACTCCTCTCTCCTTCCTCCCTCCCCCGTGCACACCTCCCCTCCTCACCCCTCTGCCCTCCCTCTCTCCCCACTCCGCAGAGCTCTCTGTCTAATGGGGATAAGGGTCGCCCAACAGACTACCTCAGCAACGGCAAGAAGAGGAAAGCTGATGAGAAGGAGTTCATGACAGACTATGTGAGGCTCTTTCGTAACTCTGTTAAATGTTTAAGCAACTGAAGGAAAGTTTCACCCAACTCCACCAGTCCTCCTCAGATACACCGGTGACGTCTGTCCACTGGACTGTGGAGACCTGCTCCCTTTTCTGTTTGTAATTAGAATATTCACACTCCCTGCTGTCATCACTGCGTTATTGTGGAAAAGCAGATACATTTAAGAACTGCAAGGGATTATTTTTACTGTGAGATAAATTCATCGTGGCTAGTTCAGCATTATCGCTTTGTTCGAGAAGACCTGCAATATTGAAAACAGCGGCGCCTCGGAGGATTTCACCTCTCCAAGTTAAACATCTAAAATTAATTACATTTGTACTGTCCATTGAATTCACGTCCAGCTATCTCATCTCAGGCAATAAAATGTCAAGATAAGATATTTCATTTTCCTCTATTTGCTTTGTAACAAATTACAGCTCTTAAGAGAGTGCGCAATGTTTTTTTTTTTCTAAAACTTTTTCAAGCACACCTCTATATGTGTGTGTGTGTGTGTGTGCGTGTGCGTGCTGTATATTATTATATGTAATCTGCATACATCAGACAGCAGAGCAGGAATATCTAATCTTGCCTTCTCTCTGTTCTCTCACAGGGCAGCGATGCGGATAAGAGCGATGATAATTTGGTGGTGGATGAGGTTAGTAGGCAGCCGCCGGCCTCCGTTGGCCTCTCTTCACCGCTTTCATCTGCATACATCATGTAAACACACCCAGCAGGACCATCTGAATAATGATAATAACAATAATAACCCCCTTAATCCACCTCTGCCTGCCCTTATTTCACAGCATACGCCGTAAAGCACACACACTTGCTCTCCACCTTTCTGTGCAGCTCTGTAGGTGTGACTGTTGCATCAGTGAATGAGCGCTGGGAAAATGCATAATTAGGTTGTAAGACGCTGGAAAATAAAGTTTGTTCATCATGTTGATTAATAAAAGTTAAAGAGAACAAACTAATCAGAGCAATATTTTTTTTTTATTATCTTTTCCATCTAACTGAATGCACATGTGTCCCAGTAACTGTGGCTGTACCCAGTTCCCGAAAGCTTTTACGTTGGGCGTGTTTTTGTTCGGAAAACTTCTCCGGTGCCAGGAAGTAATGAATTTTATGTGTTCATTGCAGTTAGTTTGGAATCAATAACAGAAGAACAATGGATGGCACGAGCAGTTCCTCAAGTGTGTTTGTAGCGCAGTCCTCAGGTGCCCGTTGGACAGCTGAAGCAGGTTTCACTCGCTGTGATCTTTCCTCGTACCGTGGCCATTAATGTGCTCTCAGTGGAAGTGATGGAGGAGAAAACCCACACAATCCCTGTTCTGTGTAAGAATGTACAGAAAGCTAAAATGAGGCTTTGGCAAAGTCGGTGTTTTTAGAACAAAATGATTCCCCACATGGGTTGTAGCATCAATCAGGAATTTCTTCCTAAAAACTCTTGGAAAACACAGTTGCTTTGATGAACTTAAGAGTGCTGCAGCCTCACATTAAGTTCAGATAAACAGTTTTGTGCAAAACAAAGCCTGTGGATTCTGTCTTCTATTGGAAGCTCATTAGAAAGTGACTTCTTACTGGTGAGTATAAACAGGAGAGTGTTACGACATTCGTGTGGGCTGACTTGAAGAATTGTGGAATTGTCCTTTTAAAGTCGGCGCGGTTGAACAAACAAAGTAGTTAATCAACATGAGACACTGACAGATTTCCAGGTGATCCCTGTGGCCTTCAGCACTAACGCGCTGGATGAATAAATCAGAACGAATGAATAAATCACCATTACTTCTTATTACTGTCCTCTTTAATAAGGTTTTCTGTGTTTGGAATTCAGGACCCGTCGTCCCCCCGCAGCGTGCAGTCCTACTCATCCAGGGAGAACGGCCTGGACAAGATGCCCCCATCGCGTAAGGATGGCCCCCCGCAGGCCAGCCCCACATCCCTGGCCTCCTCCAGCAGCGCCGCCTCCCCGTCTCGCGGCAAAGAGCCCCCGCAGGTACATGAATCCATGCGCACGAGTGGACCACACAAAGACATAAAAAGACAGATATTTGAATGGTTTTTGCAGACTTCAATGCTGAACACACTTGGTGTATTTCAGTATAGGACATCAGTGTTTCCGTGCTGTCAGCACACACTGTATTCTGCTGTTTTGTTTGGGTCAAGAGTTCATCTCAGAGTTATTATGCTGTATATTCAACATCCCACACATTCAGTCAGAGCTGCTGACATTCCTCAGTGCTCCTCAAGTCCCATCTGCCCTCCGTCATCCTTACTGTCACTCTCCTTTTGTTTGTGTGCTTTTCTTTGCCATTCTTCTTCTTCTTCTTCTTCCCTGACTGGCTCTGTCCTTCACTGTTAAATTGTTTTTTCCCCTATTTATCTACGTTTAAAGGCAGCATGTTTATGTCGCTTTTCATTCTCAGTTTAGTTTCTTTTCCATCTTTTATTTTCTAACTCTTCTGTGCTTTTTCAGAGGGAGAAGTCCAGCACTCCAGGTATGAAGCCAGGGACACCTATGTCTCAAGAGTCCAACACTCCGGGACCGAGCGGTCCTCCACAGTTCAGACCTGTCCCTGGCAAGCCAGGCGTCGACCTCGGTAAGAACATCCCATGTGCTTGCATTTATTCCCTGAACAGCACATTGTCTGTGCCTCATTGTTAAGCGAGAGCAGTGACCATCAGAAAGCCTGATGTTGTTGTGAAGTGGAAACAATGGCATGTTGCTCAGGAGACAAAAAGACAAATGTCTCCGTCCTCCTCCTCTCAGGGACTCAAAACTCCTCTGCACACAGGATCAAGTAACAGCCTTTGCAGAGGTGTGTTTTCAGCCTCTGCTCGCTTTGTTATAGGTATGATTCTATCAACATCAGGCCGCAGTAGTTGGTATGGGTGTCAGCCAGCCCCCCACCACCCACCACCATCTGGACTTAATAAGCAGCTGTGGGCAAAAATATTCAGCGCCCCTCACTTTTTAAATGGAAAGATTAGGAGAGGTGATGGACTGTGACTGTGAGCTGCTTCATAATGAGCCTCCATCTATTCCAGTGTATCTCTTTCTCTTTTTTTTTTCCCCTCACATCACCTGTTATTCCCCGCTCTGCACACACACACACACACACAGCATTATGCATGCATACCCTCTTAGATGCAGCTACATGCATAGAAAGTGGATGTAGAGGATGTGTATGTGAACACACACACACACACACACACACACACACACACACACACACACACACTGTCTCACTGCAGGGAGGAATGGTGGCCAGCAGGGGTCAGTAGTGGTCCAGTGCTGCAGTTAGCGATGTCCTGCCTTTTGCATGGCAGGCGGCAGCTTGTTCACAGCCTGTCAGTCACAGCTGTCTCACACCCTGAGAGGCTCTGCAGAGGGAGTCACCTTAATAAAAGGTGGAGCTGATTCTGGTCGGAGCTAAAACGAAGGATGAAACTGAGTGACTGACACATACTGCCTTAATCAATAATGTGTTTTCACTTAAATCACAACAAATGAACTCTCTCTTGTCTTTTCCTCCCTCCAGCTCTGGGTCTGAGAAACCCCCTGGCGGTGCAGGGAGCGTACCCCCCAGGGGCTTTTGGCCTCCCCCCTCCAGGGGTGAACGGGGACCTGCCCGGGGCAGCGGGTTACGGCGCCGGACTCCACTTGGTGTCCCCCCAGATGAACGGAGCTGCAGCTGCAGCGGCGGCAGCTGCCGCAGGCTACGGACGATCCCCCGTGGTGAGCCAGACGCTCGGCAGATAATCAGTCTTCCCGGTGTCACTGTCATGTGTAACAGCTCAGCATATAACCCCGTCAGAGGGCAGAAAGAGGGAAATATATATACGGAAAAGATGGGAGTGTTTTAGAGGGCGAGCAGCTGCATTGTCATTAATCGTGAACAATCTATGACCTTGGCTTTGAAAAGTCTTTTATGTGATCTCATTTGATTCTGATCTTTTGTCTGATCCTGTCTCTGCATCACCTGTTTCTGGGAGTGAACTCTCTCCTCTGCTCCACATGAACACGGGGTGTTTTTTTTTTTTTTTCCTCATATTAGGGTATCTCTTTCTCTTCCAGGTGGGCTATGAGTCTCCACACCCTCATATGAGGGTCCCCGGGCTGCCTGCCAGCCTGCAGTCAGCGGCGTCCGGAAAGCCGTGAGTTTGCTCTTTCCTGCCTGCTATCTCTCACATCTTCACCTGTTCACTATTAGCTGCACTCAGGTCCTCCTCAAATTTCAATTACAAAAGAAAAGACGAACAATGGAAGACGCTGAAAGAAGAACTTTGCACCGAGGCACCGTTGTCGAAATCGACAATCTGTGTTGATGCATCAAGAACTTTTACCTGAAAAATGTTGTAAAAACAGTTGCTGGCTCCCATTCCTGGCTCTGCTTTGGAGTATCTCTCTAACTTCTGCAGATGAATCGCTAATGTAGAGGACGTGAGCAGCTTCAACACACTCAAGCAGTTAAACACAGGATTTTTCTGTTATGCAGACATCTTTAATAAATGTCAGCTTTTCTGTCTTTCAGTCCGTCTGTCAAAAGTATTTTTTCATGCTCTGCAACTTTTCAGCAGTCTTAAATGGAGCTCATCAGAGTTACACACTTATGTTCTTATTCTTGTTCGCTGAATAGTTCAACAGAGTCCTCTTTTAGAAACAAAGACCAAATAATGAAATGTTTGCCCTCTCCTCTCCTGCTCCGTGCTGCGTCTGACTGACTGTTTTTGCTGCAGCCTTTAATCTCAGTTATTCATCAGTTCCTGTTCTCTTCCCTCCATCTTCTCTTCAGCGCCTACTCCTTCCACGTGAGCGCAGACGGCCAGATGCAGCCGGTGCCCTTTCCCCCCGACGCCCTGCTGGGCCCGGGGATCCCACGCCACGCCCGTCAGATTCACACCCTGAACCACGGAGAGGTGGTGTGCGCCGTCACCATCAGCACCTCGACGCGCCACGTCTACACCGGAGGAAAGGGCTGCGTCAAGGTGTGGGACATCAGCCAGCCAGGAAGCAAGAGCCCCATGGCCCAGCTGGACTGTCTGGTGAGGCATGAGGGAGACACTTAGATGGATGTTTGGAGACTTTAAAGTTTGTTGTCCGTCTAATGATGCTGCTTTACTACCAAAAGTGATTCTCTTGTTTTTCCACACATAAAGAATCACTTTGGATGATGAATCACCTTTATGTTGTTGTCCTAAAGCCAAGTCCTCCAGCGTCTTTGTTTACTGCTGTGATAGTGATGCAGCTGCATGCTTAACTTTGCATCACTCTGTCATCGCTCACAGAGCAATAGGACAAATGTTACAGCATCACATGTTTCTGTCGCTTTATTGTGTCCAAACAGAACAGGGATAATTACATCCGCTCCTGCAAGCTGCTCTCTGACGGGCGAACCTTGATCGTCGGCGGGGAGGCCAGCACGCTGTCCATCTGGGATTTGGCCACACCCACCCCTCGCATCAAGGCGGAGCTGACGTCGTCTGCCCCCGCCTGCTACGCTCTGGCCATCTCCCCCGACAACAAGGTCTGCTTCTCCTGCTGCAGCGACGGCAACATCGTCGTCTGGGACCTTCACAACCAGACTCTGGTCAGGTAAGAGAGAGGAGAGCCGTCCTGACTAGTTTTAGGAGATGGATTCGGGTGAAATGGACAGATTCTCTTCAAGGAGCAAGAGGAGGAGAGAGTGATGAGAAAGGAGAAGTTAAGGGCTGGAAAGAAGAGAGACAGAGGGAGAAGCGCAGTTTCTGAAATCTCTATACAGTCAATCAGAAAGTAAAGGGAGAGAAGCAAACATTGTAGATGGGCAACCAAAGCACGGAGGATGAACACAGCGTCGACGAGGAGGACTTAAGCGTTCGAGCACAACCTGTCTGTGTGTTTTCTGACGGGGAGGAAGATGCAGCTTTTATTCTAGCAAGACATTTGTTTCTGCCCGTCTCCCTTTAAAGCACCACACCAGTGATTCCTTCATTCTTTCACATGGAAATGTTCAGATGTTCAACTCACCGAGTAGAGCACGAGTCCTCAGCAGAGACCAGGGTTAGAGTCCAACCCATGACCCCCTCTCTCTCACTTTCCTGTCATTCTCTAAGCTCAGGAAATAAAGGCCCAGCCAGCTCATACACAAATCTGTATGTCAGGATGAGTGCTGCAAACTAACTTTCTACTTGTTATATACCAGAACAGTAAACAGTCACACTCTACTTGAAGCCCCATTAATCAGAGTGAGAGTTCTAGTTCCTGATAAATACATTAATAAATATCTGCCTACAACTACATTATAGTGTGTTATTAAATGCAGTATTATGAAAGGTTCTAGATTTTTGAAATGAGGTTGTATGAAGTACTTATTAGTAGTCTGTGTATCACCTGCAGTAGATGGCGGTTGGAATGCCCTCAGTTTGGAGAGTCAGCTGGTGTAGGAGGCTAAGTGATGTACTGCTGTGGACGGGGCGGCAGCAACACGTATTTTAGCCACCAAAAAAAAAAAAAAATCAATATCCGTTAAAGTGTGTGCCACATTCAGAATATTTTCCCCATTTTATCTTGCCGTCAGATGGCCCCTTCTCAGGAACTGAAGCCGTTATATTGCTACTGTTTTTGTCAAAGATGTGGTGGCATTGAAGAGAGCACTCACTTAAACTGATATTGATTCTTTTTTTTTTTTTCTTTTTTTTTGTTAGTGGCTAAAACACATCTTGCTGCTGTCCCGTTCACAGCAGTGCATCGCTTAGCTTCATACAGTGTCTGCTTCTGCTGTGGATACGACACCGACTTATGGATGAGTGCATTAAACAACTCAATGAACCCTTTAAATGTTTGTATAGTGTAAGTTTAAAAAGCAGCTCAAGGTCACTTTGTTTTTAGCTTGATGTCTTTTATTTTGAAGCATTTTGTGACGTCTCCTCTTGAAAGGTATAAATAAACTTTGTAGCTTACTGCTTATGAATGCTAAATAAGGGGACTTCAGGGAAAGTGTCGCCAAATACAGAAAAAAAAATAAATCTGCATTCATAAATCACTGTAATTTAGGTTTCTTTCATAATGTCCTGGGACTGTTTTGTGGTGGAGTCCTGCATACCTTTTATGTTTCAACAAAAACAGTGATGCGGTACCTCCAGGCCGTCAGGTATTTCAGACAGCAGAGATCAGAGAGGAGGCTGAGCTCTTGTGCGTCTCCTCCCTGCAGGCAGTTCCAGGGCCACACGGACGGAGCGAGCTGCATCGACATCTCCAACGATGGCACCAAACTGTGGACGGGAGGCCTGGACAACACGGTGCGCTGCTGGGACCTCCGGGAGGGACGCCAGCTCCAGCAGCACGACTTCACCTCGCAGGTGAAAACATGCACGCACACTTATGTCAGACTGGCTGCACTCCAGACTAACATGCATCCGTGTGCTAACAGGCTGCTGATGATCGTTCCTCTTTTCCTGCTCTCATCTCATTTCTCTTTTCTCTCCTTCCTTTCACTCCTGTCTTCTGTCTCCAGATCTTCTCTCTGGGCTACTGTCCGACAGGCGAGTGGCTGGCTGTGGGAATGGAGAGCAGTAACGTGGAAGTCCTGCACGTCTCCAAACCTGACAAGTACCAGCTGCACCTTCACGAGAGCTGCGTCCTCTCCCTCAAGTTCGCCTACTGCGGTATGGACACACACGCGCGCACACACATACGTACATGCAGCCTCGGGAAGCAGAACCAGTCTCCTGCTCCTGCCTCTCATTATTCAGGAGCAGTTTCTTCCTTTTCACCTCTCCAGATATTTACAAAAGCAGCGCCTCCTCTCAGGCTTCTCCATATCTCACCTCCCCAGAGGCTTTATCTGTTGATGGCTGTGTGTGTTTCGTCCTGTAGGTAAATGGTTCGTGAGCACAGGCAAAGATAACCTCCTGAACGCATGGCGGACACCTTATGGATCCAGCATATTCCAGGTAGGCCAGAAAACACCTGAATTTTATGCACGTCTGGGGACACGACGATCATCCTAAGTTATTCTGGGACATAAATAGTTAAGTTTTGACTTGAGTAGCTTGAACGTCTGTCTTCCTCCCTCTCTCTGTCCAGTCTAAGGAGTCTTCATCGGTTCTCAGCTGTGATATCTCCCCTGACGACCAGTTCATCGTCACCGGCTCCGGGGACAAGAAGGCCACAGTCTATGAAGTCATCTACTGAACTCTGATTGGCTGAAAAAAATACCCTAATAATCAGGGGGCGGGGCCATGGCTCCCTCCTGCACCAATGACTGTACAGAGCGTCGGTGGCATGGAAAAACAAGAGACACTCAACTCCTACTTTGTTGTTTTGTTTACGTTTGTGAAAGAAATGAGAGAAAGAGAAGCAAGGGGGCACAAAGTCACATCTCTGGAAAAAAGACAAACTCTGAACTTTGTTTTTAATGCTCTGAGAACGCTGGTTAGTCTATAGCTGCGCAATTGTGGATTCCTCCAAAGAACTTTTGTTTTTGTTCCTTTTTTTCCCTTTTTTAACAAAATAAAACCTCCGTAGTGAACAAGAAATTAGCCAAAAAAATTATTTTTTTAGCCTTTGAATTTTTCGCAAACAGTTGGACTGCATCGAGTGGAAAACGACAGCGTGGGACTGAGGAAGTGTGGGAAGGGTTTGGGGTGGGTGGGTGGGCGGGGGGACTGGAAGCTCTCCATGGAAAAATCCGGTCCGTATTCAGTGCTGTGTTTAAAAGTCCCAGCCTGGGTCAGCTTGGCCCGGTTTGGCCCGGTCCGGTCCAGCTCAGTCTGCAGCACGTGGCTGCTCCTCGGGGCAGCAGATGCGTGGCAGATGGCAGGATGGCGTGCTGTGAAGTTCCAGCTTCTTTCTTTCTCCTGGTTAAGTTTCAGCAGCAACATGATTGTATCATCTCCAGCACATACATGACAGAACAGGGCTCGGTGTTCTCTAAAGTGTCTTTATTCCTTTTTATTTCATTTTTTTTCCCTTCTAAAAGAACAGAGACAGACTTATTGTGGAGATGTTTTTGGGGAAACCAGCCTTGAACACAAAACCACAAACCAGAGGACAGAAAACTCCAAACAGCTCGCAACAGGTACTCGGCCTCTGGTGGCCTCTGCTACATCATCATCATCCCAAACACTCAACGTTAAATGTTTTTTTTCTATTGTATTTGTTAGGGCACATATAGGCAGACAGGTATTTTCACAACTGCATCATCAACCTTGCTATATATGGACATGTAAATAAAGTTCTCTAAAGGCAAACGAGGATGTTCTCTGTGACTTGGATTTACTTTGAGAAGACTGATGAGTGTCTGTGATCTGCAGCGTATCAGCTGTGTTTTTTGTCTTTCATGAGCATCTTCTCTCCCAGGAAAACAGATTGAAACCACTTCTTACGTATCGATGCAGGTGTGAAGAAAGGAGGCAGATTTGGTGTGTGTGTCTGTGTGTGTGTGTGTGTGTGTGTGTGTGTGTGTGTGTGTGTGTGTGTGTGTGTGTGTGTGTGTGTGTGTGTGTGTGTGTTGCCACATTTCTGGCTGTCAAAAAGTGTTTTAGAATCAGAACCAAATCAGGGTCTTGCCAGGTTTAACTTGGATGTTTTTAAAATTCAGGGAGGCGAGGGAATCAAAAGAAGCATTTGTTGAATATTTGTTTAAACCATAACAGCCAGAATAGCGTGTGCTCACTGCGAGCTGCCAGGAAGCATCTTAGAAATATTTTTGATTTAAAAAAAAAAAAAGAAGGATGTGAGCAGTGAGCAGCGCCCACAGCGAGGAGGAAGTCAGGATGCACAGCTCTGCGACTGGAGTCCTCGGTGAATAACGTGGCCGTACAGTTGTGTTTTTGTGCTGCGCTGGCTCAAAGTGTGGCAAGTAAAGGTGATCTGCAGCACAGTAGGCTGAGGGATGGATTATTACAGCAATAATACCCAAGAGGGAGTTCTACGCCGATTATGTGCGTCGCAGTGACTGTCCTGCCAAGACAAAAAGCTTTAACTGAGAGAGAAGTAAACATGAGGGGGAAAAATGAAAGTATTTATCTCCCGTCCAGAGTGAAGGATTATGGGCGTGCAGGTGGATAATAAATCATTTAGCTTCATTTAGTTTCTTTTGGTGCAAGATTGAAACTGTGGTTTTGACCTTTTTAAAATGCACAACACTGCTGTTAATACCTGTGATCACGGCACTGAGCAGCCTCGAGGCTATTATCTCTTTTATACAGTGTCCAACTAGTGTGAGCAGTGGACTGAAGAATGAAGAAACAGAAAACGGCCCGCTCGGTGCTTTGGTCATATCGCTCCAGGATGAAGTCATTTTAGCCCGATTAAAGCAAACTAATCTTTTCTTACCGGCGTCATAGCACCATTGCCTCATTGGGACTTATTTATCACACGAGATAGTCAAAAAACTTCGGAGCAGGTTTCAAAATATGCAAAGAATGATCTCAGCTGCCAATTAAACAACACAGCCTTTGAAGATATTTGGCATGCCTGTTTTCTGTATTTTAAATTTAGGCCCACCATGTCAGCATCTTTTTTAGAATTCTACACATATGGAAATGTATGAAAATGAGCTCCAGTATTTCTGCTTTACTTGATGTGTGCAACTTTTCTAAAGAGAGGAGAGGAGGCCTCCAGCACTGGTCACACTCCAGGAATCGCAATGCAGTCGGTCAGCTGTGACCTGCTGATTTTTGCTGTTTATTGTCAGGAAAGAAAAATTCATCACTAATTTGCTTTTTCTGTTCCTGTGATGGGATGGACAATGTCCTCAGTGCGTCAAAATTACTGTGACAGAGCTCTTGTAAATTCAGTTTTTGCAGGTTACTGAAAAGTTTGACATTTTTCTCACTGGATGAAAGGCTGTGATTTTCAACAGGACAAAACATGGAGAGAATAATGGTTATTTGGCTTTTTCCTCCTGCATTTAAAATCTCGAGGGGAGGGGGGGGTGCAAAGAGATGGACACAGCAGACACCTGAAAGGATGAACACAAGTTTGGTTTATTTTTCACACATAGTATTTTCTTGTACAGCACATGGGAAACGCATCAGGAGGGAAGAAGACACGGTGCATTTAAAAAAAAAAGGTCCTTGGCTTTTTAAAAGAGAAACCAAACATGGGCTTGTAAAACTGAAATCAAAAGGGTTTCTAGTGTTGGAACAGAGAAAGCACAGGCAGGAGGGGAGAGACGTTACTGACGGTTAAAGAAGAGTATCAAATACAATGTCCCAAATATTCACGGTATACCATCAAATGCATAGCCATTATACAGCGTCGTTCTGAGTAGTATACAAGCTTGTGTATGAGAATATCATTTAGGTCTGCTTGTGGCTGACAGGCAGAAAGGGAAAGAGGCAGGCAAAGGCATTAAACTGTACAGATGATCTCTGACTCCTCGCTGGTACAGCAGCCATGGCAGAAGTCCCTCATTAGTCTATCCTGCACTAGCGCTGCAGCGAGAAACACGGACAAATCTGGCTAAAAGTTTATACAATTGGAACTAAATTGCATACTGTCATGTAAAATTCATCCTTCTGTAAAACTGTGGCTGCGCCTCCTGAATCACATCAGCTTCGTCCCGTTCGATCAGCAGAAGTGGAGCTTTAGTGCAACAAGCATGCAGTAAAAAGTGAGACCTCTTCGATGGCTGAATCTGTATCGTCATGTCGCAGCCGACGCCTGCTGTACACTGACCACAGACTCAACAGAAACATAGTTTAGTTGCACAATAAGGACTGAAAACAGACTATAGCACATTTACTACCACTTTTGAAAAAAGGGAGGATAAAACAAAAACAGCAAACATAAGACAGAGGGTCTTTTTTTTCTTGACACGGGACTGCTGATGCTGTACGCCCTCTGCCTGTCACCACCACCAAGGATAAAAAAATACACTGATTAAAAAACAAAAAAGAAAAGAACAAAGGTGTTTTCCTCGGCTGTGTTCCACTTGATTTTGTATGTCTCCATGTGTGAGTGCGTCCCTTTCTGTTTGCTCCCCCGAACCCCAAACGCAGTCATAGGCAAACCCCCATACATGAACATATCATTACATAAGACGAGCAATCACTAGTCATAAAAAATACTGAAATAAATGAGTAATAAAAGAAAAGCTTGAAATGTGCCTGTTTAGTCTACACGTTTGTGACGTATGTTCTATAGAAGCAGAGAGCTCTGATATACAGTTTGCCTGCCGGTTTGGAATATGATACAAGGAGGCCTGAAAAGTAAGAATCGGGCTTAAAGGAACAGTTTGAAATTTGGGGAAATGTGCTTCTTTCCTATTGAGACATAAGATAGGTTTCCATCTGAATGTATCACAGAATTTCAAGAAAATCAAAAGAATTAGCAAATGAATGCTTGTTTTCATCCACTGTGCGACTATTCATGAGATATTATGTGATGGAATTTAGAAGTGTCTTTCCATCTCCATTACACAAAAAAACACCCAAATTTTTTGCGAGGAACTTTTGAGGAAGTGTTTCCATCAACCTTTTCTAGTCTGACACTTAAAAATGTGCATTAAAATACTTTGATTGAAACAGCTTTAAAGGTGAGCTGTCGGTTAGCATAGCTTAGCATGATGACTGGAAACAAGGAGAAACAGCTAACCTGGCTCTGCCCAAAGGTTGTGAAATCCACCCACCAGCACCTCTTAAAATCAATAATCAACATGTTATACCTCATTTCTGTAATCTGAACCATAACTGAAGAGTAAAAACCAGGAAACCAACAGGAAACCTGCTTCAGACCAAGAAATAGTCGGGCACTTAGCATTGGTTGTCGTGTGGATTAAACAAAGGAGCTGTAACATGTTAACTGGTGATCTTCAAAGGTGCTTAGAGGTGGATTTTGTTCCCCCTCTTCATTTTCAGTCTTAAACTAGGTTAGCAGGTTGCTAATGGTAGCTTCATACTTAGCCCACAGAGGAGAGGGCAGTATCAATCATCTAAATCTCTACAAGAAAACGAATAAGCACGTTTCCCAAAATGCCAAACTTTCCCTTCCAGGTGTTAAGCGTCTCAGTTAAAAGCAATCAATAGCTTACCGAACAAGATTGAGCCAGAGCACTTTGAACACTAGCACATCAGCAGGCGGGCGCAGATGGAGATAATGACTCTGATAAAACACGTAATCTCATCTGGTTTGCAAATGAAAACAGCAACTAGTTGCATAAAATTTGAAAGGATTCGGATTAGTCGCCGCTTAGTTGGCTGCTGATGATAGCGTAATCGGGTGGTGTTAATTTGCCCTCTTGTCTGCCTTACAGTGAAGTTGGCGTGCTGCTACTTCATCTAGCTGACAGTGCCTTTAATGAGAGTGAGTGCAGCGCCCGGTGTCAGGAGAACAATCCAGAGGAATTAAGGGGGGAACAGCTCGGCTGATGTTCTCTGTTTGTGTCTGCCGGCCCTGGGAGAATCCCATTGACTCCGCTGCTCATTAGACGCTGCCTTTGTCAGACCAAAATAAAATAGATATTAAGCAGTGAGACGGGGAGCGCTGCGATGAATGTTTAATTGGGTGCTCTGTGTGTTGTCTGTGTGTGTGTGTGTGCGTGTGTGTGTTTGTGTCTTCCAACGATTACCTCAAGGGGGTGTATCCGAGTGTGAGTGTGCCTGTGTGCGTGTATTCTTGCCCGATGATGTGTGCCTAGTGTGTGTGTGTGTGTGTGTGTTTGTGAGCAGGTCTATGTTTCATGTTAGTGTATGTGGATATCTGAGGCGGCCCCCTCCATCTCGGAGCGTCATCATTCCCCAGCTCCTGACACCTCTCGCTGGGGAGAGCGAGCTGCGGCGTCAGCCTCATTAAGGCTTCCACTGTCTGGCTAATGAATCGATTGTGTGGTATCAGTGCTCCTGGCTGGCGCTCCCACAGTGCCGCTCCGCGCCTCCTCTGGGGGCCTCCCTTCCACTGAGCTCTTAATCAGGAAACAGCCCTAATTACCCTGCCTCCCTCCTCCTCCTCCTCTTCCTCCCTGTCATCTCTCTTCCTTCTCGCTTTCTCTCCTCCTTCTTGTCTTTCGCTCTTTTGCTTCCCGACTTTATCTTTATGCTCCACCGCCCTTTTCCTTTGTCCTTCTTATCTTGCTGCTTCCCTTTCTGCCTCTCTCTCTGCTATCATGCCTCATCCTTGGGCTAAAAGTGGATGGGGGGAGGAAGGAGGGGGCATTTGGGAGCTTCCACAGTAGCTTATATCACAGCAAAAAGGGGGGAGAGGGGTGATGTATTAGGGATGGGGGTCAGGAGGACTGAGATGGGGGTGCTGCTGTTGCTGATGTAATGAGGATCAGGAGCAGTTGGCAGGGCAACTGGTTGCTCTTCCCCATCCTCCTTAAAGGAAAAAAAAAAAAAACACCCCAAAATCTCCGCCCTGTCTCTTCCCATCTTGTCCCGGCCCTCAGTACACCACCTCGTACACCGTGGCCTTCTTGTCCCCGGAGCCCGTCACTATGTACTTGTCGTCCGGGGAAACGTCGCAGCTCAGCACAGACGAGGACTCCTTGGACTGTGAGCGGGCGAGAGACACAAACCCAGGAGTGAAAGAGAGAGAGAGAGAGAGAGTGAGAGAGAGAGTGATGATAGATGGATGAGACAGATGGAGAGACACAAACACAAAGAGGAAGATGTTAGAAAAGATATGACTCATCACTTAATACTCAATCAGACAAGACATATTTGCATTTCAAAACAGTCGGCAATTATTTCCAAACAGACAACTGCACAGCTCCAGGATGCTGACTCATTCGTCTGCTTCCATGTGAGACACGCGGCTCTTTCTCTGGAGAGATGAAGCCTCATTAACTGCAGGTTTAAACGTCACAAGCAGCACAAGTCCGACGGTGTGCACGAACTGGCAAAATGCACAATCCTCCCCCCTTCTCTCCTCCGTGTCTGAAAGCCAGACCTGGGCACCTGGCTTCAGATGATCTAAAGCTCCCTCTGCTGCCACCCTCCTCCTCTCCCTCCCACTGCTCCATCATCATTTATCTTCCTTCCTTTCTTCCCAGGCTCCCTTCCTCTTCCCCCTCCCCCTCCTCCTCTTCCCCCTCCATCCTCTTAGGCTCCTCTTTCACTCTGTCTCCCACTGTTATGTTGACCCCTCCTCCTCTCCAAACTCCTCTCCCCTCTCCTTCCCTCCCCGCTACAGGCACAGCAGGACTGTCAATCATCAAGCCACCAGTGAGAGGCCATTTCACACAGGATCCCTCATACTGTACCAAGATAGCAGGTGGGGCTGGAGGTGTAATGACAAGCCGAAAAATGAGTTTGGAGGAGCCGATCCCTCAATCTGTTGCATTTTCATAAACATATTAGAATGTTTTCATGAAACCAAACCAAGTTAAAACACCAAGAACCATCAGGAAAGCATCAAATTAGCACACCTGTACCTGACCTGTCCATCAATAGGAAAACAGACAGGCTGTAATCTACAAGCAGAGCATCTTCCTCACCAAATATGTGACTTAAGAAAACAATATTTACATGATCCGTTTTGGAAGAAATGATCAAAAAAGCATTTTTGGGCTACATGGCACAAGCAAAGAGAAACCCTCTTTGTTCTACTTTGGTCTAATGTTTTCTGTTAATCTACATACAGCATGTCTTATTAAGGCTTTATTAAGGCTACAATGATTGTTTTCATCATAATTTTCACATTACTTCTTAAGTAACTGTTCGGCCTATGAAATGTCCACTATCCCAAAAACAGGCAGAAACTGAAACTGAAGAGGATTCGGCAGGTTTGGTTGATTGATTATCAAAACAGTTGTAGATACTTTCCTGTTGATGGACAACACGACTGATCCTCCAGCATTTCAAACACCAAGAACCACCCAGACAACATCAAATTAGCACAAAATGTCCAGGCAGCTTATGGATGACCTTTTGGACAGAAATAACCAAAATACCACACGAGCTCATTTGTTATTTGGCCCTTAAACACACAGGCGACAGGAGCAGATAAACAGCTGAAGAAAACCTTGATGAAGAGAACGCAGCCTGACCACTGATGGACTGGGTCTGCATGTCTGTCTGTAAGTTAATATGCATACACACATATTAACTTACAGACAGACATGCAGAACCAACGATTAAAGACGAACTGAGAAGGTTTACTTTGTTTCTCTGATTATAGTGCATTTACAATGATATAATTACGTAAATGGAGTCTGGTGGCTTTGGAAAGTGTGTTTTAGCAGCTGTTTCTGGTTAAATAAAAAGGATATCACAGTTTAAAAAATAGGTCTTTCTCTCTAAGGTTTCTTTCTATAATGTTGTCACACAATTTGAACAACAATCTGAGCCTTTCAGTGGTTAAAACGAACACTTCTAGTACACCTGGTAGGATTACATTACAGCCTATTGCAATGATCTCCATCAGTACTCGAAAAATTTAAAAACTTGTTGTCCCCATTAGTCACTTAGACACAAAAACATGTGAACATGAGGCCCACCAACAGATAACATTTGGCCTTCATGTCTCCCATTTGTCTGGGACATTGAAATCTTCCAGGACACGACTGACTGGCAGATGCAGTCCAGCTCAAAATGTGACCAGCTAATGGCTGTCTGCAAAATTAACCAAAACTGACATCCCTAAGGCCGACGCAGACAAACAAGTCTGTGTTCCCACTTTACGCAGAAAGCTTAGATATTCTTACACACAGACAGCATCACATGTCCATAAACCTGCGTCATACAAGCTGCATGTCACCAGCAAAGACAAAACCTTTGCTCTGCTGTTTCTTTTAATCCATCTGTAGTATTTATACTGTTTAAGACATTTGTCCTCTTCATGCATTGTATATTTAATTGTATTGTGTAAGCAAGCAAAGACACAGACAGAGGGAGAGAAAGGACCAGTCAAAGGGTAGAAGAGACTGAATAAAGAAATGTGAAGAGGAGAGCAAGAAAAAAGGAATAAAAAATATGGAAAGGAAGGTGGGGAGGACAGTGATAAACCACAAGGACGGACAAAAACGTGAGGGTAGAGGTACAGATAGATTAGGAGAAAAAGATAAAAATGAGTAAGCACAGAGGAGGAGAAAGGACAACAATAAACAGACAGACAAGGAGAGAAAGAGGAAAAATGGGTGTAGAGGCAAGAGAGGAGCGGGGGGGCTTAAAGAATAGCAAGGAGACAGAAACTGGAGAGGACAGTGATAAACAGAGAGGAGGAAGAGGAGAGGGAGGGAGAGAGAGAGAAAGGGAGAGAGAGAGCAGCTCTGTGTAACGTGGTGACAGGAGGGAGCTGTTTGGCAGGAGAATCGTTTGGCATTTGGATAACAAAGCAGATAGCCAGCATCCTCCTTTCAGTCCACAGGGAGAGACAGGAGCCGCCAACCCTGCTGCCCACTGTAGCTTACAGAAATATGACAGCCACACACACACACACACACACAAAACACTCACCTTAAATGTACATTCATCTCCCCTGGCTACTTTCATTCACATCCAGATGAACTGGCTCAGCTAAAAATATTGCACCTTTGCATATCGACGGAGCAATTGAACATGACAGAATTACTACATTTGTTGTTGTCTGTGCTTTGTGTGCTTTGTGTGCTTTGTGTGTGTGTGTGTGTGTGTGTGTGTGTGTGTATGTATGGGTGTTTGGCAATCTGCACTCTCTGATAAACCTCCACAAGTCACCACGGATCAACAAACCTGGAATTTAAAAAAATGTTTATCATTCGCTTTCTCCCTCTGAACCCTCTTTTTTGCCTCTAGGGCTCTGTGTGTGTGTGTGTGTGTGTGTGTGTGTGTGTGTGTACGTGTCCATGTATGGTTATAGTTATGGTGAGGGTAAGTCACGAGGAAATGGATGTAAGTCTATGTAATGTCCCTAAAAGTCAACATAACGTGTGTGCAGTGCACTTGTCCCTCACCTGGAAAATACTAGCTCCATATGGTGTCCTCCATGCATTCAACAGATTGTCTTTTCCTGTGCTCACGAACCACTTGCCTGAAATAACACAGACAGACAGACAGACAGACAGACAGACAGACAGACAGACAGACACAGGTTGCTACAGGTTAAACAAAAGGAAAGGGGCGATGAAGGCACAATAATACTGCACATTAATAACACAGGGAGTAAAGATAAATGTTTGTCAGTGGCTGCAAATATACTAGAAACATTTAGGAACCAATCCAAGTTATTATGTGTGTGTGTGTGTGTGTGTGTGTGTGTGTGTGTGTGTGTGTGTGTGTGTGTGTGTGTCCATACCGCAGTAGGCGAACTTGAGGGAGAGGACGCAGCTCTCGTGAAGGTGCAGCTGGTACTTGTCAGGTTTGGAGACGTGCAGGACTTCCACGTTACTGCTCTCCATTCCCACAGCCAGCCACTCGCCTGTCGGACAGTAGCCCAGAGAGAAGATCTGGAGACGGAAGAAAGGAGTGAACGGAAGGAGAGAAAGTGAAATGGAAAGAGAAAACATTGAGGGATTGGAGGGGCGGGAAGCAAGGGTGCAGAAATGAAAACAAAAACGGGGAATGGGAGAGAAGATGTGAGGAAATGGGGGATGAGGGAGGAAAGAAGATAAGGTTGATGAAAGACAGAGAACAATGGAGGGAAGTGGGGAGGACAGATGAAGGAATTAAGCAGGAATGAGGGAATGAGGGATATGAAGAGAAATATGATGAGTGAGAATAGAAAGGAGGAAAGATGGTGGAAAGGTAAAAAAAAAGAAAGAGTGGAATGACATAAAGGTAAATATTGAGTGAATTAATACATTGGAGAAGAAAGAGAGAGAGGGAAAGCGGTAGACGGAGGAGAGACGGCAAGCGGGAGAGAAAGTCATTACACGGTGGATCGAAACTCATCTGACAACAGTGGTCAACTCTATAGCTCTGCTGTGACAGTGAAGAGCGAATGAGAGAGGCAGAGTGTGTACGAAGGCACCTGTAAGGTGAAATCACGTTGGTGTTTGTCAATGTGTTAACTTGTGAGGTGAACTCTGTGTAGATGCAATGTGATGTGCTGTGATGACCTGGTAATGTACTGTACGTACCTGGAAAGTTAAAAAAATCATGTGCACATATGTCTGCTGCTGTTTATCTCTTCAAGCTCGTGTGTGTGTGTGTGTGTGTGTGTGAAGTATCTGAGTATGAGGTGTCAAACGCCTCACTAGCGCCTACTTAAGACGTCTAAGATCTGATCAGACGTCTGGACATGTGCCAGCAATTTGCACAGACTCACAATGGAGACATGGCTGTAGACTGCTTTGGGGTGTTGAGCGTTCACTACAACTGATTTAGTGCAACATATGCAACACCTACCTGTCCATGTAATCTCATATGCACACGTATGCCAACTGAGGTGCTGATGTGGCGTTTGCTGCAGCTCGCCAAAGTATACAAGTACACAAGTATATATGAGTGAACGGTTTGATGCCTCATGTCTGAAAGAGTGTGTATGAGTTTCTAAGTGTGTGCGTGCATGTTTTCACCTGCGAGGTGAAGTCGTGCTGCTGGAGCTGGCGTCCCTCCCGGAGGTCCCAGCAGCGCACCGTGTTGTCCAGGCCTCCCGTCCACAGTTTGGTGCCGTCGTTGGAGATGTCGATGCAGCTCGCTCCGTCCGTGTGGCCCTGGAACTGCCTGCAGGGAGGAGACACATCAAATACTCTACAGGACTCTGCATCCTGTGTGTTTCTTTGCTTTTTCCTTGGAGGTGTCAGACCAGATATATCTGAATCCTTCCCTCCCCGTAGCACCCACTGTCCTCACCCCACCCTTACCTGACTCTCCTTTCTCTCCTGTACTCCCCTTTCTTCTTTCCTTACCACAGTAATTTCCTCCCCATCTCCCTCAATTCCTCTTTCTCCTACCCTGCCACAATCTGTTTCATCCCACCTACATCCCCTATGGCTAATTCACCCCCCCAACCCCACACACACCCGACCATAGGGTTAGTTGAGGAAAACCCCATACTGCAACGATTTTTCCTCCCTCCTTTTTTCTTCTTCCATATTTTATCTCCTTTTCCTCCTCTCTCCTCAAGAAGCTCCTGAAATATTTCCACATCCTCCAGCCTTTCTCTCCCTCACCTTCCCCCCTCTCCCCTGGCTACAATCTATTTGTGGAGGTTTTTGTAATGTGCTTTGTCTCCTTCCACTGTCCTCTCCTCCCTCTCTCCTCTTACCTGACCAGAGTCTGGTTGTGAAGGTCCCAGACGACGATGTTGCCGTCGCTGCAGCAGGAGAAGCAGACCTTGTTGTCGGGGGAGATGGCCAGAGCGTAGCAGGCGGGGGCAGACGACGTCAGCTCCGCCTTGATGCGAGGGGTGGGTGTGGCCAAATCCCAGATGGAAAGCGTGCTGGCTTCCCCGCCGACAATCAAGGTTCGCCCATCAGGGAGGATTTTACAGGAACGGATGTAATTATCCCTGTTCTGATAGAGAAGAAAAAAAAAAAGTTAGCTTATGCCTGCTGTGGATCAAGGATAAAAAGAGTTTGCGGGACAGATGGTAACATGATTGGGCACATTCTGGAAACGAATGTGGGCATTCTGATGTCAGTTATCAAAATTGAAGAGGAAAGATGACATAGGTAATAAACCAGCTCAGTGAATATACTGTGCATACACATTTGTTTGGATGGCCCGATATGTGAATGTTTGTCAATGTGCCAATTTCTGCTTTTAACACTTGTGTGCGCCTGTTTCACTTCCTCCCTCATGCCTCACCAGACAGTCCAGCTGGGCCATGGGGCTCTTGCTTCCCGGCTGGCTGATGTCCCACACCTTGACGCAACCCTTTCCTCCGGTGTAGACGTGGCGCGTCGAGGTGCTGATGGTGACGGCGCACACCACCTCTCCGTGGTTCAGGCTGTGAATCTGACGGGCGTGGCGTGGGATCCCCGGGCCCAGCAGAGCGTCGGGGGGAAAGGGCACCGGCTGCATCTGGCCGTCTGCGCTCACGTGGAAGGAGTAGGCGCTGGAGAGAAGATAGAGGGAAGAGAACAGAGATAATTGAATACTTCACAATTGCGGAGCTATAGCTAAAAATAAACTGACTTTCTGCTATTAGGTCCTGCAAAGGAAACTGAAGCACTGGAGGAATGGGCCAAAGACAGTACAGACAAGACAGAATCAATCAATCAATGAGCAAGTGAAAGCAGAGGAGCTACAGGTAAATATACATTTTGCGACCACACGTGAATCTGTGTGCAAGTAGTGAAATCTGACGACACCATAATGGCCTCGGGACTCGAGTCGCATTTGCCGAATTCTGGCAATTACTTGTCCCACTGAAGCTGTGAGCGGGAATGCATAATGGCAGATTGTGTTACGGGGTAGAGTCAGTGTGGCATTGCTAATGGCCGATCAATACTGTAGCAGTTGGAAGCCAAGTTGTTTTATGATTTCAAATTAGCACCACAAGAATGAATTGCTACTCTGCAACAAATGACAAAAACAACAAAGCTCCTCCGTCAGCAGAGCCGAACGGATGTTGTGCAAGTGTGTTGGAGAAGGTAGACACTTGAAATCTACAGTATTCAGGGCTTCCAGGTGTTAGACAGGGTTAATGTACAGCCCTGAGTATGAAGAAAGAAACAAAGTGAGCAGCTTAGAGGAAGTATTGCTCGTCTGTATCTATTTCCTTAACCTGACATGATTAACGTGCTCAGTTTTCACATATTTCTTTTTTCCTTTTCTATTAATAGGAAAGAAAATTAAATGTTTAACTGCACTGTTTAACTGGAGAATATACAGCAAGTATCCGCGCTATGTACGCACTAATGGTAGTAAAAGGATTTAAGTATGTGTCTACAAAAGATAACCTCCAATTTTCATTCCAAATTTAATATCCACAGATCCAAACTGCCAAAGCATCAGATGAACTGAGATTTCATCCCACACTGCTCATGCTGCATCTCTATCTGCGTGTATGTTCATGCGTTACAGAAATGCAAACTCACGGCTTTCCACCAGAGGAACCAGGCAGAGAAGAGGACAGCCCTGGGGCCCTCAGGTGAGACCGAGAGTCATAGGCCACCTGGTGGGGACACAATAGCAGACAAACAATTAACAGCTTGACAAGGACTAACTTAAAAAATGCCCCAGCAGATTTTTGGACCACATTCATTAAAACACGTGGCAAGTACAGACAACATGTATGCAAATGAATCTATTTTTTAACAGATAAAGGTACAATTTAACAGTTATAAGAAGACAAAGGCTTCTTACAACAGGATATAACAAAAAGTCTGCACTCTGAAAACTGTGTGAGTGCGCTGACAGTGATATGTGATGTTGCGAGCATACTGCCGCTCCACAGACTGATGACAGGGTGGTGAACAGGGCACCGCGGTGAACATCCTGCCTTAAGCCGGAGTTAGGCTGAAGTCTTGTGGGAGCTATGTGCCGAGGCTACATACCAGTGGCTACATTACACAACGGTCCCGCGACAGCTGACTTGCACATCGACAGAAATGTAACTACACGTCAAAGCTACGCGGCCACAGGAGACTGTAAAAACTGTGATTGGACGGTTTGGGCTGCTTTGTGTTTACATAAGTTTCTGATGCTGGACAGAATATAATGAATGTACAACAAAACCTGATAACGCAGAGCACATTCATCTAATTTTTAACAGTGCTATGACAGTCAGGGGGTTAGATCAGATGCTGAACTATAAATCAAATCTTGACACAGAAGAATAATTTGGCCTTTGCTCACCATGGGGCTTCGGGAGTAGGCGTTGGCTGCTGCGCTGATTTGTGGGGAGAGAGTCAGAGCGCCCCCGAAACCTCCTGGGCTGGCCAGCTCCCCATTCAGTCCTGCGTGGGACACCACGCCAAAATGAGCCGGGTATGAACCGGGGGGCACAGACATGGGACTGCGGAGAGCTGGGGAGGGAGGGAGAAGAGGAAGGAGGGGTTGAAGGATGGAAATAAAGAAGGGGAACAATACATAGCATACAAGCACAGTCACAGAGGGGCTGAGCAGAATGGAAATCCTTTTCCTTTATTAGACTTTATTAGTTTATGTTCCACCAAAGTTTCAGACCAGGGATCTGTGAAGTATGACATAAGTCTTCACTGATGGCCACAGAGGAGGAGAGAGCACTTAGGAGCCCCGCTCAAGAACGCAGTGGTAATCACTAAAGTCAGGTTTTGAATATTCAAAATGTCAGTCTGATAAGCATTTGTTTTGTTTTGCTTTGCTTTGATCAAATTAAGAGATTTGGCACAGAGTTTTAGCACAAATTACAAGGCAACAGTCATTGCATAAACAAACGAGGAAATGGAAAAAAACGGAGGGGCAAGAGGGCATGAAGGGTGGAGGTAGACTGGGCGCAAATCCCATCCAACTCATGTCAGTCTGATCGAAGGAGCTACAGTCTTTGGTCTAACTGGTTTGGTTTACTTTTTAACATATTTTATCTCTAGTCAAGCAGCTAAACTAAAATGTAATGAGTAGTGTAATTGTGCTCTCCACTAAATGATGAGTTCCAACTTTTACTTTCTCAAAACCACTTTTTCTATCAGTCTCACCAAGGGGGTCCGCACTAGATGCTGCTTTGCTGACCAGACGAAGGCAGGAGGTGCTGGGACCAGGGGCTCCTGGGGCTCCTGGGGTAAGGGCCTCACGGTGGGACGGGGATGGGGTGCCAGACTTGGACAACGGAGACTGGGACTTATCCATCTGTAGAGACATCAGACAAGAAATGTAACAAATAAAACAGGCAGTTGATCAGTCATGGACCCACAGTGCTGACCATGCTTCAGCCCTCCTTTATTACACTAACTTCTAGAATGACTTTTCAGCTAATCTCAATGAAAAGCCTCAGTTGTACTGGCACAGCTATTGTAACTGTACTAGATATCCATGTAGCTTCTCAATAGAGTTTAATAGGACAAGGATTAGTTACTGTACAATAGTTATGGGTTGTACGAGTTTTAAGTGCTTTTATTCCCAAAGCAAAACACCATAAATGATGGCATAACATGTAACAGGAATGGACAACCTTAGGGTATTAAGTGAAAAAGAATATCATTTTATTACAAAAAAAAAAAAGGTGAATATCTTCAGTCTCATTAAACATGTTGAAAATTACAGTAATATATTAACATAAAGCAGACAGAACCCTCCCAGTCAGCAGAGTGCAGCAGCTCTGAGAATCTGCCTGTCTCACCTGTGCAGGGTCCTTGGCTTTCCCCGGGGTGGGGCTGCGGGGGTTTGGGGTAGAGGGGGCCTCTCCGGCACTTGAGGAGCCCGGGAGCTCTTTCCTTAGGGTAGGAGCCCGGTCTAACCCATTCCCGTGGGGGGAGTGAGGGGGGCTGCCTGCAGGAGAGTTAGGCTCCTGCATGACAAAGAGAGATGAAAAACATTATCTTAGGTGTAACCTGGTGCTTATTTCTATCTTCACAGTTTCAGAGGGCCACACAGCGTGTCAAGTATTTTGATGTTCAGTCTTGCCCCCAAGTCCATTTTACAGCATTTCATCACTGTGACATTTCATCTTTAAAGACAGAGTCCTTAAGGTAGCATTCTGCTACTCTTTGATGAGAAGCAGTTTTACTGCAGTGTTTTTGCACAGCCCTTCCTATACTTTACCACCTACACAAATAAGTAAATATGTGTGTATAGTACATAGTACTGTTGATATAAACAATGGCCCTGCTTGACCGTGGCATCATCCAGCAGAGCACTGTGTCAGCCAATCAAATGTGCACAACCGCATATTCCTGGTAGAGGTCTTTTTCACGCGAGCGCTGCTGCCTCACAGTCGATGCAAAGAAAGGTGAAATGATTGGCACCATGATAACTTTCCGCTGTATAATCCTTGCCGGTAATATTATAAACCGCTGTGCAGTGTTTCTGACTGATAAAGCTTCAAAGTTACCGCTCTATTACTCCACCGGGAATTCGTGGATCATATTTCGTTGTTTCACCAGAAACAACGTGCTCCCACAAACGCAGCCCTTTGCATTTTTTATGCAAGGCTGTTTCAGTATGAACACCCCCTTATTGTCTTTTTCTTTAGAATATTTTGCTGTATTGTATTTTTAGTCACCATGGGTACCATCCCTGTTCATAATAACTGGCCTCTTCTTGCTTTACTTTGTCTTTCATCTTATATTTAAGACAACAAAAGCTGCTGTGTCTCCTGCAAAACACAAGCACATCTCTTCTGTGCACCAGCAGCTGGTTAAAGAAACTCAAAACACATTACTTTAAGTAAAAGACTGCAGATTCTCACTTAATGGGTACAACATGGCCTTTAGTGTCACAGTCTGCATTGTGATTTGTAAAGCAGCTAAGAGCTCAGGAACATTACATGAAACAGTGGAGATTGTCGCTGTTGCTGGTACAGTAGTGTGTGGACTTGGAGATAATGTTGCTGTTACAGCTGCTTTCATCACTGGAGCCACCGTTGAGGCAACACTGCCTCCCCCAGAACAGAGTGCTGGAGTAAGCACTTCTCACTGGGTCACAGTGATCAGCACAGACATTTTAGCGCTTATGCACACACAAGCACGCATGCACAAACAACCACACGCAGACATTTACATGGTGTGTTCACACTCATGAGCAAATAGAGTTGCACACATATGCACAGGTTTGTACGTATGTTCAAACTCATGAATGTACATTCTCTCTAAAACACACACACGCACGCACGCACGCACGCACGCACGCACACACAATTCACCAGAGAATTTCCCTCCCTTTTTCTGCCATTACCCACATTTGTCACATTTTTTTTCCCTTTCTGGCTTTTGTACCAATTTCCAAATCACACAAGAGACCGGTCCCACTTTTGTGTGCGATATCAAAATACATAGAGCTTAGATAAAACATATTTTGGTACACTGCGTGAAGTATTTAAAGAACTAAAATATTCCAGGGGCATAAACGGCTTTGCATATATTACATGAGCCAGACTGCAGTTATCTAATGAGAGAAGGGAGGAGAAAATGGGGGAGGTGGAGGAGGGTGTGAGGAGAGGGAAGGAAGGAGTGAAAAGAATAGAGACAGTGGAAAGAGGGAAGAACAGACGCTTCAAAAGGTTGGAGGGAGAACAGTAACATACACAGAAGAGGTAGATGAGAAAAGAAAGGTAGACCAAGTATTTGTGAATGTGTGTGTGTGTGTGTGTGTGTGTGTGTGTGTGTGTGTGTGTGTGTGGATAGACACAGTTCACAACACAAGCAGCGGCAGCTGATAATGAGCTTACATAGGAGCTCTTCCTATTTACAAGGAAACTGCAGCGGAAAGCTGAACTAGCTACATACCTGCTGAGTCGTTCCACATTTCACAGATCCAAACGCAATACACACACGAGGCAAGGTTACTATCTGGGATTGGCATTAAAACAAGCATTCTTGCATGCAAAACAAAAAAACTAAAAGACAGAGCTGTGTGTTTGTGTTCATGAGTGGAGCGCTGAAGCGATTTCTTGGTTTGCTGATCATCAGAAAATGACACTATTCTGCAGGTATTTTGATAATTGATTCATTTCAGATGTTTTTCAAGTAAAATGCCAAAATTCACTATTTCCAGCTTCAAATGTAGATAATGTGCTGCTTTTCCTTGTCTTCAAAATGGGTTCTGGATGCTTTTTGTCCAATAAAACACCTATTTTCTGACATTTACAGACCAAAGGATTCATCTATTGATCTGAAAAATAATTGGTAGATTACTCAATAACGGGAATGATTATTAGCTTCAGCCCTGTTGGTACGTGACATTTGGAGTGTATGAACTAAAATAATAGTCACTGCCTGCAAACAAACTAAAACAAATAATCATGAATCAAATTGTGATATTAAGTCTATTGAGTCTTTCAGTACAGACTATGCTTATTCTTCAGGCAATTAACTAAACGTGTAACTGTGGCTCTAACACACAGTGAATGTGTGAATAGTTAGGGTTACACACCTTTTCCTCATCCAAGACTGTCGAAATACTCTAATTTATCCTAAAACTAAATGAGGCAAAAATACAACTGAACAACTCTAAAAAAGAAAGAAAGAAATGAACACAATAGAGAAAATCTCGCTCCAAAAAATATCAAAACAAAACAATGAATTTTTCAGGTGAAATCACAATACAATGAATTACAAACTGGCCTCCCACACACACGGACACACACACACAGGCGCGCACACACGCACACAACCAGATAAGTGTGTTAAATTGACCTATCGACAGCCAGACAGACAGGGTTACACAGAGGACAGAGGGTGGTTCCAAGCTGTGACAAGTACATCTATAGTTATTCCCGCGAGCGACACTGGTTCTCCCACCGTTGGATTCATGCCTTATTCATGTGTGGGCTGCCACACAGTGTCAGAAAGCTTCTGCTAGATAAAGAAAGCTTGTAACTTGTGGCTTTGTGAGGAAATCAAAGATATTTTCTGGAACAGGGATGTACAGCGCTTGCACAAGGACGTAGCTGTGAGGAGGATGCGGGAGAAAAAGTGAAGCCTGAGTTCTTTGAGTGAGTCAAACATTTTCCATTGTGGAAATGGAAAACTGAGCAAACATTGGTGGTGAAGATGGAATATTAATTTAAAGAGGTCAGAAGAAACTATTAACCACAAGTATTTTGTGATGGAGAAATTTCTTTCAGTGAGAAGTGTTGGCCCGTTAATCAAGTTTGCCATTAAGCAATGATTAGACAGAAAGTGGCACATATATCCCTAATGTGTCTTCCTCTATCAAATAATGAAGTATCATTTGATTTGGAAGTATTTCAGGTAAGCAACCGCAAATTCATGTTGTGGATAGTAATTTTCTCGCCGCTTTGCTTGCTAATGAATCTAAGGAAACAACCCCTCATTAAAACAGCATACATGTTTAATTTGTATCTTTGAGGCAAATTTTGCTTATCTCCTATAGAGAACTGCAAAGCTTATTTTATATAAATTACCAATTTATATTTAGTATATAAGGATGCCCCCTTTCACAGGCTGTATTTAAACAGTTCTCAGATAAAGCTGTTAACAAGATACACATCAAATAGATATGCTAAAATGTTAGCATACATGCATACAGATGAACTAGAGCTTCATTTTACTTTAAACTAGGTAACGATTAGTCGACTAGTCAATTAAACGTTGCTTCCCTTGCTAGTCACCCTGGTTCTCTGATGTCCACCCTCTCTCTCTCTCCTGTCCCTGAGTTGATGAGTTGAGGTTATATTTTCACCAATCCAGAGTTTAGGGTGATTGTTGAAACAGTGGCAAGACGAACCAAGAAGGTTTCGATGAGTTATGTAATTTGTGTTGAGTTTGAATGAAAGTGTGTTTCCTATGATAAAATGACCCTGTAAATGGAGTCTGGAGGCTTTGGTGAGAGCGATATCGCAGCTGTTTCTGGTTATACAACACGGATCTTCCCCTTTAATAATAAGGGATCCTTTTCAAAATGTTGTCGGACGCTTAGAATAACAACCTAAGCCTGTCAGTAGCAAAAACAAACACTTTTAGTGGACGTACACTAACGGTGCGCAAACACCCTGAAGGATTACATTGGTGCCCATTTTGCAGCAGCAGACCACAGCACTCTCATTCAATAATGGACCAATTTATAAAACTGGTGTCCCAATTAGTCACTTAGACATAAAAACATAGGAAAATAGGGTCCATGAACACAGATAACATTTCCTCCCATTAGTCCGGGATATTGAAATCTTCCTCGACTGACCAGTGCCACAAACTTCAGCTGCATTTTAAATTTGGCTATTGAAGAAAGTGGTTAATGGTTTAACATGGCTCTTGTAATATAAACAATATTTTTTCAGACGTTTAATTTAACAGAATAAATATATTGACTGTTTTCTGAACACTTTCTTACTTTTAGAAAAGTTGACTAGGCTAAGTCTGAATTAGTTATTAAGAACATCTCTAGTTTAAACCTGCAGTAACTGAGTGTTTGGCTTCTTGGGCAGAGTGTCAACAGAACAGCGACATATCATCACCTTTAAAACTGATGTGGCACACATTCAACAGACACTAAGCAACACTAGAGTTCAATTTAAGTCCAATATTTATTGTCCTTTTAGTTCTTTGGTCTCCTGTGGAAAATATCTGGCTCTTTAGCTGCTAAATGATGCACCAAATTCACCAGCTAGTTGCTAACTTTGTCTGTCGGCCATTAGGTGCTGAGCAAGTAGTGTGCAGTGGGTTTGTAAGGTTTCTTTTTCACTGAAAACTTCTGCTTCTGGCAGCTGAACATGAGGTTGATGAGGGCGGCGAGAGAGAACCAAAGCAGTAAAGGTGTGGGCTGTAAAAACACAAAAGAATGAGCTGAAACTCTGCGGAGCTGAGGGGAAGAGCAGAGTCAGGAGATAATTCTCTGTGGGCTCATCACTGCAAGCGAGCAATTTCACAGTGATCCATTTTCAATATAAAAAATATTGATTATAGCCACTTTCAGTGTGAGGATGTCAAAAATCCTTTAAATACAGATCGGCGGCTTACCTCATTGGAGACGTCCACTACGAGATTGTCTTCACTCTTGTCTCCATCACTGTCCTGAGGAGCAAAGATAAGACGGCTGTTTTATTGGCAGGACTTTCTCTCCATCGCCCACAAAGACACACACTGTACTGTATGTGTATATGTACAGAACTTTAATAATAAAGATGGAAACACACACAAGTCCTCACACGGATCGATATATCAATAACTCTGGCTGCTCTTTGCTTCCTTTGACTGGTTGTCCACCATGCAACATTTAACACAGAGATACTATATATTCTCACCCAACTTCTCCTTCACACAAATAACATTTCGATCTCTCTCATTCACACACACACACACACACACACACACACACACACACACACTGTTGCTCTTTCTCCATCCTTAGCACATTTTCGCTCTTGGTCTAGCCATCTCTCTATTTCTCTCTCTACCCTTCTGGGGTGAGAACGATGGCACTTAGTCACCATAGCAACAGTGCTTTGATGTGATCATGGCCTGATATTCCTATTGACATCAGTGTGGAGTGACATCAGTAACTAATTATACAGAGCCAAAACAGGGCTATGTCTAGAGTCTATTCCGAGAACAAAAATACAGAAACAGACAGCGAGCGAGAGAGAGAGAGGGAGAGAGAGAGAGAGAGAGGAAATAATAAAAGAAGGAAGATGGAGAACATTTGAAAATTGAAAAGAAAACAGGAAGAAGACAGAGTGAAAAGAGGGAAAAGCGGAGAAATTGAGAGACAGTGTTAAAGAGACAGAGAGGGATACAGAACAGCAAAAGGAAAGGCAAACAGAGAGAAATAGGAGCCGTAATGCGCCTCGACAGACAGAAAAGAGAGGAAAAACATTCAGAAAGTGGAAACTAACTGTGCCTGTTCTCGCTCTGAACTAATGGGAAGATTTGGACTGTTGTTGTTTTGGATGCCAAACTGATTTAGCTGGAGGCCATCTTGCACAGACTCCCAGTGTCAATCAATCCTCCAGACTGCAAACACACAGCCATCTAATTCATTACAGCTATCTGCCTTGGCTGTCCCTTTGCTGGCATTACATTGCCTATAGCTCCTTGCTCTTGCCCAGCGGACCAATCCAAACAAAACATGACTCTAATTGGCCACTGGCCTCTGACCCGTGTGGCTGCTGATATTAAGTCATACACACACATACTCACACACACACCGACCGCACATGCACTTTGCGATGTCTTAGGTGTGTTTTGTCAAAATTATGCATACATGCACATCAATATCACACTAATAACATTTAATTTGAATTGTTCACTGCATGTTTATGTTGCTATTGTTCATTTTCATGTAATTTCTTGCTGTATTCTATGTGAGCTGCTACAAACTTCTCAGTTTTCTCCCTGGCATCATTTAAAGGCAGAATGAATGGGATTTGCCAGTTGTGGTTTGTAAAAACAACAAAGTTGTCTGACTTTGTTGTGTTACTCCCGGGTTCAACGACAGCAGAAGCACGCTCACTGAGCTCACAGCTTTTGCCAGAGCACACCTCAGTGAACCACCCGCTGTTCAGAAATGTGCCAAACACAGCAAATTAAGCTAGCAAAGGCAAAGGTCAGGGTCACAGATATAGGTCATGATTGAGAGGGATTATTTTTGTATGAGTCTGTACAGTGTTTCTTAGGAAAGCCCTCATCATTCTGCCTTTAAAACTCAATTTATCTAATCTTGTATGGACAAGGACACACACAAACATACATAGGAGTGTGGTGCAAGGGGCTCTTTGTCGTCACAGCGCCTCCTCTTTGCCTCAGCTCCGCCCTGCGAGGAGGAGTAGCCTCCTGATGGGCCCTGGCGCTCCTCAGTGGGCTGGCTGTCTGTTGATGACACTGACTTACTCTGGAGAAAGACAAGGACACAAATGAAAGTACTATGAACACACCAACGCTTAATACTGCCACAGACAGGTGACGAAAGCTTGGGTGAAGCCATCGAGAGAGACACCTGGCACAGAAATGTAAAAACTAATAATCAAACTTGTCTTTTTACAAAGCTAGCATTGAACAAACACATCAAACATGCGCCAATGTACAGGTCATGATGTGAAGGAACAGGCAATACACACAATCACTCTGTAGATAGAAGCTCAGGTAAGACACACAGGGCAGCAACACAAACATGAACAGCAACCATAAAAACACACATGATAACATCACAAACGCACACACACTCACACACACAGAGTGAGAAGAGCAGATGTAAGCGCAGGTTAAGACGTAGCCATAGAAGCACACAAGACAGCCTATACAGCTAATTAGTGCTCTCCCCTCGACACACCAGTCCTCATGTAAAATATGACTCTCATTATTGGGCAATAAAGCTGTGCAGGCATATTTACAGTAGAGCCCGGCCTGGTGCTCAGCACTCAGAAAAGCCGATCAAAGCATTGTGTTGTTTTTGCACCGGGGCAGGGGCCAGAGGTTCAGTGAGGGCCACTTGTCATTCTCTGTCCCCCCCTGTGGGGAGGACAAGAACAGTGAGGGTTTAACACACCAATGAGTCACACAGGAAGGAGCCCACAGGGCCGACAGGAAGGAGCGCTGGACAGAGGACTGGAGAAAACCACACAATGGACCTCAGTGTGGCTCAACAAACTTCCCTCTCTTCTTTCTTTCTTCTCCTCCTCCTCCGCCTTCTTCCCTCTTCTCCTGACTTCCTCTCGCTGTCCCCTTTTTTCCCTCAATTTAAAATTCCAACATGTTTTACTGGTGCGGTGCTCTCTGACAAACGACAATTGATATGCATCTCTCCCTCCCCTCCCCAACGCCGTAATGCTTGGGTAAGTTCAGCACAAACCTCAACTCATAAGAGAAATATTTTCCTGGTGCTTAACAATCAGCATTGTGTTTAGCAATTAAATTATGCTAAGGGTTTCATTGCGGATAGAGAGAGAGAGAGCGGGAGGGAAAGTTAAGTCAGTAGCGCTCTTAAATCATTTTCATTTCGCAATAAAAGCCAGAACAAAGACTTGCTGGTATTTTTTAACAACCTCTCTCTCCCTATTTTTCTCCTATTCTCTCTCTTTTTCCTTTTCCAATTTCACTCTCCATCTCCCTCTAACCCCCCACTCCCCCTCTCTCTCTGTGTTATCAACAGTTACACTGATGAAGCCCAGCTGTCCATTGCAGCCAGTACAGTAAGGGAGTGTTCACACGGCTTCCATAAAGCAGCCAGAGAGAATAGAACAAACCATAGACGTCCACTGAATTTCAATCAGGCCATTTGCGCTGCATTAATTCTCCAGGCGATTAACAGGGACTTCTAACTACAGTGACATAAAATACTGTATGTGCAAAACCTGCGAGGCGAGATGAACACTCATATACACTTCATGTTTCACTGCTTGTGGCATTTGCTCGGTTTTTCTAAGGACGGATTTTGCTTGTTTTTTGTGTTTTTTACCATCAATTATGACTCACAATCCTGTCACACGTCACCTTCATGCTTAATTAAAGGACGGCTGAATGTGGACTTCAAACAGCCCTGCATGTATTATTGAACAAATTAATCTCTTCTGCGTACCTGCCTCTAATCTGGGAAGCCACTTTAATGTATTAATCTGTACAACAGCAACATGAAATCATGTTAGAAGAGAAAGAACAAAAGAAAGACTGTAACATCATCACTGCTTATGTGTTTACTGTACCTAACGACGCACAGAACCAGGATTCATTAGGAAACAGTTGTACATAAGCAGTGTAAGAGGTCAGGGTACATGTTTCTGTCTTTGAAGTGACAGCGATAAAACAAAACGGTTTGGATTGTTCTTCCATTCATGTTCAACAACATCTTTGTTTTCCTGGTACAGTGGTTTCACCGGCTAAAAGAATGCACATGAACCACTCATTTAAATAGGTTTCTTCTTCTCCCCCCAGTCCTCTCCCCTCCTACCGTGCTGGCAGTTGTGTAATTCTATACAACAGAGCCTGTTCTGTTGGGAAACACCTTTTCAAATGGATCTCTGTAGTTTTATCTTTTAAGAAATATTTGATGGTTTTTTTGACATCGTACATCAAGGGATACATCCTGGATGCATCAAACACACTCAATTAAACATTTTCAAGCAAGGGGCTTGCTCGTTTCCACAGACACTAACTGGTGCGTTTTGGGCAGTCTGGGTTTTAATCCTTTCACTTGTTCAGTAAGTCTTGTAGATTACCAGAACATTTGCGGTGCTGATAAACAAGCAGTTGCTTGTTCATCCATTCACTCAATTTGTACTTTCCTCCAGATAACAGCGAAATGCTGTGAGCTCAGATGTTAGTGTGATGTAGAAAACCTTGAGAAGCTCAAGGTTGATAGCGCTGAGTGGCTATTGTGCTGGTTTTGAGCTGTGCTACTCCTGGCTGAGCTCCAGCAGCACGCAGCCTTTTTTAGAGGCCACTTTACAGTGTGTCTCCATTTCCCTCAGTTTATCACTGTCACACGCACACACATGCGCGCACACACACAGAGCGCACACGCACAGTGCATGACTACTCACCCTGCTGGGTGCTCCCTCTGGGATGGGGTGGAGAAAGGTAAGGAAAGAGAGCAGAGTAGAGAAAAAAGAGGGAGTGAGCGAGAGGGGTAAAGGGGAAAAGAGAGAAAGTTTGACGTCAGTCCTGATAATAATAACAACAGTCCTCCAGTCAGCCAAGGTTAGGCTGAACTACAGCAGCTCCTCTCTAATAAAGATACAGACCTGCTATTGTGCCTGATTCCAGTCTCCTCTCTATCTTTCCCTCCCTCTGTTCTCCAACCAGACAAAGCTTGCTGTCTTCCTCTGCTGCCTCTTTCAACGCTCACTATCTTTTCACTCATTCTTCCTCTTGTATGTAAGAACAGAAACACACACAGCTGAGGACATGCACAAGCTCTAACACAGATGCTTAACACACATATATGAACACATTGATCTCTCCGGCTCTCTCCCTTTCTGCTCGCATTCATTCCTTCTCTTCTCTTTTTCTTTCGAGCTCTCGCTTTACTCATGAGAAAGTCTCTCTTGGCTCGGTGCCTGAAACAGAGCGCAAAGATAAGATATTCTATCGGGGTGAATGAGAGTTCGTTGGGAGAAAGCGTTTCTCCTGCATTTACTCAAGAGCCATGAATACTTCTGTCCATATTATGACAGCAATCTAAACAAGGAAGTTCAAATTCAGTCCAAAAGGTGACTTGGCGTACAAATTACGCAAACGCCTGCCACAAATGATGTATTGTATTGCTTTACATTTTATCTGGTCTAAAATGATAAAATGATCTATTTCTTACTCTGTGGCTGTTGTCAGAGCTGCTGCCTTGTGGCCATTTGAGTATGAAACAACTAAAACTGAAATAAACTTACAAATGCACACACGTACATGAGGAAATACAAACATTTCATGAAGAAAACAGTCATTCTTGAAGGTGTGATACCTGATTGTTTCATACTGGATGATTTCCCAGAGTCTGTTACTCTACCTCACTTGTATGAACTATGAAGCTTAACACCTTCTCTAAATGCTTAATAGTGTAACTGACTTTCATAATGAAGCCATATGTAAACACTGGCCTGAAACAAAAGCAAGTACTCTGATTTTAACCACAACTATGACATGTTTGAGAGCTGCACAGACAAAACTTTGTGTTGCAATCTTACTTTAGGTTAACTTTGGGTCTTAAAACTTAGACCTAGCTTATTTTCAGAGACACAATCTTTCGTTGTATTAATGCATAGGATTTCATTTGTTGGCTCCAATGTGTAAACGTCCCGTTGCTCCTGCTGAATTTGACTCTTGAAGACCAACAAACAGACAAAATTTAAAAAGGTTCTCTACCTCTGAGATGTTCAGGGTCAAGGTGGTTTCGCTCATCTTTGGAGGCAAGGTGGGCTGACACCCCGAGGGCCCCGGTCAGCGCAAGAAGCCCTGAGCCCCCCGCGCCCAGGGACAGGCCTGATGGATGTGGCGTCAGGGGGATGCCAGGGGCGTGGTGAGACAGGTGTTGGAGCTGCTGCTGCTGTGGCCACAGGGAAAGAAGGGAGCGGGGAGGGAGGGGTTGGGGAGGGATGGTGTCATATAAGAGGGTGGGTGGTTAGAAAAAATGGGGAAAAGAGGAAATGGATAGCAAATAAGGAGGAGAAAGTGACACAGAACAAAGGAGAAGGAGAAAGTTAGAGGAAGTGGAGGTTGTGATTGGAATAGGGAAGGTGAGACAGGAGAAAGGGAGGAAGTTAAATGAAATCCAATCCACATGGCGAGGTCAACAGTGAGGGAGGAAAATAAGACGAAGGAAGATAGGATGTTAAAAAGATTAGTGGATTAAGAGGTGAGAAAGATGGACAGCAAGGACAAGAAAGAGGAAAAAGAAAGAAGGGGAAGAAGGATATTAAATGATGAGAGTATGCAGGGAAAAGAAAGTAAGTGGAGATTGAAACCAGGAAGTGAAAACAAAGACAGAGAGACGGCGAAAAGAGGCAATGAATGGGATTTATTATGAAGCAAAGACCGGAGAAGGAAGATGGAGAAAGAGGCCAAGGGAAAACACAGAGCGGGTAAAGGAGAGGGAGGAAAATGTTTGAGTCAGAGAGTAAATGATGGGGAGGAACAGGGGGAAATCATGGAAGAAGCAGTGAAAAGTGAAGGAGAGTGAGATGAGCAGGAGGGAGCAGATAGGTAGAGAGGGTAAATGAGCACAGGAAGAGGGAGGGAAAGTGTGCAGCAGAGAGCAAAAGATAAGACATATAAAAAAAAAAAACAATGGGAGAGGAGAAATGAAGACAGGGCCATAGCAAGAGGAAGAGAATGATAAAAGATTACAAAAGGAGCAATGATTCTGGGTGAAATCCAGAAGGAAAATGAACAGAAAGACAAAGAGGAAAAAAAGGAGGATGATGGGGGACACAGAGAGTAGAGAGCAAAGGAGCAGCTACAGATAAAGGAAGGCTATTATCCTGAAGGAGGCATTATGATGTGCTTTTGTGTGTTGTTTTGTTGAGCTGGTGTGTTCGACACACATACACTTACACGAGCACACACCTTAGAGACAGCGGTGGATGTAGTGCTGGGAGGAACAAAGGGCTTTAAGTAGACGGTAATGTGATCAGTGCTCAGACAAGCTCTGGAAAGCCCCGACTACTTGGGCACTCAGGAGCATCACTGTGTCTGTGTGTACATACAAAGACATATATGTGCGGACAAGCATGTGCATGTCGCTCTTGGTCTTGTGATCATACGCTATTAAATCCAAGTGTAGGTGTATTTGTGTAAAAAGTAGACCGTGTAACTCGACAGTATGTATGTACAGTACAGTGTGTCTGCTGTACAGAGAGCGTTGATGAACTTAAGTGCTGCACGCAGAAACCTTGAAGCTGAGCTGTAATTACTGCCGCGTTCAGTTTTTAGTTGTTCCACAGTAAGTAGACAGTAATGTGATCAGGCTGCTGACAAGAATGGATGATATTAGAAATTAATTGATCTGTTTGCAATCACTGCTTTCTTTCTTTTCTTAATCATTTTTGAGAAGAGAGCTCCCATCTATCTACACACCAAAACATTCATATATTTCTCTACACTGTTACTCATTTAAACTCCTTTATGAATCGCTGCTCACCAAGCATTTTAGCGATTCAGCGATTCATCACATCTTGGTATATTCAGTTTTATCTTCCACAAAATTCCAGTAAATTGGACTAAAACAGGACGCAACATCGCAGTTGCCGCTTATTTGTCGAGTTTATACAACAGGCAGTGGTGGGTAGAGTACTGAAAATCTATACTCAAGTAAAAGTACAATTACTCCCATAAAAAAAACTCAAGGAAAAGTAAAAACAGTGTCTGGCTAATAAATTACTCAAAGTACAAGCTACTTTCCATTTGAATGTTTTTAGTGTGTGTGTGTGTGTGTGTGTGTGTGTGTGTGTGTGTGTGTGTGTGGGCCATCACATTTGGGTAAGTGCTTTCTAAAGCACGCAATTCAAAAGCCCAACAGACCACAAGTTACAAGCTAAGTTAACGTCATTCTCTCAACACCAGAGATAATTAGACATGAAAAATTCACATGGCTGACTTTAGCTAGCTAACTACATTTCACCTACAGTATGTGCAACTTACTTCAATGTGCTTGTGAGGACAGAAGAGGAGTTTTAAAAGGGAGATCTCAGCGTTTTTCAGCAAGCACCTCATTGCGCAACTGTTGTCTTTTTTAGATTTGGGGATAAAAAATGTGGCCAAGAATCACCTCCAGAAGCTGCCTCATGTTTTGGTGTTTTTTCTTTATTCTGGCTACAGAATACTTAAAACATGGATACATAAACAAAACAATTCTTCAAAGGCTCATTTTCATTTAAAAACAATTGCCCTTCGCCACTTTAATTCATAGCATGCTATTAAAGCATTTGCTAGTGAATTAATACCTGCCTGACTGAATCAAGATTAAGCACAATCAACACCACCATCTGGGGCACAAACAGTAAACATGAACTCCTTGAGTGATGTTTACATTAACGCCTCACCTATTTCATGAGAAATTCTTCTGATGTACATATTTATAGATCAGTGATGAAAGAAGTCAAACAGCTGACTCTCATCAGTGCCACTGTGTCACATTGGTTGGAACACCCTGTGTGTGTGTGTGTGTGTGTGTGTGTATGTGTGGGTGTGTGTGTTTGTATTGTCATGAGGAATGGAGGTGACTCACCCCGATAATGGCGTTGAGTTCAGCCATGGTGACCTGCTTGGCCCTCTCCACTGCTTGGACCACCTGTTGCTGGTGCTACACACACACATGCGCATACACACACAGTATATAAACAGACACATACACATTCAATAGCACACAGAGAAAGTAAGCAGAAAGGCAGGTTGCCTTGCATTAGCATCCATGCTGTATGTATACTGGAGGAACACAGCAGGAACCACTACAGGAACTGAACTTGAGAAACGGTGTTACAACAACTACAGTCTGCTTGAACAGGGTGCATACATATAAATGGAACGGCCGACCATGCATTTACACACAACTCAAACACAGAAACACACACACTGCACATACAGCCAGACACCTACACACACACACACACACACACACACACACACACACACACACACACACACACAATCGTGTTTCCATCATTTTTGTTGACATTACACAGACTTACATCCATCCCAAGTCTTCATCCTAAAATTTAATGATTTATATTATGGGGACTTGCATTTTGTCCCCATAAGGAAGGTGAGTCCCCACAACATGAGTAATATACATCCACAGACACACATGCACACACATACACACACACATGCTCAAAGTCACACTAACTAAAATCTCAGTTCTGTTTACACAAAATCCCTATGTAATCAGCCACACAACCGCAAATATGCATGTGTGCAACAGCACTCTCTCTCTCTCTCTCTCTCACACACACACACACACACACACACACACACACACACACACACACACACACACACACAATGTCAATACTGATCAAACTGACAGAGCTGTGACCATCCCGTCTTCAGGGAGCTCACTCATCAGCGCACACTCACGACAGACAAAAACAAATGTGTGTGCAGCACACACCTGGGAACAATGCACTCACACACATGCATATATACACACATGCACAATAGAATACTATTAATTTCAATAATCCTGCAATAATAATTCTATAAATTAAAACATAACTTTAAGAAGCAACTAGTGGAGGCAAAGCACACATGAAGAAATGGCGATAATATTACCAAATGATAAGACGGCCAAAAGCAAATTTTTAAGGAGCAGCTGTATTTAATTTAAAGATAATGGGATCTAAATGTTTTGAGAACAATAGAATTGAATATTACTCTTGAAGTGGGAGAACCTTCTTTACGCCTTTTTGCTGTAGTTGGCTCTAAAGCCGTGATAAGCAGCTCTGTGTCCTTTCCAGTGACACTGATATCTGTGGGAATTCGTTTAACATCAGTACCTTTTGACCTTGTACACATCATTTGGTATAAAACCACAGGATCACATATGAGGATGTGAAGCTCACGGCACGTGTTTACACAATGAGACATCAGCTGATCATCAGCTGACCTGACGAAAGCTGCTTTGATCTTAATGCAGAACTGGAAACTGTATCCACCACACGACTAAACTACAGTGTCAATGTCCTGATTGAAATATACACTGTACACATATGTTGTATTTTTTTTGGCACAAGACACAAATAAGTCTCTCATTCAGATACCTTTGTGTCCTAGTTTTTATTGTGAGCCATGCTTTCATTGTGTAACAAACAGTATGGAGCTTATTCAGCAAGTTTCAGACTGGTTTCACCCATGTGCAATCATTAACTGAATTTACATGTTTGCTTTGATTTCTTCTATTTAATGATGAGCCAGATGTTGTGTTTAATGAAGATATACTTCATAAAATTGGGGTTAATGGGCTGTGTTGACATTAATGTGAAAAATGTTTAATAAGTGTTAACTGACACAACGTTATTTGTGTCAATTAACATTTCAGTAAGAACTATTATACACACTGTACCTCAAACAATATTGTAATCTACTGTAACAGCACAAGCTACAGCCTCACAGTGGTGGAAGAAATACTCAGATCTTGAAAGTAAAAGTAACAGCATGTGTTTTTGTACACTTTATCCAACTTGAGCATCTGATTTATTTATTATTCTGACTGCAAAGGAAATATAATATAGAACCGGGGTGTGAATAACTGTCTCCTGATCATGTGTGTGCATATTTTGTGTGTCTGTGTGTCTGGTGTTTGCGACACTTACCTCTTGAGAGAGGAAAGGGATGATCTGAGCGCAGATGGCACTGAGACGCTTGACAATCTCCGCCTGTGATAGAAAGAGAGAGAAATGACAGAGAGGGAGAGAAGCAGGGAGAAATGTATATAAGCTTGTGTTGCACACCATATGAGAATTACACAATGAACATAAAATATGATACACCTTCATAGCACATTAAGCCTCTGCTGCGTTAAAACACCTTTTTAATGAGCGAGGCGTTCTCTCAGTGATAACTCTATTAGACTGAGGGCTTTTTCACACCTATAGTTCATTTGCTATGGTCCGAATCAGTTGATGAGTTTTGAAAACTTGGACTGTTTTCCCCTTTGTTCGGTTTCTTTTCACACCCACACAAAAATAAATTAAAAAATGAATCCAAGAGAACCAAAATGTATCTCTACACACCACATGAGAACGTGATGAGAAGTGTTTGGAAGGGGGAAGCAAGAAAGCAAATACAGGAAGAAGGTCCTGTGTGCAAAGCTGTATCAGCAGGAGTCCAAATGCACGTCAGGCAAACAATATACAGCTTCACGCTTTGCAAAGAAGACTGCTGCCTTCAGACAACTGAGCAGAGCAAGGAAGCTAAGGCTGAGCATGTACAACAAGACGTTTAGCTCAAACCTGTGGACTACCTGGTAACTGTCAGATCGAGGTCAGAACATGTTCCCGCCACAAATGAAACGCTCCTGAGACCACCTCCTCTCGTGGGTCTCAGTGTGGTTGCTTTAGTTCACACCAAATGCGATTACTGTGTTCACACTTGACCAAACGAATTGCACTATGCAGGAAAACGAACCAGAGGTCGGTTTAACTCGACTAAAACGCACAGGTGAGAAAACACCCCGAGAGAAGAACAATGTGGGGGAATGTGGGAGTGAGCAGCAGAGGTGGAAGGATGGAGGCAGCACTCCAGTCATCATCTGCTCTTTTAGCACCATCACACTCTCATTTGGCTCGGCCTCACGCACTCTTATCCACTTCAGTCTTCCTCTCTCTCTCTCTCTCTCACGCACACACACACACACACACACACACACACACACACACACACACACACACACACACACACACACACAAACATACGAGTGGACAAACGCACACTCACAAAAAGCAGGACACCTCTAAGAATTCCTGTCTCCAGCTCTCTGCCTGCCACGGTACACTATTCAGTGCCATTAGGTTTGTCCATTTCCTAAAACTTGTAAAAACCATAAAAATGCTCTTTCTTACCTCAACACACACAGAAACACACACACACACACACGGCAAACCTAGTAACCATCCACAGACTACAGCTGCCTGCACACACAAACACATAAAAACATAAGCACACACTCTCTGTCACACACACTCACATGCACAAACACACTCTCACACATGTACACACTGAACCTCTGCGGTGTGTCTAATTCTATCTGTCTGAGTGCCCTCAGCCTCATTTTGTTCTCTTCTTCACTCAGCCGTTCTCTCTTTTTCTACAACAGCTCTCACACTGAGCCATTATTACCCTATTCATCCTCTTCCTCCCATCCCTCCCCCCTCTCTCTCTCATCTCTCCCTTGCTCGCTTTGTCTCATTTTCTCCCATCTTTCTATTTTTCTATAATATTACTCTCTCTATTCTAATTTATCCTCCCTCCTTTCTCTCAGCTGCCCTTTTTCTTCCTCTTACATCAGTCGCTCTCTTGTGTGTTTTTCCTTCGTTACTTTGCTGTCACACATTACCACGACCATACGACATGCATACATTTCTCACTTTTCCTCCGTCTACCAATTCTGCTTTCTCTCTCTCTCTCTATCCTCACTAACACACGTTTCTGGCACTTGAAGATACTGAAGAAGAAGAGAGAAAGACAGCAAAGGGGTGATGGAGGGCAGCGCAATGACTGACAGGGCTGTATACACCATCATGAAAAGACTTGCACGTGCACGCACGCACACACTGACACATGTATGATGTGATAAGACTGTCTGTCCTTGGAACAGAGCTATGTGTAGGCCAGTTTATGAAGTCATGATGAGACTGTAACTGACAGGCTGGCTGATTGTGATAGTGTGTGTGTGTGTGTGTGTGTGTGTGTTTGTGTGAGTGTGTAGGTGGGTGGTTGTGCCAAAGCTCCTCAGTGTGTTTTGAATGATATGCATGTACAGTATGTGTGTCCTGACCACAGAGAGGAAAGTGACAGCCAGAGAGAGGAACAGAGATAACTGGAGAGAATGAATTTTTACAATAGGAAATTTCATCATTTCTTATTGCTGTATATTCTACTGATTTCATTTCTTTTCGAACCTTCTGTATGTTTGTCTGCTTGACTCGACTTAATCCCCTTGTTTGCTCTCTGTTTTTTCTACCTTTTCTGCTATATTACAGCTGGAAATGAAACACAGCTCATACGCTCATTCTTCCTACTGAACGATCCTGACAGAGCCTACTAATGGCTGCACGAGCTGGCCATGTTGGTTTTATTAACAGCTAGCCTCAACAGGCTCTTTTCACAAATTTATCTGTGTCCCTGTTTGAATGAACCTCAGCTTCAAATCTCTGAATTGTAGCAACTTGTGAAATGGTTCAACATGGGGAACAAAAGGATGGTTCACGAACCTATGGTGCCAAATATTCCATTCATGGACAAATGGTTAAACTTTGCACATGAAGGTCATACATTACACACATTTCCTTTAATTCATTTAAATAGACTGTATTATCTATTGTGCATCAACTGTCCTCCCCTCTGTTATATCTCTGAAATCACTGCCGCCTACTGAACCGCAGATTGTCCTCTGGCCAGGAATCTATTCAGACGACCTGGCTCAGTTTTGGCCAGATAAAAGCCAATCTGACAGGACTGATGCTGGACCGTGAGTCAGAATCGGACAGAACTGACCTGAACATGGTCAGTCTATGAAGCTGCTTTCACTGAATATTTCTAAAGAGACCATGAGTTTGATTGAAAGCTTGTCTTTCAGTGCAGTTAATCAGTAGTCAATATGGAATATATCTGTTACAAGAGAAGAAAAATCAGCCAGTTTGCATGATCTTGACAGCTAAAATGTTATCCATAGACACAGAAATTACTCCAACAAGCTCTGCAGTGATTAGTTAATTGATTAATGGATCCCTGAGTGACAACTGATGATATTGATTAACGATTTTAGCCACATATTGTGTCAGGCAAAGCTTCAGAAATGTCAGGATTAGCTTCTACTTCTGTGTTTCATACTTAATAAGTATTTTGAGCTTTTGGCTGCCCATTACACCAGGAAGGGCGGCACCATGGAAACCTGGGATGGGCACCATGCGTACTACAAACTAAAAGCAACCTAAAGCTGCATGAAGCTGCAAAGTTGGGTGTTAGTTCTAAGCGGCTTTAGCACTGTTAGCAACCCTTGCTCAATGCTCAATTGAAAACAGTAAGAGGACAATATATTTAATGTTTTAACTCATCAGTTTCATTGATTTTTGTAAATATATGCTTATGCAACACGTTTCAAACAAGTTGGGACAGGAGCAACAAAAGACTGGGAAAGTTGGGAAAGCAAATGTTTTACGCACTGTCCCAACTTCTTTGGAATTGAGGTTGTATGTACTACCCAAGTGCAATGTTGTTGATCAACTTCTGCAACACGGCAGCATCCCACCAACTCCACATTCTGGCTGAGAGGCGGTGGATGGTGTTATGAGTGCAAGACGCCAAACTGCCGATGGGTTAACAACAGAGGGAAAGTGAGCCGGGCTGAAGCAGTCTGAGCTGGGCCAGGTGTCAGAAACAACACGGCACAGTCTCGTTCCACAGCCCTGCCAAAGCACAGCCACCAGGGAGCACTGGCAAGCAAAGACTGGCCGAATGGAGGGATGAACGGATGGAGGGATGAATGGATGGGTAGATACAAAGGAAGAGAGGGGGCTGGTCAATAAACACCTGAGGGCAGATAAGCTGCCAACTGGCATTGGGACAGAGAGAGACAGAGAAAAGAGAGGCTTGAAGTGAAACAGAGATAAAATTGTCAGTAAGAGAGAGAAAAGGACACAACAGCTATTCATTTAGAAGAGCAAAAATGTCTTAAATTATTCTATAAAACAGACAGAGATGAAGGAACGCAAATTGGAAGTAAGGTTAAAGGAAAGCAAACAGAAGCAGAGACAAAAAAAAGGAGAAATGTACTGCAGGACAAGGACAGCCAGTTCCAGAGGCTGTGGTGCATATTAGCCTGTCGGAGCCTGAGGGACGGACACACACACACACACGCACGCACGTATGCATGCCCGCACACTCGCACGCACGCACAAACAAACTGGCAGCGTGCTCAGACTTGTCATCTCGTCAGATCATTGACAGGATGATAATAACAGCCAGCAAAACGTTTATATGATCACAGAGCCTCGCTGCTGCATAATGATACAACCTGAAATGTGTGAAAAGGCAACACACACACACACACACACACACACACACACACACACACACACACACACACACACACCTCTAAAATACCAATACCATACTACCATGTGCACATATTTTCTATGCTGACTGGGTATCTTGGATTGACTGAAGTCTACCTACCAATCAAATGATTTAAAAAACAAAGTAACACTAAAAGCTTGTAAGTAACCACATGTTCACACCAGCACTTAAAAATGAAGACTTAATGAAGACTAAGCAAACTGTATTGATACATTTCAAATGAAGGTACAAAAAGCACAGTCACGGCCAGTGAAGAGATCAGAGTCGAGCAACATTCTGCAAATAAGCAAATAAGTGATTGTAGAAGCCTATTGAAGGACAGGTGTGTCTCCATCTGTTTCTATCAAATGAAAAGGTAAGAAGTTGACTGTAGCTCCACAGTCTATTAATAACAAAATTATAAGAAAAAATAATACAGCATGGAGAGCAATAACTTGGCTGTGCAATCCCTGTCAGGTTTCATGAGTATATAATGAAAGAATATGGACAATAACACTTCGTATAAGAATAAATAAAGTATCTGATGTGCACAGAATTGTCTGAGCTCGCTGCTGTTGGAGGCTTTTTGAATCTGATGTGACATCGTGTTGAGAAACGTCGAACAATTCACCGCCGTGAAAAGTTAAAGACAAAAAGTAAAGGTCGCATTTGGTGTGGATCTGCATTCGACTGTCAGTCAGGAAGAAATCCATCAGAGTACGAGAAGCAGCGGAACCAATTTCTACAACAACACTCAGCTCAGCAGACCAGAATGCAATGCAGAGGCAAGAGTTGAGCTTTGCACAAGAGGCGTAATTCTCAATTTTTCTTGACTAGAAAAACTCATTCTCCTTCACTTACTTTGCAATTGGTATCGCTGTTGCTAGTGCTCTCTCTCCACCCACATGTTTAACCCACAACACAAATGCAAAACGCTCCTGCCTGCTCTGTGAGGGCTGTCAAAAGGCATTCTAGGAAATGTAGTAGATGACTAACTGAAGTAGAAATAGACGAGACAGGTGGGTAGATAAGGCGGTGGGCACACTAGAAAAGCAAATAATAACACTCACTCACAAAACAAGCCATCACAGACTGATGGTGTAACGGTGTGTCTGCACGTGGAGTCTTCTTTGAATAATGAGCCGGCGCCTGACTGCTCTGACAAAGACTGAACTTGTCTTAGAGGGAGGGGGCCTTTTGGAGAGAGATTTGCCCCTTAGCTATTTTCTTTCAAATGCTTGGAATGACAACACGTCTGCCGCTGTGTAACTGTAGCATATCGTGCGTCTTGGAAGAGGCAGAAAGTGATATATGGAGGTTCACATGCGACGCCCCCTCATCAAGACCAGAAATGCAGACGAGGATGAACCGACAGAAAACAAGCTCGTGTTTTTTCCGTGTACACTTTTCACTCATGACACCAAAGTGAACTTGAACTGGATCGACGGGGAAGCCACTTCCCTGTGAAAGATCAGCATTGTATTTGTTCTCCCAGCATGACGGCAAGCAACAGTGACCGCGTTCATCTTGCCAATAAAGCTTGGTGAATTTGAATGTGATGAGCGTGGGTTGAGGTTGGCACGGGAGGAGAGAGATGGTGCCCAGTGTGGTCGGGCACTGCCAGCTGTGCCAGCCTCTGAGTCCCACTATGGCTGAGCGAGCCAGGTTTTGGGGGGGGCGTATGTGTGTGACTGATACCCCACTCCTCTATTCACTCTAATTGCTCTCAACAAAATCTCTGCCCACCTCTCTTAGCTCCTGTTTTATTTCTATTCCTGGCACCTCTCTGGCTTGTTACCCAAATAGCTGCTGGTTTGAACCCTAAGAAGTACTTGAACAAACATCTTAACCTCCAACTGCAGAAGACTCCGGCTGTAACTGCCAACTTCAAAAGCGAATGTGTGCCACAGAGAGAATGTGATGCATGACGCTGATGGAAAAACTGATGCAGGCCCAGTCAACTTTATGACAGAAAGAAGGTTACACAAAATGGTTTGGTGGTGACAGGCAGAGAGCTGAGGCTCTGACCTTTATACTTCCTATGATTGGTTGTTCATAATATTGGTGATGCAGAAATGAAGGCTTATTCCACTAATGCACTGGTTAAATAAATGCCTAAAAATGGATTCAATGTGTATGAATGTTTGGATGTAAATAGTGCGTATTCACTACGGTACAGCAGTCAGGAGCTGCATCCAAAATTACTTCCTCATTCACTCATCATTCCCCACATAATAAACACAAAACAAGAGCTGAAAAAATTAGCCGATTTATTGAGTAATCAACATAAAATTAATGATAATTATTTAGATAATCAATTAATTGTTTCTATCACTTTGCATGCAGACATTATATATTTCCAACTTCTCAACTGTGAGGATTTGCTGCTTTCTTTATGTTATATGATATTAATCTGAATATTTTTTATATGTTATTTATCATTTATTATATTTTTATAAGCAAATGGAAGAAATGCACATAACTAGTTAATGAAAACAATCCTTAGTTGTAGCCATACACTCAACAGTTCATTCTATACCAAGTAGTAAACAGAGGTTTTGGACGCAATCATCACCATCATCATCATCAAAGCATTGGATTGAGCAGTGTACATGCTATGGACTGATTTTTGGGCATATTGCATGTCACTCTGCCTCACAGTCGGTGCTCTGCATGTGCATGGCTGCAAAATACCCTCATTTATTTTCAGGAGTCAGAGGGTGTGTACATATCAAACACACACACACACACACACACAATCACAATCCTGGAGCTTATCTCTGTTCCCTGCTTTCTAATTGGACTGCTCTACCCTCTGTGAACAGTTTAAGGTAAATATTTGTAGCCAATGACGTACTAATCACCTCTGATTGGGGTTGCAGGCACAGCAGAGCTGTTCAATGAAAACAGCCATTCCTGCTTCCTCTCTTTCAACCCCCCACCTCCTCCTCTCTTTCCTCTTTTACTCCATGCAATCAGCCTTTTTCTTTCTCCTTTCTGCTGGCTCATTTTTCTACTTCCACAGTATCTCTCTCTCTCCCTCTCTCTCTCTCTGTGTCCTCATGCTCCGTTTTCCCTCAGTGCACTTGGCCGTGCTCTTTTGCTCTCTCTCCCTGCCCTCCATCTCATTCTCTTTCATTTCGTTCTCCTTCTTGCTCTATCTCTCTGCCCTGCTTCTCTCCCAGAATCTCCCTCCGCCCGCCCTCCCTCTCTTTTCTTTTCTTGCTCAGTCTTGTTTTCTTCTCTCCGCCCTCTCTCTCTCTCCCTCTCTCTCTCTCTCTCTCTCTCTCTCTCCTCTGGGCAGCGTGCCAGCTCCTCTTCCCTGGCGCTGAGCCAAGTCCTCTCCTCCTCTTCGCCTCCTCCTCCCCTCCCTCCCTTCCTCTATCCCTCTTGCCTCTGATTGATGGCCCCTCTATTCTGGAAGGAGAGGAAGGGAAACAGAGAGAGAGGCAGAGGAAGGGGAGCAGCAAAGCACACACGAACAACAAAACACACACACACGCTCACACACAAAAACACTAAAATGCACACACGTGCACACATGCACTCTCAGGATTGTGCACACAAATACAACTACACACAAACAAAAGTCATCACAAACAGTCGTGTGCACGCATGCACACACGCACACAAAAGCAACACAGCCACACAGAAAACCAATCCAAACAGAGCAGAGGAGAGCACACATACAAAGAGCTGTGTGCAGAGCAAGCAGAGCCTCCCAGCATGAGACCAACAAGCACGCACATGTGCACGCACGAGCGCACACACACACACTTCCTCAGACACATACACACACATAAAAACACAGATTCAACCTTCAGTGCAGTAACAATACAAGATAGGCAGCGGACCAGGCAGCAGAAACATTTAGAATGAAAAATACAGACAGACAGCTCACTTCTACCCCTCCAACACACACTCACACACATGCACACACACGTACACACACACACAAACACTTTGGAGTATAATCAGCACAGTTACCAACATGTACTATCAATTACTTCACACAAATGCTGGCGTGTATGGACACAGATGTATGGTCCACACACACATCTCTGCAATACACAAATGCACATGCAGTTAAAAAAAAGAAATACACATACTGTACACACGCACACACATCTTTCTAGGGCATGTGACTTTGAGACACAAAATCTGTAGCTCAGTCGGGGTTGTAGTTTTACAACCAACTAGAACCATCTCTCTCTCTCTCTCTCTCTCTCTCTCCCCTTCGCTATATTATGCACTAGCTATTAGTCATATTCACACTGTGCCAGCTCACCAGCTTGCATTGACAGACTGCATACGGCTTCAAACTCATGTCGGCCGCAATGCAATCAGACACAAAGTAGCCAGAGTAGCTGGCTGCACAGTATACATGCATGCTAAGGCATGCAAAAATGTGCACATCACTCACAAACATCCACATACACACAAGCTAATGAATCTTGGTGTGACTACATATCTCTGTGGTGCAGAACAAAACAACTGGGCTGGTATACACTGAGCACTGGAACATCAGATTTTTGCCCACATTAGTGCTCATACCTCTAATGGTGTGCATCTAAATATCTTTGTTGGACAATGATCTTGAAAGACTGATGAAAGTCTGTAAACAAAAAAAGAGATCTTCACCGTATTCAGCAAAGCTGCTGCTGTGACTTCCTCTGTTGCAAACCTCAGCTGCTCACTGCAGTGCAATTCACACCGAGGATACAGTTGGTACTATCTGTGATAACACTGAGCCTTCTCTCTTCATGCTCACCCACTATATTTCAAAATGACATTTCATTTGCCTTCACTGTTGGAGACATGACCCACATAGACTCGTCTTGCCTACAGTGACAGTCGTCATTATGATAACTACTCCCAAGACCAACTGATAACATATTTTCAACTAAATTAAACGCAAACGTCACAAGATGTACAACTATAGTCGTGCTAGCTGCTCTGTAAGGTTGCACAGAAATGCTTTATGGCAAAGGGTAGCATCAGCATGCAAACATGCTCATGATGACAATGCTAACATGCTGATCTTTAGCAGGTACGTTTACCATGTTCATCATTTCAGATTGGTGTGTTAGCATGATTGGGTCTCTGTAAACAATATCATAAAGTACAATATCATCACCAAAATCAGTGTGGTTCATCCTCTGGGGACCATGAATATCTGTACAAAACAGCATGGCAATCCATCCATTAGTTGTTGAGACATTTCAGTCTGGACATTTCCATCTTAACAGCCATGTAACTATCTTGGCTAAATAGCCTCTATATTTTAATCATATAATGTTCATTAACTTTGTACTATAAATGAAATTTACTACATCCACTGAATTAAAAAATCTTTTTTAAAAGAAATAACCACTTGAACATATGTTCTTTATGAATTCACTCAGGATTTTTTATACACAAACAGATTTCACATGGGATGTGTAGCAGTCATACCTAGATGAAAAGCCACATGCTGTGCAGCTGCTCCTTCAAGGCACAAGCACCTTATTTTTTTCCAATTCAAGCACTGGTCACAGAACATGGTGACACATGCAGCTGGTATCACATACATGCACAAATACAGACACACATACACACACACACCCACACACACACACACACACACATACACATACACATACACATACACATACACACACACACTCAGATAAGCCAATGCAGTCTGTGTAGCTACTCAGAGCCCTTCTGCCAGAGTGACAAAGCCATTACGCTAAAAGGCTAGCTCCCTGGGAATTTAATCACTCGTTTTCTCTCTCATCTCATCTTTCTCTCTTTTCTTTTTCCTTTTCTCGACTTTTTTTCTATCATTCCTAAAGGGTTATATCACACTCTGTCCCGCACTCTATGCCTCATTATTCACAAATGAGCTCTATTACACATGTATGCACAGGCATTCACACACGGTATGAGAGGGAATGAGAGGGAGAGACATCAAAGCTGCACACATACAGAGCACAGATGCTACAACATGTGCAAAGAGGGACTGCATACACCAATGATCAGAGAGAGTGCAAACACATAGCATAAACACACACACACACAAAGTCATTTGACCTCTCCAAAGGCTGTTCTAGTTGACCCACATATGCAGGCTCGTCCTAATCCAGCCCTTTAAATAAAATCAGTTAGAAAAAAAGAAGAAAAACTCGAGCCACAACTGCAGGATTATCGACTGACTGGGTGGTGGGAATGACAGGGGGGAAAAAGAGGAGGCAGAAGGGATGGACGGAGTGAGATTGAGAAAGAAAAAGGGAAAAGAGAGAGGAGCCCAATCCTATTACGAACCAAAGCGGTAAGTTGAAAATGAAGGCATCTCTCGCTTGCACTCTTTCCCTCACTTTCTTTCTCATTCTCGTTCACTCTCTCCCAGATGAAATGAGGATTCAGGTCACAACTTCAGCCAAATATACCACCGTGTGCACGCTCTCACACACGCACACACCACACACACACGTGCACAAACACATGCATAAAAAGGCTAGACAGCTCGGGCTAATTAGGCGAGAGGATAAGCGTATGCACACACACACTTTTTTATACAACACAAACAGATAAACAGCCTCTCATGTGATCTCCCTCTCTTGCTTGTTTGTACTCTGTCTTAATCTTCCTCAGCCCATGTTCCTGTTTTATTCATTTTCTCAGTTTATTTCTTCACTCTGTTCACAGTCTTTCTGTCGTTTTTCTCTTTCAGATTTCTCCCTTTCATTCAGCTCAATTCACAGATGTTTTTTCCGTTTTTTTTTAATTGCATTGCTGCTAAAATTACCAATAATGCCATCACATAACAGAGTGCAAAAGAACGACTGGGCTGCTCACTGTTTTCTGTCACACAAAGACACAAATGTGCACATGCACACACACTCTCCCACACCCTCAGCCTCATATGTGTGGTGGTGAAATGAAAGGAAGGAGCAGGAAGGAAGGACAGCCAGCTGCTTCATCTGTCCTCAGGAGTCCACAGGGGAAACAGTCTGGCTGCCGAGCATCCTGACTATCAAACACAGCTTCCTATAATATCCTGCCTGGTGTGTGAGCCACGCTGTCCCTCTCTCTAGCCTTCTGATACACTATGTTAAATATATATATATGCTAACACTGATTCTTACAATATCCTGTCCATAGAGTGTGAACCTGGCAGTGTTTTTATTGTACTATAAAGAAAAAAGCTAACTTCAGTGATATCCTGATTAGTATTAATTACAGTGACTCATTGTGGAGGTCAGGACCCAAGGTTGTGAAGAGCTGCTGGAAGTCTGTCTACTAAGCAGTCTGTCGTATAATGTGCACTACTTCAATAGCAGGTTGGCGTTTGATGTGTGGCTTGTTCACTTCCTAGCTGGTCATTTTTCGGCTTTTAACTCATGCTGCTATTATCCTAAATGGCTTAAAATTAGTAACCAGCTAGAGGTTCACCATCTCTTCAAGGGCACACTGACACCTTTCATGAACTGGATGCTCACTCTCATTTAGGATGTTAAATTGTTATGGTGGATATTTAAAAAAAAAAAAATTAAACATTTAAAGGCATTTCAGCTCTCATTTTTTTCATCTTCTTCATGATCAAAATATTTCAGGTGTCAATATTTGACTGCTGGATGTCTCAGATTGAACATTTGATTCAAGGTAAAAATGTGTAAAAGAGCAACAGGAGAACTTTTGTTCTTTTGTACACTCACTTAATGTAATGTGAGCGCAGAGTATTTGAAACGCTGCAAAGCATGAAGTAATGTGGGCAAAAACAGAGACGAACAGGATAAGAATAATAGCACAGCCCAAACCTTACATCTTACAGGATCTAACTTCTGTTAAGTTATCAAAGATTGCTTTTAAACATTCAGATATTTGCATCTTAAAAACATTTCTTACTTAAATTATTGACATTATTATGTTTCTTTTTGTAAGGTTTGGACACCTTTATTTAAATACTGTGCAGTTGAAGTTCGGGCCCTTTAATATTTAGCATCTATCTTCATGTTCGTTTTTATTTACTCTTTTTTCCCGTTCCTTTGATCTGTTTCTCCCCCGTAACACTTGTGATAGGACTGTGAGCACTTCTATATCTGCTATTATGATTTTTATGACACCTTTAGCAAGCAGTGTACATTTTAATATTTGTGAATAAGATGTTGGGTTTTTGTGGCCTCTGTGAATTCTATCTTTGTGAGTTCAACTGAAAAGTAAAAGTATTTGAAAAATAAGCACTCTGTTTTCATCCTCCAGTAACATGAACACTTTGTTTCTGTCCTAGAACGCTAGCATAGTGCAGCAAGAACTATTATAAAAATTCAATTGTGACCCAGCTTTCAACTACACAGGCCCCTCCAGGTTCCTGCCGTCTAATCTCTCATTAAGCACCCTCGAAGCCCAGGAGCCTTGTTGCCTTGCATCCTGCTGTATTAGGCTACTAAAATGCAAACAAATATGGAACAAAACCAGCTTCCTAACATTAACAATTTCTCCTGCAAACCTAAACTGGCATCATAGCATAATGCGGCACCTTATGTAAAAAATACAACTTTGAAAGATCTCAAAGTTGAGCAGATAGTATTTCAATCAGCAGCAACGCAGGCTTGACTCAGACAGGCGGCCGCTTGGCTCCTTGGGATATCGATTTCTAAATAAATCAGGAAGACATTTATACACACCTAAAAGCGGTAATGATTGTTCATGCATAATCATAATGGATTAACAACACTGAGTCATCCAAATTGGAGGATTTTCCTGTTTCCAGTGATATGATTATGCAGTGACGGCTGAGATGGAGAAAAAAATGAATGATGCAACATTAGCTAAGGCCATGTGTTTTTCATGCACTGCTGTTCCCTTTCCAGGTAGAATTAAGATGCTAAAACATGGTGTTTATTTCTGGAAGAAGTGGATATGGTGCACCTACAGTAGCAGTATAAGGATGAACCCTTACAGTCATCTTTTTTGGGATGCATTGTCAGGTCCCGATGCAGTCGTTCAGAAACACTTACCTAGGCTCTTATTGAAATGCTGCCACAGTAGCTTCCCGGCTGGCCCCCTGGTGCCTACTGGGGGACACTTTCCCAGTCAAGAAATAATGGAACCTACTGCTAAAACACCCATTACCATACTGAAACTGTGAAGATGCACAGCATAGGTGCACATGTCAAAACAGACATTTCATTACAACACTGAAAACAAAGATGTGTTACAGATACAAGGTCATTTCAGTTTGCAAGGCCAGGGTGTAAAATGGTGTGTATCATACCTTTACATACAAACTGCTGGCTGTTTTCTGCCTAAAATCACTCCCTGTAAAAGATGCAGGTCTTTCCCTGCCATCAAAATACCTCTCTGTCAAGCTTAATGGCATTTGGTAATCAAAAATTCTATGTCTTTATGGACCAGTAAGATTAACAATAGGGTAGGTTGTTCCGCCCCAACAGGTGGAATAAAACTAACTGGAGAGTGAAGGGAAATGTCAATCTGTGGGTGTGTAGAGGTTTTAATTGTAGAGCCTACAAATAAGAATTTTATCTAGAACTTGAAAACAGTCAAAATGTTTGAACTGCAATACAAATCCTCATTCGGGAAAGTCATAAAACAAATCAGGTTTCAACAACTACGGTATAATCACAGTATTTAGCGAGTCAATCAAGAACTTATCTTCATCAACAAACTCTTACAATTAGAGGTCTTTATGAGGAACAGAGACCTGACCCAGGACTTGAGTGCGGCCGGCAGGTCCAAGTTGCGTTTAGTCTAATCTGATCTGGGTACAGTCCTGTTTCAATGCTGCAAGACCAGTGAGTTAATATGTTTTTCTTTGTTTAATGGCCCTTTGAAGTTAGCTGCTGATGGAAGGAAAGACATATTTCATTCACTTCCTGCCTTCCCTATTTTCATATTTTCCCAGGCTGCACTATGGACACAAGCTCTTGTGGGACCCAAGTCTAACAAAGCATCTATTCTTCTTCTCCTCCCGCCATCATCCTGTTGTCCTGCTGTTAGAATCAGCTGTCAATACAAAACCTGCTTCAATCTATTCACCACACACCTTACAAAAATACATACAGCACAGCATCATATTTATAAGCTGCCCTGTGCCAACCACTGTGAGTCCACAGTATGACTGAATTACAAAGTCACTGAATATACATGTTGTGCATCTGCACGTAGTGGGGGATACAGGCAATAACTATCCAGACCCCAGAAGTGCAATATCAATGAATATAGAACAACCACAGAGAGCAGTGTAAAGTCCTTATAGCCTCCCTCGCTCCTCCGGGGATACAGCTAGTATATATATGATATGATATGACATGATAATGGAAGTGAACCAAGTGAGATAATGTGAGAGCATGTGCGTGTATGTGCATGTGATTCAATGCATCCATACAGCTTAGATGAGGAGGAGTAGGAGGAGGAGGAGGAGGAGGGGGCAGATGGTATCTTTTCTGTGCCTTCATATAGTTCAGATACAATCATCTGAGAAAGAGATAGGCAAAGAGAAGCAGAGGAGAGGAAGGAAGAGAAACAGAAAGGAAACGAGGGGAGATCAAGATAGTGAAAGAGAGGGGAGGGAGGGGGTGAAGATGAGGGAGTGCGAAATTTAAAGAGCGAAAGAGAGAGGGATGGAGAAGAAAGAAGAAGCAGAGGAGGCTAAAAGGAAAAGGTAGGAAGGCGCAGGAGGACTGTTACAGCTCAATTAATGCCGGGACATGCGATGGCCCTGCCACTGATAATGACAGAGCGTGTGCTAGAGAGAGAGAGAGAGAGAGAGAGAGAGAGAGAGAGAGGGGAGAGAGGCAGGAGCAGTGATCTCGACAGGATGTTAGGAGGAAGCTGGAGGGGGGTGAAAGAGGAGGAGGAGAGGAAATAAGAGCAGATACTGTTAAATCTATTCATGATTCATTATTTCTCACTGCGGCTCAAAGCTCCCCTCCCTCCCTTGATGTCTCTCTCTCCCCCTATCTCCGTCTTTCTCCTGACTGCCCTCCCCCTTTCTTTCCTTCTCCCTCCGTTGCTTTTCTTTTCTTGGCTCTAATTTTCATCTCCATCTCTTTTCTCCCCCTCATCTGTTCTCTGAGGTCTTTATCTGTCTCTTCTAAGGCTCCATCCTTCCTGTTTACCCTCTCCTCTTTCATCCGTTCAATTAATCTCCATCCCCTCTTTTCCTCTCATCCCCGCTCTCGCACTTTTTCCAACATTAGCTCTCCCCGCCATCTCTCGCTCTTTCTTCCCAGTTTCTCTATCTCCTTTACTCTTTTTTCTGTGCTCTGCTCTCTCCTCTTCTTGCAGTCTCTCATATCTTCAAAGTCCTCATTTTTCTAAATTATCTTACTCTTACTTTTTTCATGCTATCCCACTCACTTTTCCATCCCCTCTCCCTTTGTAACACCCTCTACTCTACAACCTCTGCTTTTGTGTTTTATCCTCATCCACTCCCTCTTTTTCTCTCAGATTCTTTATGCTATCTCTTTTTTCTATCAATGTCTCTTTCTGATATCTCTTTTCATACATGCTGCTTCATTTTATACACGCTCACTCTCTCCCATCCTTCTTATTTCTATTCTATTTCTGTCAATTTCCACTTCAGTTTCTTTTTCAATCTGTGACACTGTAAGGCCTCTTTTACTATCTGGCTCATATTTCTCTCTCACTGGCTCTCCTTCCACCTCCCCTCGTTTTACCAGCTCTCTTGTTTTTCCCTCCAAACCACTTTCTTTTTCTCCCCCCGTTGCTCAAACATACTTTTTTCTACCTTTCCTCTCACTCGTGTTCCCCCCGCTCACTCTTCTCAGAGCCTCGTTCACTGGTTCCTGATACCAGGAGGCCTTCTTCCTCTTCATTTATTCCTCTCTTTGTTACTCTCACTCTTGACTGTCTTTGGTCTCCTTCTGTCATCCCTAGCCCTTCTCCCTCTCTCTCTCCTCCCGCTCTTCCTATTTACAACACTCCTTGGCCTCCCTCTGTCATCTTCCCCACCTATCCCCCTCTTCCCTCCTCCTCCTCCTCTGTCCATCTCTCAGAGGTGCAGCCAGCACCCCAGTGCATTTCTTCTTTTTGGCGACAAGAGCTGACAGTCCAGTTCTGCCTGGCGTTGTTGTCAGCCAACTCTCCCTCTCTCCCTGCGCCTCCTTTTATCTCTCTTTATCTCTGTTCCTTTCCTGTGTCTTCACTGTTGGGTAACAGTGTCTCTTCTTGTAATTAAAGCACGACTTTTTCTGCATTTCGCTTGGTGGTTTAGCCCAGCAAAATATAAAAGTGGACAGTTCTTTGATACCATATTAGAATTTTGGTCATTTGATCAAAATGGTTCAACTGAAACTCCTAATTAAATAAGAAGAAGGAGGAAAGAAATAGCATTCACTGAATTCATGCTTCATTTGCTTTAAGTATCATTACTGAAATCTTAAATTTCCCTAATGGAGAACAATAAAGTGCCACTTTATGTTAACTGTTGACTGACATTATGAACAGTGAAGATATATTACGACAGATAGACTTAATAACTATCTTTCCTTTTTTTAAATACAAAAGCTCTTTTCAGCCTCTTTCAGTATGAAATAATGGGTAGCTTGTAAAACTATACTTCTGAAGTACTTTTCTAACACTCTGCTCTTTTTGGTCTCCTTACTCTCTTGTCTCTCTCTGACTTTGTCCGTCTGTCTCTCTCCCCCTCTTTCTGATTACTGCTCTGTCAATAGCTGTGTTTGCCGTGTGGTTTAGGAATCAATCCATCCCGTCCATCAGTCACTTGTATTGTTCACGTGTCCCTTTTTCTTTCTTTCTTTTTTGGTAACAGCACAACAACTCAAACATAACGTCCTGCTGAGGTTTCCTGCTTTTGAATGAGCCTCACGTCTTTGCTCCATGAGACCGGGGCTCAGTTTGGATTTTGGAAGAAAGTAGAATAAAACATGAGGAGCAGAGGGACAATTTCAAACAACTCAAACACAACATCTTTGAGGCAGAAGAAAGCTTTGCTGACACTCTCCATATCTTGTTCTCATTTATATTAAATATTACCTGAGATCAAGGTGCCACAAGCTATAATCTTTTCATGCACTGTTTGATACAAAGATGATTTTAAGGATTTTAAGCTGATTTTAAGTCCTGAATACTTGTATGACAGCAATGACCCATCTTTTTCTTATACCCTGACAGCTGACTTGAAACTGGGATGCAAGGTGATTTATACAGTAGCTGTGGAATCCCAAATAGGTGATCTATAGTGTTGCATGGTGTTTTATGTAGTCTCCATGTGTTTGTCTGGAGCTGTTTGGACTGAAACACTTTTGAAACACAGCTTCCAACCAATAGCAGCACTTTAAGCTGTGTTTCCACCAAACACTTTGGGTGTAGTACCTGTGGAATCCATATATAACCCGCACAAAAATGGACCAAAACCCGAGATCTGTTTTGTGTTTCTACCGCAGACAGTGTTCTTAAAGGTGGGTGGGGTTCTTACCGGGCCTTCAGGGCTAACACCCTTAATTTTTTCCAGCAGATAGGAAACAACAGATGAGACTTTTCTTGGTACTTGAGCTGCAGAGTTTCTTAACTGACTACACTGTTGATTTACAGCCAAATTGACAACTTACTGCTAACCTTTTCTTCTGCTCTGCTCTCATTTCACCGTCACTTTTCTGCTGCTCACTCTGTCTCACTAACTCAACCACACGCTTGCTATGCACACACATTTCGTGTTCTTTCTCCTCGGCATGTGGTTGTTTATTACAACAAGGAGACAAGCTTTGTTTGAGAAAAGGCTGCGGGCAGCAAAACAAAAGGCTGCTGGAAAAAAAGAGTTTGGGAAATCCTCCATCAGAGCACAGACGACAAGACGACTCTGGTTGCTCTGATCCTCTCTGACCAATCAACGGACTGCTGTGTTCCTAGCTCCACTTTAAGTGCTGGATCAGTGTGCTGGGGACCTCAACAGAGGGGTTACGAAGAAACATGGCTGAATGGAGAGGTCCTATTGGTACCATCTACAGCTTTTGACACTGGAAACGCAAAAATAACCCTTCTAATTCATACTGAACTGAACTGAACTGAACTGAACTGAACTGAACTGAACTGAACTGAACTGAACAGAACCAGACTGCTTGGTGGAAGCACAGCTTTAGAGGCAAAGCACACCTGCAGCATTTTACAATAAAACAGGAAAGAGAGGTTTGGTGTCATGTGGAAACCGCTGCCTGCTATATATTTCTTCATGCTGCAGAGAACAATGTGAATTAATTCAACAGGTTTTAACTGGATTTGCGTTTAATAAAGCCAGTGCCAATCAACTAAAATACACCCAAATCGCTCTTGAACTCATCATGCTTCATCCCTAACTTCAACCGCTGGACATAACATCAGCCAGTATTGGAGACTGGAGTTAAGTATGTACACTGCACTGCACGTATTTGGACAGAAACCCACTGTTTGATGTCTCTGTGCTATAATTACCTTTGCTCATGAAAAGACACAATGATTATGAGGTTAAAGCGCAGAGGCTTTCATTTGAAGGAGTTTTTAGAGATTGTTTCAAACAATGAGCTGCTTTCTAAATGCACATGCCGGGCATGCTGGGAAAATGTGACAAAAAAAATCCCCTCTTGTCTTATGGCAGTGCCTGACTCCACTGCAGAGAGCAAGTTAGCATGACAGATAGATTAAGAGAGAGGGGGAGACACAGGCACCTTAAAGGAAGATATCATTCAACTGATGATTCTGTCTATCTGCATGCAGGTCTGTCACCACAGAAGAACACATCTCGTGTCTGCTACCTGTCTGTATGCTTTTTGTCTGTCTTCCTTTCCTGCAGTGTGACCCAGACAGCAAATTAGCAGCCAATGTGAGGGCTGACAAACCGTCACCGGCTCCTGAGAGCACACGCTGCTCATCAGTCACATGTCTTCATTCAAGAATACCAGATCTCAGCGAGGATAAAACAAAATGATACACAATTTACCTTTTTTTAAATCACTTTCTACCTCAGATTTGGTCTTTGCATCATTCAAAAGACCCGGTGGGTGATTTCATACATCAGTCCTCACTATCCTATGCCGTAGATAACAGCTAAGCCTTGTCAGGATCTAGTGTCTGTCAGCCTCAGTCTGTCACCACCAGCTCTGCAAAACATACATTTGCCATTGCTATGGTTACCATCTGTAGCAGCCAGATTAATAGTATTATTATTCTCACGTCAGTAATTGTTTGTTCTCTCACCTACAGCAGCCATCTCTTGTTTTTCTTGACAGTAACCCAAGAAGAGACGGTCCACAAATAAACACAAGTCAACAGGGATATCAATCATAATTGATGCTGGGTTTTTATTTTATATTCCATAAGCAGCCCCAGAGAGGGAAACTACAGCGCTGTGCAGTAATCCTCATTAAAACTAATTAAAAGGGCCATCCATTGCTCAGTGTTGAAGCCACTTGTTGCTTTTGCTGACTCCTTATTCATTTACCAAATAAAAGAAAGGGGAAAAAATTGCTATTAATTCCATTGCCCTGCTTTCAGTCCTACTTTTTTTCTGAAGTGAGTCACCTCTTTTTTTCCCTGTTCATCAGGTTTACACAGCAATTTAAGCTGGAACAGATTCTGCTTTGTCCTGCCAGCACATTATATACAAAGTGACCAGAAAAACAGAAACACGTGTACAATGTGATAAGTCTCAACACTGTGGTGCTTTTTGAAGCTACACTTTGTAGTGGTCTTGTACTGAGCAGCATTTAACAAATGGTGCTTCTAATAATTTGTTTACCTTATTTACATGTATGGAGGTTACTTTTGCGTAAATACAAAATGGAACAGGGATGAGAAAATATAGTACAAAACCCACCCACACAAAATGTCACAATGGCATACAATGTTTGTGCGTGTAAAATAACACATTCACCTCTTCACGCCTACTCAATAAGTGCGACTTCCACTAAGAAAGCTTTGGGCAGAGACTGAAAAAAATAAATAAATAAAAAATACTGAGAACAGTCTTTCTTACCTGTTTGTGCATCTCAATGTTCAGACCGTAGGACATTTCATAGTACTGTGGAGACAAACACGAATGACAGCTTCGTTAGCATTTTACACACAGCACACATTAACATTCAGTCTTACACAATATCTCCCATTGAACATCTGTTGCTCGGTGTAGCTGCATATGCTGGTGTTTGTCAGTCTGGTTTTAATGAAAGCAGGAGATGAGAGAGTGAGAAGATGGGAAAGAGAGAGAGAGAGAGTGTGCGTTTGCTTGGTACAAGTTTGTGTGTATCTGTGTGTAGATAATGAGGTATTTATTTCTCTGAGCAAGTTATGTGCAATCACTGTCTCAGCATGTGCGCGTTTGTGTGTGTGTGAGGGAAGTTTACAGTTTCATTATTTGTGTCAATGCACGGCCGCCAAATGAGCATGACTTTGTGTGTGTGTGTGCGTGTGTGTGTGTGTGTGTGTGTGTGTGTGTGTGTGTGTGTTTTGTGTTGTGTTCCTGCCTCTGCGTTTGTGTTTATGCATGTAAGACTGATGCACGGTGACCATCAGTGTGACTGCTTGTTCTCTGTATCTGAACATATGCGTGTGTTTGCACAGTGTGTTTCTACAGTATGAGTCTACACCTTTATTTAACACCTGGTATGAACATCTGATCGATATCTGCATTTCTTAACCATGCAAGAAAAAGCACATTTTAATGAAAGATGTAAATGCAAGCACAACACAAGTCAATCCAAATGAGCAAGAATAGACGAGTACTGTAACTTTTCCCCTTGCTGCAGTGATGTACAGTTGTACTCCGGGACAGTGTGACATTACTGCTGTGTCTGGTTAAATGTGTGATAAAGCACATTTCTGTCAGACTTGAAACGAGTGTGAAAACTGGGCTGTGAAAACCTACTTTTGAGTATAATCTTAAAGCAAAAATGGCAAAATCTCACTGGTTTCAGCTTCTCAAATATGAATATTTACCCTTTTTCTTAGGACGAATAACTTCGGATCAAGTACAAACCCTCCATGATGTCACCCATTGGTTTGTGGGGAACTGTTCTGAAACCTCCAGTGTGGCATTATGGCCACCAACATCTTGTTTTTTTAGAGCCAGAAGTGGCCAAACTTGGACAAAAGGTTGGAGCTGGGAAGGACACGCATTGCTATGTCTCAGACCTGACTGGATGTGACTGAGAGGCCAAAGACACGGCGTGGGAGAAACTCGTCAATCACAAGGCAGCAATGCTGTAAAGCATAACCTGCTACACTGTTTATTTCACTCTAAATGGTTATTTTAATTTCAATTTACAAATCATGCTGTTTTGAAGAAGAAGATGACTTGAAACCAGCGATTGAGACCATAAACTCATTAGGAAACTTTTTACTGAGTTACTAAATCAAGTGAGAAGTAGGTTAATTTTCCCATAGGTTTACATACAAACTTATTGCAGCCAGTGGAGTCGCCCCCTGCTGGCCGTCGGAAAGAATGCAGATTTAAGGCATCACCACACTGGCTTCACTTTTCAGACCTTTTCGCTCCGTCCACTGTTTAGACAGTCTATGCTTTGAATTCTGAACTGCTGGTCAGGCAAAACAAGCAGTCTGAATAAGTCAACATGAGCAGACAAATCAATAATGAGGATGAACATTATTTGCTGCTCTAATCCAGATAACGTGTCCAGATCACATGATCAGTAACACAACGCTATCTGCGTGTGTGTATTGAGTCTTTGTATATTTTACACCAGCAGGTATGTGAGTGTTTGCTAAATGTGTTGTCCTCTCTCCTTCGCATGTGTTTACCTGTGTGTGTGTGTGTGTGTGTGTACCACAGTAATGTGCTGTAATGGTGTTGGTGGCGAGTGGCATACAGACAGCGAGGATCCGTCATGGTGACAAAAGCAGCCTCTGCCGCCGGATGAGCAACGCTCTGACTGATGAGAGCGAGACACTGCTCTCTCTCTTCCTCTCTGTATTCTCTTTCTCATTTTCGCTCTGTCGCTCTTTTCCCTCTCTCTCCATTTATTCCCCACCTCATTCAGTCTCTCCCTCTCACTCCTATCTCTATCTTTCAGAGGCTGTCAGTCCTTCTTTTCCATCACCCCTCCTTCTCTCGCTAGTTATTCTCCTCCTTCTTTTTCTCGCTGTCAGATGCTCTTTCACTCTCCATTTCAGTCTATCTCTCTATTTCCTGTCTCATTTTACTCCTGTGCTCTCGTTGTCCATCTCAACCCATGTTTGTACCTCTCTATCTAAATTCAAATTTGCTTTATTGGCATGGACATAATTAAGTCCAGCACTGCCAGGTCACGTTGTATGAGGTTTACACTGCAGATGTAATAATTCAGAATTAAAAAAGAGAGCAAATGGTTTCCACATTACTAGACCATATACACAACACAACACTATGTACATACACTATGCTGCACACCACACAATTACTATACATCATAGGATACGATAATGAAACATGAGTGCAGCGTACTCATTAAAAGATGAAGAAACATAAGATGAAGAGAAACTGTTTCATAATTGAATTGTGGTGAGAAAAACCACAAAAGAATTAAAAATCAAAAAGCTGATTTTGGAGGAGTTCAGTGCAGTTTCATGTGCAGTTTCACTGATTCTCTCCGAGGCTGTGACATGCTTTGACATATTTTGCCGCTTCAGTGGTAACGTCAGTGTTTTCCTCAAGCATACGTTACATTCGAGTCTGAGAGGATGCGTGAATTTTATTTTGGTAAAGGGCCTCGTTCACATGTTGTTTTAAACACATGATTTTATATAACAATGATTCCAATGAGCTCCACTTAGTGAAATAAACTGATTTTTAACTTAAATTAAAAGACTGGTCCTGGATCGGTGCTCCACATCAGCAGATAACCTGCATCAAGGTAGCAGAATTAGTATCGGGAAAGCAAAACTCAGATTGGTGCGTTGCTGCGCAGGACTGTGTGAATTACTCCTGGTGTTTGTCAGGAGCAACGGCAGGCACAGAGTGACATCGTTATGGTATAGCAAAACATTTCGGAGGGGCTGAACATTTAGGCATGTCACTGACTGACGAAAGTAGCTTCAGGTCAGATAATGTTCATATGGGTTCTTATGAATATGTGTATCTACCTATCTACAGTATATATGTACTGCATGTATGTACGTTTTACTCTGCTGTTCCTCTGCTGTCACCTTCCTCCTCTCATGTGTTCTCTCTCACTCTCTCCTGCCAACACCTTTTCTGTGTCTCTTGCCAATTATCCTTCCTCTCTTTTTTACCCTCTTTCCCTCTCTCCTCTCAAACTTAGCGTCCCTCTTTTATCTCCCGTTGTTTTTATCTATCTGTCGCATCATTTTCTCCCATCTCTGTCCTTTACACCGTCTCTTTTCTACTCTCTCATTCTTTCTCCTTTAAGCCATTTCTATCAATCATATTTCTTCTTTATCTTCTCTCATTTCATGCTCTCTCTCTCTCTCTCCATTGCCATTTTCTGCTCGGCTCGCTCTCTTTGTATATTTGCTCTCTTTCATTCTTGTCGAGTACTACACAGTATCTATATTTTCTCCTTGCTCTCCCCGTCGAGCTCACCTCCGCCGTGTATTTCACTCCTCTTTCTTTCACATTTCTCTCATGGCCAAACTGACGCATGTCTTCATGCACACAGAAACGTACACAATTGTTGCATGGAATCTCTTTCACATGTAAAAATGCGCTTCACACATCTGAAAGCACACACAGGCATACTTTAAAGCGCACGCACGCACGCACACAAATGTATTTCAGCTAGCTCTTTGTGTTTCCATGTCTGCCTCTCCTCCAGCCCTCTCAACATGAAAGATATGTGACATCTCTCTTTGTTCTCCCTCTCTCTCCCTCCATCTCTCATCAGCCTCTCTCGTCACCTCTCCATCATTACACCTCACCTCAGCCCTCCCCATCTTTTTAACTCAATTCCTGTCTTTCTCTCCTTATTAATTCTCCCTCCATCTCTCCCGTCGCCCTCTCAACCTCTCTGTCATTACTCTCTGTTTCTCTTTTTCACTCGCTCCCCTTTCATCCTCTCCTCTCTAACATCCTCTTTTCATTTAGTATCTCACTTTTTTCCCACTACGCTAACAGCTGAGTGCAACAACCAGGGCCGTAGTATTTGAATACAACCTTGCAAGCAACACCACAGCTCTCTTCAGCAGCCGGCCTTAGCAGGAGCGCTCCAGTCTGGGCTAAAATGAAGCAGCTGACTCCATATGTAAAAACAGCCCAATATTACAGGAAGGATTGCAATAAAGGTATGATGCTGCTAAAAGTTAAGGAGCTTTTGATGCTGCCGTCCATTCGTGAGAGTCTGTGGACTCAATGGAAAGGGTTTCAGGTCTCTTCTGTTTGATTAAAAAGGCGATTCATGTGAATGCATTCCACAGTTATGAAGATGTTTTTCTTCAGCTATGTGTCGAGAAAACTGAAGGCGAAAGGCTTAAGAAAACTTACATAATCAATGGTATCTTAAATCAGTGAGATATGACACACAAGTCTTTTACACAGTAAACACAATGCCCAGCTGGCAGTGGTGGAATCTCAGTAAGTTTACTTTTGTGGTACTACTTTGTGCAACTCTACTACATTTCAGAGGGAAATACTACACTTTTCACTCCACTACATTTACTAGACAGGTACAGTGACTAATTGTTTTCCAGATTAAAACATAGGGAATGTAAGAAATGCATACATCATTTGAGATTAAACAACCCAACAGTATATAAACTAAACTTCACTTCCACTAATAAAATGCTTTTTACACATTAATACAAAAACAATAAAAACACTCTGCGTAAAGAGTGCTTTTGCTTTTGTTACCATAAAGTTCATTTTGTTTAACAAGACTTTTTCCACCACTGCCAGCCCTGCAGGATTAGACATGCACGCAGACTGTATGAATTACTGTCCAACCTTTTAGGCAATGCACAAGTGAAAGCAAAACAAGCAAAGAAAGTCATCCTTCAAGGAGCAGGAGGTTATTCACCGCGTTACGCACTAATGCCTGTCATTGTATTTCACAAGAGAGCTGCACCGTTATCACTGATAACAATATTAAACTGTGATAGTTTATTTGTCTCTGCAGGATCATTTCCTCTCTGCTCGCTTCCTTTGGCTGAGGTCAGATAGAGAACAGTGTCACCTTCAGGACAGCTCTAAACAGTTTAGCATGCCGTTCATTTGCCAGGACTTCAACCTGAGTCATTCAGTCTAGAGACAACAAAGCGGCGATTATCAGGCAGAAAGCAGCTCTAAAATCTCAGTACTTTAAACACCAACAGGTGACAAAGAACGATGAGCTCATGGGTAACTTGGTCACAGATATTACTCAGTTACAGTGTTGGAAAAGTTGCTTGAGCTAGAGATGTGTTCTTTTAACTAGAACAACCTATTCAGTTCCACAATGAAGTGGTTTGGTCAGGGCTTCCTTTGGAGAGGCAGAAAGGAGAAGACTAAGTGACTGAAATGTGGTAGCAGTTGTCTGTGGGTGTAGGCTAGACAGCAGTGAATTGACTATTGTACTGTTCGTGCAGCCTGCACAGCATTCTAGTGTCAACGCTCTATGGGAGTCTAGTCTGGACTGTAGTGTGGTAACAACTGTGCTTTGTACTCTGTGAATGTGTAAGTAACAACTCATGACTGATAAACTGCATTTAGTATTACAGTGTATGTATTAATTACAGTAAGACTGACACTCCAAGCTTCGAGTATAGTCTGCAAACCTAAGGAAGAAAAACTCTCTAACACTGTAGTGTGTATCACTGAGACTTGTGTACAGTACAGGTTTACTGTGACTGTGGTCTGGAGTGCAGCACAGTGATAACCAGACTGTGTGTGCCATTGAAACTGCAGTGGTACAGTACGTGTTATGGTGTTATAGTCAGCTTTTTAATAGGTTCATCCTCTCTTAACTGCCTGCCCCCCAACCACCAATTACACCCCCCACCCGCCAATGCCCGCCGTTCTGCTTTATATAATCCCTCTGTTGTGTCACTACGTTCTCATTCAGCACTCTGTGTAAGATCTCTTGTCTACGTGGGTTGTGTGTATGTGTGTGTAGCAGATTGCAAGGCGCATGCAGTGAATGTGGATGTGTGTGTGTGTGTGTGTGCGAGTGCGTGTTAAGCCCGGCAGAGGGGCACTAAGCCAACTGGCTGACGTCGCTTACCAAGAACACCCAGCACTGCCCACCCAGAGAGCAGGCAGTGTGTGTGCGTGTGTGTGTGTGTGTGTGGCTATTTGTGAAAAATGCAACGTAAATGTCAAATAAAAATACTTTCTTACCATGAGACATATGATCATACACGCACATACATGTGCATCCATGTGAGCAGTGAATATTACAAGTAGACTGCATCAGACAACAGAATAAATCAGTGATAGTGATAAAGTATATATTAGTGTGTGTGTGTGTGTGTGTGTGTATATATATATATATATATATAGTGTATATATTCCATATTTGGTACTGTAGATTAATATGAGTATAAGTACATCCTGTATTTACAAAGTAATCTACAGTGCTTGTAGATTAGAATAAATCCATGAATGCTACCTTAAATGACATTTGTTGAGTGCACTTAATGAAAATGCCTGTCTATGTCATGACGTGGACATTGTTGTGACTGGCTGACAGCTGTTGAAAATGTCATCGTCTATCTGCTACATGACACAAAATAACACGACTTAAATCAGAAATACAGCAAAGAAAATGGAGAACCACAAGCAGGTCTGGTTTGTGAGGCTTTGTCACCTTGATAATGTTGGCATGCAGTGAAAAACAACCAGCTAGGTTATGTGGACACAGGCTTGGTGATTATTCAATAATTAGAGAAAATTATCCATTAACATCAAGATACTGAATTTGAACCATACTGTCAAGTCTGCAGGATGGCAATCGGATCTTCTGTGCACTCCATATAAGACACATTCAACCAAAAGTTTATGATGAGGAGGTTATTCTGCTCTTTAAGTATTGCTCTCTAAGAAATTACCATATATTTATTATGGTAAATGAGAATTGAGTTCTTGTTATGATGAGAATTCTGACTTTTCTTCCACAAAAAAAGACACCTACAAAATGGTGTCTGCAAGCTTCAGCATATAATGTTCTTAAAAACAGAAAATCATGTGTTAAACTGTTTACTGCAAACCCAACAAGGCTTTGTGTATGTTTTAAAACTCTGTTTCCAAGAGAAGCTCATATGCAATTGAGGGGAGTTTTAAATTCTTTTTAATTTGCGGTGTAAACTTAATATAGAACATAAGAAACTACATACATACATATCGTGAGACGTGCAGTAGAGTCTCCATCTCACTCACCGCCACTATCACGGCTCCATTTTTTGCCTGCTTTTTGGCTCGTTATGTCTGTTCAGCAGGCGGGTTACTTTAGATAAATGAGGTTGCGGTGTAATTCTTGTTTATCTGATCGCACTGTAACGTTCCACTCTTCTGAACATCATATCTAACGTCTGTCCGCCACTAATAACATACACACTGCACTGTCATCATATGGGCAACACAGACAAAAAGCATTCCTGTATTTCTCTCAATGAGCTGCTCTCTCCCTCGCTTTCTGATTCTTTCCTTCTCCACTCTCGTCTTTCCCTCCCCTTTCCACTCTTCCATTCTTCGGGGAGTGTTTGCTCTTTCGTTACCCCCTCCCTCCCTCCACCCTCATGGTGTTGAGAGAGTGTCAGGCGATGGTGCCAGACTCTCTCTCTATCTCTTCTATGCATTCTGCGAAGAACGCTGGCAGACTTTAAAAATGAGCTTTAGGAAGTGGGTCTAATCCAAGGTGATTTATCTAAATGGGACATTTGTGTGTGTGTGTGTGTGTATGTGTGCATGTAAATCTACACGCCTGGCTTTACAGCATGCTTGCAGTCATACATTATGTGTGTGTGTGCTACTTAAATGTGTGTGCAAGCAGCTTGTGTTTACTCCTGCATGTATTATTTGTGTGTATGTGTGGGGGTGTGGATGTGTGTAAAAACCTTAACAAAAGCATTGTTCATCGGTGTCTCTCGGGTGAGCTTGTCTCTTTCATCTGCCCGCCCACACACACACACACTCAGAGACACACACATACCAACGATGTTAAAACATTTATTAGCATGCTGCGCTAACCCACATCAGAGGTTAGGTTAGCAGGCTCTGACTTCTCCATTGTGTCCTGTCAGCGGGTGACGACTAAATCAGTCACGGCAGACATTCAGCCTCACTGCAGCTTCTCTTGCAGCTAGTTTCATCAGAGGGAGAGCCAGAACAACTGGATAGCACTGACCTTGAATTGGAGGGGGTTTATAATCTATAAACACATGTGTACAGTATGTACCACGAGGGAGACCCAGTCCATCTTCATGAACCCTCCTGTCCTGTTTGCTTCTCCTGCTCCAGACAGTTCAGACAGGTTTAAGACTCTTAAAACAGACTCAATCCTTCCCTACATCTGGCCCCGCTTAAATCCCCTCGCCAACTCCCACTATCGGATGGCAGAGCGACGTTTAGCTCAGAGAGGAGCAATCCCTATTCAGATTGTGCCCTCTTCCTTCCTGCTATCTTACATCAATCTCATTTCTCCTTCTCTTTCTGCCATTCTTGGCTTTTCTCTTCATCTCCCCTGTCTATTCAACCCCTCCTCCATCTCCTTTCCTTTCTCTCTCATACTCATACACACTCATGTCTTTGATGTGTTTCTTCTCCCTTTCCTTTTTCACTCTCTTTGCCAATGTCCTTGTTCTGTTTTCTTTTTTTTTTTTTTTTTACTTTTTCTGCTCTCTCTCTGCAATGCCCTTGTGCCCTCTCTTCCTCATATTTCTCTTTCATGTCTGTTTTGCTCACCTTTTCTCTCTATCTCACTGTCCCCATCTCTCTCTTCACTTCCCTTATTACTTCTATTCTCTCCCTTCATTTTTTTTCTCCCTTCTTCCCTTTTTCTGACCCCTCCCTCCTCCCTCCCCCCTTTCTCAAGCAGTCTGTAATGTTGCTGAAGAGAACACAGTGTGTCAGCCTGAATCAGACAGATGAGCTGGGAGGGGAGTAAGAGGCTGAGAGCACCGCATTAATCCACACACACACACAAACACACACATACGTACAGACACACACACATACTTCATCTCTGCCTGAGGGGCTGTTGAGAATGGACAACGCACACAGATACACACACACACGCACACACACGCTCACAATGTTCCAACAAATGACCGCATGGCAGGCATGAGACAAAACACTGAGGCCATGATACAACCCTGATACAGGCTCCAAGATAAAATATTTAGATGCAGGGTGTTTTTTTTTACAAAAAACTTTTTTTTGGAATTTATGATGTGATAACAAAATCATGGCAAACATTATTCAAAATATTTACAAATATGTGTTGGATTAATTTGCTTTTGTGACACATGACTCTTATGAAAGTGAGCCTGTTTAAACAAAAGAAATGAGAGAACTAAGATGTATTTTGTAATATAATCATAATAATCTTTAACTACCAATTGAAATGTATGTGATGTGCATAAATTGCAACAACTTCTGCAAAAGGCTTACGAGTAAAAGTCTTCCAACAAAGAGAACTAATTAAGACAATTATCACGAAGCAACAGCAGGAAGCTTAACGTTACAGTCACTTGCGACAGCTTAGCTTAGGTTATTTTTTTAGCCAGTTTTTGGAGGAGTTTTACACATTGTTAGTTTAAGACCTGCAGGTGCTTATTACACATGTTGGAATTTGAATGTTTGCACAACCTGCAGTAAGGGTAGACAATCATTTTACTGTGGCAATGCTGTCCACTAGAGCTGTAACTTTTAAAAAATCCAGTCGAAAAAAATGAAAAATAACACATCATTCTTTTAGTCCTAAACTACATTCAAGAGCTGACAATCTGTGAATTTGTGCTGCCTTTGTTGCCTTATGTAAATGATACACTGACATGTTAGCCTGGTTCAAGACCTACGAATCCAGGCAGACATCTTATTCAGGGATTTGAAATCAAAAAGAAGAATCAGAGGGACAATCCCCTTTATTTGTCACACAGCAACATCCACATGCACACACACACCATGCACTGGTGAAATTCTTCCTCTGCCTTTAACCCATCCAGGTCGTCCTTCCTCCGCGGCAGACCAGGAGCGGTGGGCTGCCATCCGACCGGCGCCTGGGGACCCAGTTCTTTTCGTCACCATTGGTCAGGTGGTGATCTTCTTGCATGTTTTTAGTGGGGGTATTTTTATGGAGGAGACCCCACGTGAACACGGGGAGAACATGCAAACTCCACACAGAAAGGCCCCTTTCCTCGAGCAGCAGGCACCGAAGGCATGGTGGAGGACATGCCCCCAGCGCCCACAGCGAGAATTGAACCTGGGACCTTCTAGCTGTGAGGCGACAGTGTTGCCACCGTGCAACCGTGCCACAAATCAAATGAAACAAAAAGGCAATTCATCACATATCTTTCCCTCGATGTTTTAAAAGCAGTTTGAATCGCCCTGCTCAACAACACATACACTTAACAGGAGTGAAAACATGGTCATCTGCAATTTATCACTCGTTTCATCTTTTCATTATTTTCTATCACGACATTTGAAGCAACAATATTTTGTCTTTTGCCAGCAGCATGGCCTTTCATTAACACCAGACCCCCGCAGCGCCTCTGTACCTCACTAACACACACACAGCAATGGAGAGGCCACCTAATTTGATTCCCGACTGTGAGCTGTCACCCTCAAGTAGACATGTCTTTTTTATACTTCATATTAAAGGGTCTGGGCAGTCCACTCTCCCATAAGAGCTTTGTCTTGTGTTTGACAGAAGGAAATGAGAGGAAGGCTGCAGAATAGTCAAGACTCTGGGGGAATAAAAAGGTTTCTGAGAACATTTTAATCCTAAATAGAAAAAAAAAAAATTGAGAAAACCAGCGCAGCGACTGAACATGTTTTTGACTGTAAAAACTTTCAGTCCATCATCAAGGTTTTCCCACTTTAGGGAGCAAGTCTTAAACAGTCTACTACATTAAGATGTGGGCTTTTTGGGGTTTTATGATGCAAGACCTTGTCTCTCTTCTTTCACATCCCACTGAGCCTGATGCTTGTGCGTCTGCTCTTTGCAAGATTCAACCTCAGGCCAGCAGGGGTGAACACGGCCCTGCAGGCGGGAGACTTGCTCGCACTATGTGTAAGCATGTGACCGACACGTCTACGCCCCCTGATTAGCCGGGGCTACAATGCAACCTTATTTAAAAATACACAGTGGAATTCCAGGAGAGCGGTGAAATCTGAGAGCCATGAATTATAAATACAACAGGAGGAGAAGAAGCAAGACGCCCACAGACACTCTCAATGTGTGTGACTTGATGTTTGTGAGTTTGCAGCTACCACTAAAGTTACACATTACCAGTGTCTCTCGACGCATACAAAGAAATGAGGCAGTCTAGCCGAGCAGCCAACATTACACTCCATCCAAAAAGACAGGGGGAGCGGGTCTGCCAAACATGCAAACACACTATATCCGAACCTGGCTCTGCCGTTTTACTGCAGCAACACTCCACGGACAGAAGCAATTTGAGAGGGTTATGGCATCATCTCTCCAAGCGTGAAACGTGTAAAATGTACCCATTGCCAGCTATAGAATTTAAGTAGCAAATGTGAGGAAAAACAAATTCCCTGACTTTGAAAAGTTGCATGCCATAAGGAGATATCTAGCAGCGCAGTAAGTCTAAAACCTTCTGTTAAAACATGATGGCTGGCGGAAAAGCGCAGCTCTTCAGCAAATACAATAGTACCACACTGTTATTGGCTTATTTCAGCCTTTCCCTTTTCTTCTCTGTGACCGTCACATCCTCTCACATAGTTAGATGCAGTGGGGATGTTTTCAGTCTTTTAGTCTATTTCAGTATTATTACCTCAATAACCTACAGACCACTGATGTGAAAACATGTGACACGTAAAACCTGTGTTTCTCACACACACAGTGATGATCAGACAGAATCAGACAGTGTAACCATCCAGCTGTTTAAAAAAGCTAAGAAAATCATTTGTGGTTGCCTCATATTTCTGTAAACCACCTGTTCCGTCACTATCTTGAAATTTTAATGAGATTATTGATCTATAAAAGCTCATATATTCAGGTTGTCCTGGGAGATCAGTTCTACTTAAACATATTCAGACTGGATCCCGAATGATGAGATCTGGAGCACACGGTTGAAGCAAGTGTTTTTATTAAGCTAACATGTCAACATAAAGGACGTCTTCATCAGATTTTTAGGTATTAGCCTCAGAGGAGAATCTACTCCTACAGCAGACGTCGTTTATTTGTGATGTATACAAGAATGCTGCGTTACTAAGCGAGCTGTGGTAAAAATGGCTGCTGATCCGACAGCACAGAAACAGTAACTCCACAAACTCAAACTTTCTCTGAAGAAAATGCAGATAAAGACCAAATGCGACAAGACTTCAAAATAAAATGTCAAAATACATAATTTGTAACTACCATCCAGCAAGACACATGGAAGCATTTTCTGCTCTGACAGGACAACATTTTTTTCTGATATGACACCACTATAGTTGAGGTTTGGCTCGGATTAGGCTCAAAAATGGCTTGGGTAGTGCTGGGGAAAGATGGCGATATGGGTTAAAATAACTCTTGGTCATGGTTAGGAAACAATCGTGGTCACGGTTAAAAGAAACCAACGCTGACTGTCAAAACTGAGCCACCCAGACGTCTCATCCCTGCAGACTTTGCGGCCATATGACAACTTAACACTTCTTCCTCCTTTAGCCCCGACAGCCACGAGAGGTCATTGTCATTTCAAAGTAAACATGTTGTTTTTAAGCATTTATCCTACTGTTTTTCTTAAGAGGACAATCAAATAAAAAATTCAAAAGACTGCCACCTTTCAGAGCAGAAATGCATGTTTTCTTAATCATCACATTTCTTGGGCGTTACAGCGCTAAAGTTCACGAACCACTCCACATGCATCATCCCTGTATCACCCTTTATAACCAGCTCCCTACTTTCCAACCCCTCACCCTGGTATTTAAAGAGCTTAAAACTGATGAATAGTAAAGGCAGGAGCAGTGCAGCGTGGTGAGCACAGCCCCAGCCTGTGGAAACAGGCCTCAGTGTGGATGACAGGCCTAACGAGCTAAATATAGCCTTCTGGGTTATCTCCTCTGTGGGCGCAGCGAGTCCGTTGTTGCTTCACATTATTTACGTGTCTGTGCGTGCACCCTCTCGCTCTTTCCCTCTCTATCTCTCTTTCTTTCATTTCACGCCCCCCCACACAAACACATCACTATCTCTTTCTCTTGCACTCTATGTTGCATACTCTCTTTTTTCTCTCTCTCTCTCTCTCTCCATTTCATCCCTTCACGGCATCTTTTTTTTCACCCTCCATCTCTCTCTCTCTCTGCAATTCTCTGTCCCCTGGTGTCTCTCTTTCCTCATTTCGTCTCTCTCTCATTCATTTTCAGCATTTTTCACTCTCTCTCTCTTTCCCTCTGTATCTCTCTCCTGCCTCTACCACTCTCTCCCTCTCCTCTTTTATTCTCTTTATCTCTGCCTCCTTTTGGATCCTTCCCTCCCTCCCTCAGCAGCTCCCTGTTTTTTTCTGTCTGACACTCTCTGAGCCTTTTTTCTCTCAAGCTATCTTTCCCTTTGAGCCTCTCTTTCACCTCCCTCTCATTTCTGAGCCATGCCTATGAAGAAGCATAGCACTGTGTTAGCCATCCACTACACTACAGTGAGCTCCAGTTCAGATAATATAGCCTAGAGTGCTAACCATCTGCCATGCTAACCTATATGGATATGACATCTGCATCTGCAGTCCCCTGACCTCCTGCCACAGGGAACCGTTAAAGCCTCGTGTTGAACTTAAACATACAGCAGAAGATACTCTATTTCTCTCCCTCCTTAGTTTACCAATGCGGCAGTGGTCACAAAGGCCGTGACATTTAATATGCACAAAGTTCGATCAAATGTCATCCGTTGCCCCCCGTCTAAGGAGAGACAGGGAACTGCATCCATGCTGGCAGGCCACCCTTCCTATTGTATAAGATCGAGTGGCGAGGATTTCAAGGTGGATGTTTGTCTGGGCTGTTTGTTCCACACAGTAATTGTGTGAAACCACAGCTAAAATGGGGAGTGCCTGAGATTAGGGAAGTGGGTGTTTTTGAGAAGTGTGTGGTTTGCAGAGGTTTTTCTTTGTGTGTGTTCTGTACTGTATCATATTTATGTGCACGTTTCTTCTTGTGTTTTTTTTTTTTTACCACTTTGAAAAGCATAGCGAGGATATTTTTATGAAATGAGGTCAGTTTGAAAAATCCTTCTGTTTTTAAGGGACCAGTTGAGGGTTGGGGTTTGGGCAGTTTAAGATCCTAAACAAAACCTCAACAAGTTTTTGGCTTTGCAGTTGAATGGATATGTTATTATACAGTGCTTGATTTATTCAAAGTTGTATTGTGTTTGTGGAATATGCCAGAAAATACAATAAAAAAAATCAATTTATTGGGTTGACAATGTCACGAGGAGATTATGTTGAAACTTAAGTGTGCAGACTGACTAACTGAGCTTATGTAATGTTGCTGAACATCTGTCACTGTGGTCACAAGTATCAGTTGAAGGACATTAAATTTCCCTTCATTGCTTAAACTTGGCTTGAGACAGTTGCATTATAGACACCATAATAAGGCGACCAGACAAGCCAGAAACAGCACACAGCTCTCCTGGTGAGGTCTATTGTGCACTGTAGTGAGAAGCGCAATGTTAGACAGCATTATCATTATGTCATCAGTAATAAAAACTTTAAAAACACCTTGTGTAATGTAGTAATATGCTGGACCATCTTCCAGCAATTTGTTTCATTATCGGATAAACAGTTTGGAGGTATTTGGAGAAATATTGACAGGTTCTGACACTGTGAGGCACTTATTACATTGTCAGTTATTATAAGAATTACAATTAGGATTAGTCGGGGCCTCCTTAATGGAACGTCCTCATAATGACAGAAGAACAAAATGTGTGTAAGTGTAGAATGAATGAATGTGTGTGTGCTGTATCTCCTGAGTGTTTGTGTGTTTATCTGTTTATCATCTGTCTGTCTGTCCGTGTGCTTCTCTATCCATTTGTCCGTTTCCCTGTCTGCCTGCTCGCCTTCCTCTCTCACTCTCAGTCTATCTGTCTGTCTGCTTCTATCTCTCTCTCTCTCCCTCTCTCTCTTTCTGTCTATCCATCTGTGTGTCTATCTAGCTTACGGCCCTGATCCTGCCTGCTCTCCCAGGTTTATGAAATGCGAGCAGCTTAGCAGATGGTGCATATCGTATTCTGGTCGGCTCTGTGTGGGTTTTGTACCACAGACGAAGGCTTACGATACATGTGAGCCTTTAGTCGCACAGACACACCGACACAGTGGGAGCTCAGGCTGTTAGCGCACGAGAGAAAACAGAGAGAGGAAGAAGAGACAGAGGAACAGACTGAGGAAGATAGAGGGTCTGAGGGAGGGAAAAACATGGGGAGATGCATGGGAAAGGACGTTTTAGAGAGAGGGACAAGTGAGCAAGATAAATGGCATGTAAGAAACACAGAGAGAAGATCATATAATGCTGGTTTAGAGATGGTTCGTGCAACGTGTGGAAATTTTAAACTGTATTCCACTATTTCATTTTGTCAAGATTATGTAAAACTGCGAGTGATATATTTTACAAAGTTAATACTGACATTTAAAGATATCAACGATCACAAATTGATTGACGTTATTTTTGTTGTATAAACAGCCTATTCATGGAAAAGAATGGGGACATAGGTGAAAACAAAGAAGGGACACAGAGACAAAAAATGAGAGGATCATTTCAGGAAGAACAGCAGAGAAGTGGCGAGACAAGCAAAGCTTTTACTCCTGAATGACATAAACACTAAACAACGTCAAGCCAGCTAATCAACAGCTAAGATACAACTCCCCTGATTGCAATTCCTATATAAGAACCCATCAGACTCTTGTCAGAGTTTCCGATTGGCCCAGTCAGACTAACAAATCACTGTACAGCTCCGGTAAAGACCTGATTAGACTCACCATGATGTAGTGCCTCTGCATCTCAGTCTTCTCACTGGCCAGCTTCTCACACTCCAGCTTCAGGCTGCACAAGGACGAAAAAGGGCATACACACACACACGCATACACACACACGGATTAAATGGTGCATTTGCATCCACTGAAATAAATTGTAATTTCCACAGGACTTAGATACTGCAGAGGTCAAACATGGTTTAAGGCCGTGAAAGGATACCAAAAATGATTCTTAGTCACACGGTCGGGCTACCTATTACTGCTGAAAGTGACACTGAAAAATATCGCCTTCGTGGTAACAACTGCCAGCAGGGTGTGTTTTATTCACCACTGCAGTTCATCACACCTCCATGTCTGTAGGAGTGTATACGTCACATGTACACTGCCGTGTTTATATTAGAGTCCGACAGGTCCTGACAAAGTATCCTGGGTGTAATCTTGTCAGGTTTGTGCCTTTTGGCTGTGCTCTGTTCTAGTCTTGCATCAGGTCCAGCTCTGGTTATTTCCAAAGTACTTTTAAATGTGTTTCAAATACAATGGATTAGTCAAAAATGGAAGAAGTTTGCAAATGCAAGCTTCTCAAACCCCCCTGGTTATTCAGGAAAGGCTTTAACATGGGTGCATTATGAACAAATATCTATTCTGGAGTGTTTAAATCATCACACTGAGGTGGGAAATAGTGTATGAGTTTATCTGCCACTTTATCAGACCAGAATTCAGAAAAGGTGAATCAGACCTCAATATTGGCTGACTATTATTTTGAAAAGCTACGGCAGCAAGCTGGTAATTGGCTGCCATTTGTGCAGTGTTATTGTCAATACTCATGTAAACATTTATAGTGCACATGGATAGATGTTTGTAGCCATTTGCAACTTTGTATGAGTGTGTGTGTGTGTGTGTGTGTGTGTGTGTGTGTGTGTGTGTGTGTGTTTCTGACTTAACCTACTCTCGAGGACACATTTCAGACTAAAGAGCAGTTAACTGGGAATGGCCAATAGAAAAGACAGGTCCCCAATTTGGAAAAAGATGAGTCGTTATGGTTAAGGTTAGAGTTAGGGTAAGTATCCAGGAAATGAGTATACATGTTTTATGAATGCTGTAGGGACAAAACACAAGTCCCAAGAACATAATAAATTAAATCTTAAGGTGGTTAAAGTTAGGTGAGCGTGAGGGTGAGTTTCCTCGAAATGTATGCAAGTCAATGTAATGTCCTGTAATGCCCAATGTTAATGAAGTGATGGAAACACGACTGAGTGTGTGTGTATATGTCACTGAGATCCACTAGTCCAATGCTGAGCAGTAAAGTCTGGCTGCAGTCTCGCAGCAGGGTGGCCCGCCTGCCCACTGAGGTGAGAGCAAGAGGCTGTGTGTTTTAACCTGCAATGGTTTATCTCTCTTGGCCAAGGTCACTTCTGGTCAGCCATATGATGACGTGACCATCAGTGACCTTCAGCTGTAGAAAATATAGAAAGCTAAACTGACCTAAATTGCATTGGAATTTGAATGAGATGCTGGAAATCTCAGTTATTCCCAAAATGAAATTAAGTTTCATTAATATCAGGAAACATTGGAAATCTCAACACTGAATGTAAAAAGGACATTTGAAGTACACGAAAAAGTGAATTTGGGTAAAAACTATGACCCCTCATCTATTTCCCAAATTAAATGTATACCTAGTACAAAGGAGACAATGCACAGATTTAGGCAAAGATGATGAGTAAGAGCAGTGTGTCAAGCTTTCAGATGGTTGACACTGGATTCAGTATGAAGGGCTCAGACTCACTCAGTCTCCAATATTTTGTACATTCAGTGTAGTAATGTAGTAAAGATTAAAGGACAGCACAAGGCACGCTGTCATATTATCTTTACTCATTCATATATTCAAGAATTCATCACCACTTTCACTGAACTGAATTACTATGTGTTGTTTTTATAATTACTCCATTAAGTGTAGAGATTATACAATACCAAAAATGTCATTCTTACCAGAACTCATACCATTCATACCAGACCTTCTGGATTAGAAAGAGCTCAACCATTGACGTTTATGACTTCATATTCATAAATACCATGTGAGCACGTACATGTATGCATGTCTGTATACTGTCTGTGTAATGTGTGCAATGTAATATTGTGTGTGTACCTGTGATACTGCGCCTGGAGGAACTGGAATTCCTCCTTGATACGGTCCAGAGTTTCCAGGACTGTGAACTTGAAAGACTGGCCAGGTTGCAAGGGGACCTGCACAGGAAAAAGAGCAAGAGAAGAAGAAGAAAAAGACAGGATGAAAAACAGATAATGTGTGTGTGTGTGTGTGTGTGTGTGTGTGTGTGTGTGTGTGTGTGTGTGTGTGTGTGTGTTCCTGCTCAAGAAAAGACATTGTATGCATTGTGCTTGTAATGTATTTGTGTAGGCACAAGTGCACCTGCATGTGCTGAACATTTCAGTGTGTGTGTGTGTGTGTGTG
>JBBMOE010000022.1:3619232-3818885 GCA_037975065.1 Chaetodon trifasciatus
GAGAGAGAGAGAGAGAGAGAGAGAGAGAGAGAGAGAGAGAGAGAGAGAGTCATGTTTCCATCACTTTTGAGGACATTAAATAGACTCACATTCATTTCCTGGAGACTTAACCTAACCATAACCATAACCACTGCTTGCTGACCGTAACCTTAACCCAAGACTTCACCCTAAAATTTAATGACTTACGTTATGGGGACTTGAATTCTGTCCTCTTATGGAAGACAAGTCCCCACAATGTGACTGTATACACAGATTTATGTCCCCACAACATGAGTAATACACATCCACGTCCGCACACGCATGCGTACGCACACGTGTGCATGATAATAATTCAACTGGTGCTTTATTTCACAAGCAGAAAGTGACTGAATTATGTTCGTGCATGATGCAATGATAACTATCAGAGCAGATCTGATTTGATATAGCACTGTTGCAACTGAGGGAAAACAGTCGACACCTTCAGCATCTAAACTGGAGCCAAGTCCAACTTTCCCTCTCTTTCTCTTTCACAGGCTTGCTAAATAAACTCTGTCTGATCTTAATCCTCTAGACAGCCATCAAAACTCCTAGCTCTGAGAAAAATTTGGTAGTGTACGCACATACACACAAACACACAGAGCGACAGCTGTAGGTGTACAAAAACACAACGGCCTTCCTGGACTGGAAGTGAACGTGCTGAGAGTACAACAGAAACCTGTACGTTTGAGAGGAGGTGAGTTTGTTTATACCTCCATGAATATATGTGTACAATGATGTAAAATATGAATGTGTGTTCACAGAATGCGTGCATTACCTCTGATCAGTCCGAGCAGTCATGGATATCTTTCTTAACCATGAAAACACACAGTAAATCCCTCTCTCGCTCTCTCTCCCTGGGGTGTGGCAGCCAATCAAGGGCTTGTACATTCACAGCAACAGTCGAGGTCGGACTGGAACATTATTTATTGTTATTGTTGTTGGCACACAGTGCACACATGCACACACACACACACACACACACACACACACACACACACACACACACACAAAGCACCATCGCTCTCCCTTCCCCTTCTTCCAGATCCTAACACACACGCAAATACACACTTTAAGAGATGAACACACACACACAAGCACTTTTACAGGAACAAGGACAAATACAAACACACACGTTAAAACACACAACACATACATTTACTTACACACAAAGACACTTAAAACTTAAGAGCAAAGGCACACATAAAACAAAACTGAACCTCACACAGGACATGCGCACACCGACACACACACATTTAAGTCAACAAACAAGGCAACACACACACACTGTTAATACAAAAACGCAGAGACCCACAAAGCACTTAAGAGACATGGACAAATAAAAAGAAATCCCACACACGACAAATACACACATTAAACAAAAAAAAAAACACACATTAACACACCTCACACATATCCACGCGCACACAAACACATCACACAGTTCTGATAACACTTGCCACAAAAATCCAGTGGAACCAATTACAGCTCTGCTCGCCTGGCAAATCAGCCCGTGGTTTTAACCTTTTCCTGCCAGAGAGCGAGGAGAACAAAGTCGGACTCCGCTTGAGCCTTGAATATACGTTTTATCTATTCATTCTGAAGACACCTTCGTTATCGTGTCAAAAAAGGGACACACAGAGGGGTTGAGAGGAGCGGCGTGTCCTGTGTGACAGGAAGTGGACCGTGATGACTGACACCAGCAGGGTGCATCACGCCTATATATGTTATATTACTGCTGACCATCTTCACACAAATGATGCCATTTTTAAGATGATTAGTCTGTCACCTCAACTGTGGTATGAAAATGAATGATGGGAATCAAGAACTGGAAACATTAAGAACTGGTACAAAATTGTCTGATCTGTCAGTTCCTTTACTCGATGCCAGGATGTTTTTCTGACAGTTGCACATTGCAAAGCAATGACGTCAAACTCCTGCATCTACGCTGCTGGAAACTTGCAACAACACGGAGATGAAGAAACAGTCTAAAGAGAGGTTTCATTTCACAAAGAAAGATGAGAAGAGAGCCAGCTGTAATGTCTGTGAAATGATCATTTCAAGTAAGGCTGCAAACACCAGCAATGTGCTGAAACATCTTTCAATGCAACAAGGACTTAAATTCCAGGACGGACGCACAAGTGCCGCCTATATGAAACAAAAGCTGTAAATATTATCTCATTTCATCTCTCAGGCCACAGCCAGCACGATTAAGATTGATCAGGAATCAACTGATAAAGAATCGGACCAATAACGCCGATAACGGCACTGGTATCAACAAAATCGTATTTATTCTCATTTCCATCCCTAACAATAGTCAAAGTGAAGAAACACTGTTTTCTTCAAATTAACACTCTACGAGAGCGAACAATTCATCACACTCACTCTAATGCCAAGGTTGTCATCTTGTGGCGGAGCAGCAGCGAGAGGAGACTTTTTCGAAAACTGTCACTCTTGGTGCAATTAAGAATGAGCTGACACCTGAAGTTTTAAAGTCATCTGCTGAAACGCTCATATTGGCCTGTTCGTATCGTCCAAGCGTGCTTATGGTTGGGCTTCTGCTTTTGTTTACTGGCAAGATAAATCAGCTCTTCAATGCGAGCAGCCAGCTTTGATTTTTTGAAACACTGGATATTCCTTGAATGCACCAGCAAGCAGAGTTTTAACAGCACTTCTAGTCCAGCTGTGCTTGTGAGAAAAACATGGTGAGCTACTTTTACATGTAACCCTATTCTGAATTTATGAGGAGAAACACACACAAGTGTATGTAAATGTACACAGTCTGTAACCACACACACACACACACACACACACACACACACACACACACACACACACACACACACACACACACACACACACTGTTCTTTTCACCCTCACACCTCTCCACATATCACATTTCATAGCAACACCAGAAATAAAGTTCCACTGGCAAAGGAGGGCTGAAGAGGAGGAAGGACAGAGAAAAAAGACAGAGAGGGAGAAAAACAGAGGAGAGACAGAAGGAGAGAGCTGGAGGCTATCGATCGGTTGGAGTTGGCTCAATCTTGAATTGAACTTTATCACAAACGCAGAGCATCGCAGCAGGAAGCTCTCTGATACGCCTCTAAAGGAGAGAACAGAGGAATGCTCACACTCGATTCTTCCTTTGCATCTCTCATTCATTTTCATTTCTCTTTCCACCCCCGGCCGTGCCTTTTTAAAGAATTCTTTCTCACTCTTTTTTTCCCTTTCTTGGCTCTTACATCTTTCATTTTCTCCCTTTGTTTTTCACTTCTCTCTTGTTTCTCTCAGCATCTCTCTCTCCCTTCTATTCCAGCGGCTGGCTTATTAGCATTCTCTCTGTACATATAATTGATTCCTCATGCCTTCCTCTTGTGAAAATGTCATTCATAATTCTGTGTGATAGCTAGCTGGCTGGCTGGCTGGCTGGCTGGCTGGCTGGCTTGCTGGCGGACTGAGTGGTTGGCTGGCTGTCTGGCTGACTGGCTGGCTGGCTGGCTGGCTGGCTGGCTGTGAGGCAAAGTGGCCACTGACCCATTTGTACCAGATACAAAGAGACTGACAACCAAATCTGATTATAGCAACCGGACCAGGGCCCCGGTGAAACGAATGGCCTAAGCCCGACTGAGCCTAAGCTGTCATTCATCCTCCCGTGCTTTTTACTTTACATATTTAACCTTTATTTTAACCTGGTAGGTAAATTAACAGCAAATTCTCAGTGCTGATGAAGGGCGAAACTGAAGGAGGGACTTTAGGAAGGTATTAAAGGGGAAGTGCTTGTGCACTCATGACCTTTCTTAGTAGTAATGGAAATGAATTAAGTGGAATTTAAGTATCAATTTAATGGTGTGTGTGTGTGTGTGTGTGTACGCACAAGTGTTTGCTTAGCAACACAAATGAGCAAGTGGACAGCTGACAGATTTACTGAACAATTTACACACATGCACACACACACATACACACGTTAATACAGAGAGATCTATTGTCACACGCATGTCGCCACATATACACACACCTAGAGGCAACTTAACACTAATGGACATACGTACATGTGCACACGCAAATGTACACAGACGAGCTGACAAGTGCAGATTCAGTTATATGCCACCTACACAGCCAACGATCCACGAGATCTCAAAGGCACCTGGTTGCAGCTGACAGAGAGGGAGGTGGTGTGTGTGTGTGTGTGTGTGTGTGTGTGTGTGTGTGTGTGTGTGTGTGTGTACATAACAGGGAATCTCTAAGCCCAGACACCCCCCTCCCCTCATGTCTCGCTCCTCATGTTACAGTACAGTCCTTATAACTGAACAAGAGGGACAAGAGAGACCAGCTTAAAAAGGACAGAAAGACAAATATGAGAAAAGACTCGAGGACAGACCAAGGAGCAGAGACACATAAGGAGAGACCAAGAGGAGAGAAAAGGAGGAAAGACACAGGAGAGGAGAAACAGAGAGGCATGTGGAGAGAGAGAGAGAGAGCAAAAAGGGACAGAGGGACACAGAGGTGACGAGGCGAGTCCGAGACATAAATAAGCAGCAGAGAGATTGGAGTTGAGAGACAGACATGGAGAGACAGAAAAAGAGTCAGACGGACAGGAGAAAGAGACATGGGGAGGTACTTACCGGATGCCTGCCCTGAGGGTACATGATCCCAGGAGAGGAGAGGCTGCCAGTCCGTTTGATGGCCAGGTTAGTCCCCTGGCCCTCCACTCCTCTGCCCTCCACCGGTTACACACACACACACACACACACACACTCTCTCTCACACACACACTCAGTAAGTCCAGTCCCTGCTCCTTAGCTGGTTTGAACACAGCAGTCTTTACTCTTCCTGAGTCTCTCCTTCTCTTCTTCCTGGCTCTCCCTCTCTCTGTTTTTTAAGTCGAATTCCTGTTGACACACAACTGAAGAGCGCTCAGTCCGTCGGTTCGTTTATCCAACAATGTCATGATAAAACAGGAGCACCACACTTTACCTCCTTCTCCTCCTCCTTCCTCTTCTTTTCCCAGTGAAACCAAAGTCTCAGTTTCTCCTTGTGGGTCTCTCTCTCCACCTCCTCGTCTTCGTCTCGGTGTCTCTCTCCCTTTCCTTCAACCTGTGATCAGTCAAGGTCCACACGTAGTGACATGACACTGAGAATTTCATGCAGGCAGGCTCCCCTCTTCTCCTCCTCCTCCTCCTCTCCTCCTCATGCCCCTTCACCCGGCCGTCCAATGGCGAAACATACAAACATAAACACACACTCAGCTCCGTCCAAACAGTCTTCTTCTCTGCTTTTTCCTCCTCTTCACCCTTTCTCTGACACACTGAAGCCTCTGCTTTGACTGCTGCCGCAGAAAAGAAGAGGGATAAGAAGGAGGAGAAGAAGGAGGAGGGAGGGGGGGAAGAGAGAGAGAGAGAGAGAGAGAGTGAGAGCTTTGTTTTTAATCTAAATGTGGAAAAAACGCGAGAGGAAAGCAGGAAAGAACAGCAGGTCAGTGGAGGATCCAGCGGGCTTTTCAGCAGCAAGCCCTAGACTGTAATATATTGTGCCTGTTGGCTTCAACACAAACACGACAGGCTGCTAAAGCTCCTCTTAAGGTGGAACTGAGTAGACAGAGACACCCAGTCACACACAGAGAGGGAGAGGGAGAGAGGCAGAGGGAGGGAGGCGAGAGCGGCAATGAGAGAGATGGATCCCTTTTCAGTTGTGGTCAGACAGACAAAGCAATCAGTCATGCACAAAGACTTCGGCTCAAACTGATATGAATCGAGATTCACACACACAAATGCTCCGACACTCATACACAAATTCATGACAGTTCCTGTATGTGGACACACTTGTTACGCAGCACAAGCACACACACACACTTGCACATACACACTTAACAGTTACTCGGAGTGATAAGTTTATTAGTCAGTTTACACGTTGCATTAAAATGTTTCTTGGATGATTGGACAGCGAGCCAGTCAAGCTTAATCACATATAAATCCAGGTGTAAACACGCCGATGATTGCCACTGATCCGACTGCTCAGACCTCCTCAGGAAGTGGTCTGAGACGCACTGCATCCAGATGTTTGTCGAGTGTAAATACATCACCATGTTAAACCACTCCAAAGCTGGAGAAACTTCATCCAACGAGCAGCAACCAAGTAACATCACGCCCAGTTAATCCGGTTGATGTCCGGTCCAAGCCGACAGCAAATGACACATCAGCGGCGCAAGGCAGGAGAAAGAAAACGGAGGCGCTTAAATTGTCTATGAGTTTTGTTTGCACGGGTTTCAGCGTAGATTATTTGACTTTTAAAACACAGCATGAAGCGGTTTGCATATTGAAACATAACAATGAGACACCGACAGCACAGTTATTAGAAACATTAGTCATGTGTGCCAGAAAAACATGTGCACACATATGAAAGTACAGATTTATAAGGTGTTTTATCCAACACTGTATGTAGACCATCAAGGTCTTGGCTGCTGATGACAATGACACTTTCAACACACGACAGTACTCTTCACCATCTAATACACACACACTCCAAACATACAACATACTTCCCAATATACTGAAGCAAGCTGTATCAAAATGCAGTGCACTTATTCATGATACAGATAACTAAATATAAACGTCTTTTTTGCTGCTGTATTGCAACATGATGTGATACCAGATTGATTTATCTCATACCATGTTCGGCTTTTGCATTTGCGTTTCTAACCATCCATTGGTCGGTGGGCTTTTGGGGAAAATCCAGAGGAAGTGGTTCATGTCTCTTCGCAGCAATAGCGAAACAAAGAGAAGAACTGGGCAGTTCCTCCAAAAATTAAACGATGAACAGCCACTAAGGCTGTCAATGAATGTCTGATTGATTGAAAATGACACAGGGGTATAGGTCATGGTATAGGTCGTTATGTTATTTTCCAATGTGGAGTCATGAAGATCTTTTAAAAGATTTGTTTATGTTGAAATAAGCAGTATGTCTCTCGTGTTGGTTTTCCCTCTTAAGGACGTCGATGTGCCAAAATACATTTCAAATAGTTTGGATGTGTCTTTCTTAGAAGAAATAATCTAACGTCACTTTTTCTGACAGCCCTAACAGCCATCATGAAAGTGCTGTCTACAATAGAATATCTGAGGTAATGACTTTTTAAGTAAGGGCCACACTAGAGAAGTGAAATCTGGAAAAAGTTCAGTGCAGAAACACCACAGCAACGTCCACTTACCGCCAAAGATGTCATCAAAATCAATAAGTCGAGTATCTTGAGGATTACCACTGTAACACCCCACAAATATCCCCGCTACAGCGAGATAAAAATGTCTGCCTGCCTACTTTTGACTGCTGGCTCCAGTGCACATGTTATTTACAGGACTGCCCAGAATGGACCTGGACCAACTAAGACCTGGTATTTAAAGCCTTTCCATGTACAGTGCACAGTCTGGCCCGGCCGTCTTTTGGCGCTGTTTATAATGAGTTTATCCAGAGCAGCTCTGCCTTTGAACTTGATCAAACAGCCATTAATCCGACACTGTAAAATCGGACACAGTCAGTCTTGGCATCCGTGGAGGGTTTCCAGTAAGACAGAAACTGCATTTGATAACAAGCGGGTTAGCCAGAGGGCAGCCCCAAAGCCTCAATTAAGGTCACGTACAGACATCCTATTATCCAATGCAGTCTATTACCAAACAGTATAGATCCTTTTGGGGAAACCTAATGCTGCCTTATGTTAACCTCACAGAGTGTGTTTGAATTTGCACTGTGACCAATTTAGCATTTTTCCACTGATCTGATTGTAAGGAACCATTGTGCTATTTTGAGTAAGAAACTGTGTATATAAAAATGTGTCCGGGTATTAGAGGAGAAGGGCAGGGATGAGTATTTCTGGTTCATCTGGTGAACACAAGGGCAGGTCTTAGTGGACATAAGTGGACATTTAGAGGAAAAGAAAGTATTTATCCAGTAGTGGATCAACTCAAGGTTGCGATGACAACAGTGATGAAGGCCTTGTACAAAGAGCACGAGGTCACTGATGTAAGCATACCCAGCAAGCAGCATTTAAGAGTCAATTTCCATAAAACTACACATTCATTTGTGGGAGGAGGCACGTGTTGACTTCTCCAATGGTTTATTATAACCTCTTAATTCGTTAATAGATTAAAAAACATTTGAGGAGAAATGAAACAGGTAATGAAAAAATCATATTGGTCAATTAATAGTTCTGCTTCATCATTCGGACTTCAAATAATGAACAAATTAATGTATGTTTTTGATTGATTTGTAAAATGGCTACATTTGACTGGTTATTTACATTCACTATGGTGTCTTTCTGTCATAATCCATCTCAGAGTTCATTTGTTTTGTGTTTTACTGTATTTAGACTCTATTTAATATGCTCTATAACTAAAAATAAGCCTCTGTTTAATTTAAAGCTAGACTACTACAACTACTTTTAAAAGAACTAATGGCACATTCATCCTCTTACAAATGAAAATTTGCATTCATAACTAATGAAACACAACCTTATTCAATTAAATACACTCAGAGGTTTTGCCTTAATTGGTCTGGTATGACCTACAGCTTATAGCAGTTAATGTTAGCTCATGTTAGCAAACTTTTAAAATATACTGCTGTATAAACATGTTTCCAAATCACTTCACTCACTTTAAGACTCTTCTCTACTTGTGCTAATGTCACGCTAAACTTTAGCCTGTCACAGATAAAAATTTCAGTGAGTCAGTCACCAAAGCAAAACAAAAAGGTAACGCATTGTGCCTCACCAGGAGACATGTTGCTGCTTGTGATGCCGTTCCACTTGCTCTTACTCATGTCACCTTACGATGACGCCTACAAGGCAACTAACACAGGGGAATCCTTCAAAACGAAGGAAAAGTCAATGTACCATTTCCTGCAATTTCCACTCATAGCCACATAGTGATAACTTTTTACAAAAAGTTTCTAAGACAGATTTGAAAGACAGAGAGACAAACAAACAATACAGAGGGCAGTAACAACAGCTCTCATTGGCCATCATTATTCTCAGTGTTTGAACCTCTGTCGTCTCCCTCTGTGAATCCTACATAACATCAGCCTTGCAGCATCAACAGGCTTGATGACATGATGGAAATCATGTGTGGAGTCAGAAGCCAACAGCTGGCAAAAACTTTGCAAAAACAGCACCACCATCGGCCTATAAATTTCCACTTGTAAACATCGATCCATCCAAATTACTCACATTCAAAGCATTTGTCCTGCTCAGGGTCACACGGGGCTGCAGCATACCCCAGCATACACTGATGGAGCCTCTTAACAGGTCACCTTCACACCTGCAGTACAAGCAATTTTACCTGACCCACATGTCTTCAGACTATGCAAGGACATCCTTACAGACAAGGAGTGAACATGCTAACTTCACAAAGCCACATGCTCAAAAGAAGGATTGCAGTTCAACGGATAGATTACCATGAAATTTAGAGAGGAACTTCGTGTTTCCTACAGGATGACTCCTTTCCTTTCCGGACACTCTAAAAGCTTTCTGCACATACTTTTGTCTCCCTTTCTTCCTCTTTCCTGCTCTCTACAATCTGCTTTCATTAAAGAAAAATCTTTCAGCTTTCTCTTTCACACAAACACAGACATACTGTACTATTGCATGGAGGCCTCATAACCAACGCCACCCTTGCCCATGTAGCCTGTTGTACTAATCAGTATTATCTAATTGTCTAGAATGGATTATGCAGGTAATTATTCCCCCGACTCCTCACACTGGGTTTCAGAGAGACAGATGGGCAGGCATACAAACATGCAGATACACTCAAACATCAACACAGGCCAGAAGTTACATAAGTTCAAAGCTTGCCATTGTATTTACCATCAGGACTTCATAAAACTGCATGGATCTATAGCATCTTTCCACAACAACACAGTATGTCGCGGGCCAGTTTGTCAGGTCACACGTGTCCATGTTGCCAATGTGAATGGCAACTAGCTCCATCAGCTATCGGTACAGTTTGAAGGTGCAGAACGACAGATTTCAGGTGTAAAGTTTAAAGCGTATATGAGACATCTGGATTTTGGGGTGGACACATTATAACAGAAAGGAGGACATGAGTTGCAAGAGCAAAATAGCAACACACAGTCAGCCTTCAGCCTCTTCCTCATATTAAATAGTGTTTCACTGCAATTGTTTATGATTTGTTAATTGTTTTCTAGACCACTATAAGCTGAAAAACAACAGAAAAAAATGATGTACTTGTTTAGACTTAATTTTCCCAAAAGAAGCACGAAAATGAGCACATACTCAGAATCAAAAAGGGAGCTTTTTACTGACCTCTGCCTTCGAAATACATGAGGAAGTTCAGGGTTAAAGACTGAGGGGATCCACAGCGGAGAGTCAGCACCTTCAGAGTGATGGTCAGCATCTAAACACAGGGAAACAGAATGAGCTGCTGGCACAGGTACAGCAAAGACAGTATCATCTCAGCTCTGCAAGCCCTAAATAGCAACACCAGATGATACCAGCTGACTACTAAAAAATAATAAATAACAGCTAATAGCAGTAGTAAACATTTCTGGCAGAATAATAGCACTCGGGTTGCACCTACCCCAACCTCAAACGGTCTTCATCAGGTTATTGTCTATAAACAACAAGAGCCATATTGTATATCAAGCTCACGCTGGCTGAGACTGTGGTTACCAAATGGAGGAATGAGGCCTACAGGCTCAAACTACCCTGGGCAGTTTTATTAGGCTAAAATTGATAAATTTGATATAGGAGGAGACATAAAAATGGCTGAAGATATTATTATACTAAAGCCTTCAGTTCCTCCAGGCTAATGCAAATAAACCTTTACCAAATGGGACGCTTGGACTCGTGTTTCTCCTTAGCTGTACATCGGTAATCCCTGTTTTCCAGAGTCCTCAAAAGGTCATGATAATTTTATATATTTTGTTGTCGTAAAAAAAAATACAAATACTCTGCTGCAAAACAGTTACCTACCGTTAGCTTCCTAAAGTTAGCCTAGCTAGTTTACAAGAGTTATGGGCGTCTTTTAGACTCGTAGACAAACGAAAGAATATAATTTAAAAAAAAACAATCAGAGCAGCACTTTTTTTTACATGAATATAAACCTTGAAACCAGCAAATAATGGTGGTTGGAGTGATGTAACTTACATTCAAACCAGGTCACCTGTCAGTTAGGTAACTGTGCTTGCCTTGAACTTTTTCTTACATCAACAACAACCTCTAAAGGCGAGGAAACTCAAGTTTAATGTGTTCACGTCTCAATTTAGACCGTAGAAACGGATACCTGCAACTCTTCGGTTCCACCTTAAAACCACTTCCTTGTCTGAGGGTTGTCTCTGTAGTCTGATTGGTCGAAGGGATGCTTTACTCTAACCAATCGTTCTATGGGTGCCCCACGTTGGGTCCTGATGTCATGGGACAATCAGACCAATCGCAAGTCGACCCGGCCGTTGAATGGGTGTAGGCGGTGGCGGGGGGCGGAGGGGAGTTGAGGAGTCTGTGGGGATTGTGGGCATTGAAGTCCCAATTATTCTACACATATACACACATATACACACAAGCACGCGCGCGCCCACGCACGCTGTCAGTCACGCTTCATAAATGCTCAGTAAATTCCGCCGTTAATTTCAATCCCGCTATTTCTACAGCACACACACACACACACACACACACACACACACACACACACACACACACACACACACACACAGAGTGGGTAAACACCTCACTTGTCAGTGAAGTCCGGTTCGAAATTAAAGATCTTTTTGCTTAACAATTTTCTTTTTTCCACTTCAAACACTGAAATCAAAATGAGTAAATGGGTGGCCTTCACATCCCCAAATTAAAATAATGAGGCATATGGAACAACATAAATCATAACCTACAGGGATAGAAGAAGTCATCTGTGGCATACAATCTGCAGTGTCTGTGTTTCTGCTTTGAAATACTGCAGTCGCTTTACACTTTTATCTTTTCTTTCTTCATTTCTTTCTTTCTTTCTGTCTTGATGATATCAGGAAAAAAAGCTGTGTGTTTCCAAATACACAAATACAAATTGCACACAGTCAGAAACACACAAGAAGTCCTGTACCTTATTTCTGTCTATATCCTTCTCTTTCTCTGTTATATGTAACACATATACAAACAACACTCCAGCTCCTTGCCTGTTCCATGCATCTCATTTTAGGGTGATATTGTGATATTCGGTGTGTCTCAACACGCCTCGCCCTTATAGCTCCCTTCACGAACCACGTTTTATAACACCGCTGCTGCAGAATAAAAATAAAAACCTGCTGACTCCCATTTTACTCACTGTCTTTTCTTGTGTGGAAGGCTGATGTAAAGCTTTAAAGACAGTGTACATGCGTTTTTTTTCTCTCGAGGATGCCGTCATATTCATGAATGTATGGCTGAGGAATGCAATATGCATGATGGGGAAAAGTGGTCCTGGCTGCATCTACTTATCAAAGGAAACATCCGTGCTGGGGCCCAGTGAGATCATCGGAGACTGTGATGTTCAGCGCATGAATACATAATTGTCATTTTCTGAATACCTGCTCCTCCTCAACCTACCTCAACCACAGTACATCTTCCTCAGTTCGTGACTGTGGGTGCCCCTTGATGGTGGTGATGGTGACCTGCTCTGAATTGAGTCTCTCAGTATGCTTAAACCACATGTGTTGCTGCATCGCCTGCATGGTCTGCTGAAGCTGCTGTTAATGGGAAAACTGGCATCTCTGCTTCTTCTGCCATCAGCTTATCACTGATTTTGTCTGGAAACGATCAATTGCTCTTTGAATGTAAAAGTCTGGCACCAAAACCTGACATTTACCATTGTTGTTTTAGATTATTAGAATTGAGGCGCATGTGACATGGAGCTGCTTTGTAGCTTTGCCTGCCATCAAAGTTTTGCTCTGTTTGAAGTGTCTCATTTAAAGAGTGATGTCTGCACTTCAAAACCAATCTGATTTTCAGTTGTATTATGTGCTAATTAACTTTTCCTGTACTTTGCGTTAAAATGAATTCTCTTGAATTGAGTTTTATTTTCTCCCGCCTTGTTCTGTTTTATTCTATTCAACTGACTGTGAAAGTACACTCTTGATTTTGGAAATAATAGCTTGACAAAATAAAAAACCTCAAGGTCAATTTAAGAGCTTCATCCAGACCTTTAAACCACATCTCGCCATCGTTGTCAGCAGATAGAGTTCGTCTGGTCGTCATCATTGATGAAGAAAACGATCAATGAGGCAAAGCACAGCTGCTGACGAAGACTATGAGATGCGGTGGAAAGCTGTGGCAAAAAGCTAGTATGTGGTCCCTGAGTTCAGGTTTGTTCATCAAAATCTCTACTCTATTGTTGTACTCTCCTTCTAAAGGATATTAAATACATCATCAACTGATTACCTCATACACACACACACACACACACACACACACACATACAGTCACTCAGTGGTCGGTCAGTGAAATGGTCTGCAGATCTGCACAGACTGATCCATGCAGTAATGGGAAAAGGCAGAGAGGGAAATTCTATCCCTGTGATGTGGGACTCTGGATAAATTCTGGTCTGGTTTGATGGTGGATAAATAGACGCCTATTCACACACGCACAACCATACACACATATACAGGCAAACACACACAGGGCGAATAAAACTGCCGTGTGTGTACCTGCAGTTTGTTACAAGTCCCTGAGCGCCTGCAAACACATGTGATCTCCTGACCTTGCAGTGCAAACATTTGGCTATTCTGTGTATGGATATATGTGCCCGTGTGTGTGTGTGTTTTCTTTTGTGTGTCTGCTTGTGCATGCCTTCACGTGTCTGGGTGTGATTGTGTATGTTTTTGCAAGATCAGTGTGACTTCCTGGCTGCGTGCATAGCGAGTCCGTATGTGTGGGACATGTGCAGTAACACTCTGTGCCATAATTAGCTTCATCCAACTTATTTCCTGCTCCTGGCTGCAGGAAAGAACTGTGTCACTCTTGTGCGTGTGTGTGTGGACTGAAACATATTCTGTTGTTCCAGCTCAGTCTTCAGGCACATTACATATGAGTGTTATATTAGTGTGTAATATTTTTATAAATTTTTAATCTTATACTGCAGCAGTTTTACGATAATACAACAGGGCAACAACCCTGAACAGGAAGCTAAAGTAGTTAGTGAGTTCTTCATGGACAAACCCTGTTCCAGATTGACTGAGGCAGTCAGAGGACCTCAGGCCAGCTGATTATGTGTTGCACTGAACCCATTTCACCACACACAAATGTTGATACTGGATGATTCAGCAGAAACTCCCAAAACGTCTAATTGTTGTGTTCTATTAAAACACAAAACCTGCCAAAATGTAATTTAACACAACAATTTAAGTCCACTGGCGGCATAAAAACACTTAGTTTCTCAAATGTCTGCACATGGAAACTGCAGTATTGTTTAAATAAAGATTGTTGTCATGGCAGATAAGATAAGGCTGGGCTTAGGCAGCTAAAACAGCTGGTTGAGACGAGGGAAAGACCAGGGTCACGGTTATTAAAAAAGTTGCTGTAGAAACATAGCAGTGCAACATGGCGGACTCCATGGAAGAGGTCTCAGTCCTGCTCCTATGATTTCTGTAACTGAAGCACAACTGCAAATAATCTCGCTTTTGCTACGAACTAGTGGTGCAACAGACCACACAACGCTTTCTCTCTAGATAGTATCGAGGTTGGAGTTACCCTTCAAGTTATTGTTCATTTGTCCAGTTAAGTTTGAGACCTTAAAATCTGCAGAATATCCACAAAAAGGGCTCCAATTCCTCAATTGTCCACCTGCTGTGGATGTAAATACCCTTAAATTGAAGCTAAAAGAAAACATTATAATCTCAAAGTCAGAATGATTTCAAGTCCAGTGTGTCAGTGTAAAAAGCCAAACAGCAGGAAATATGCCCCCATCCTGCTCTTAATGAAATGTCACACACAGACACGCATGCACACACACACATATATATACAGTATACACTGAATATAACCTTAACCCAAGTCTTCACCCAAAAAATTACTGATTTACATAATGAGGGCCTGCATTTTGTCCCCACAAGTACTGCATATCCCCACAACGTGAGTGAGGAATACATGGGCACACATACATATACACACAATATATTCAGTATATGTGTGTGTTTTTATTTGTGAGGCCATGATCTTCCATATAGAGCCTTTCTTTGATTTTTTTGTTGTTGACACACACACATATACAGATAAGGATGTGAACATGTATTAAAAGCTGTATAGTTTGTTATGTGCATATGGATATAATGTATCTGTCAGTGTACAGTTGATGAGCTGTAATGTGTGTTTGCTTGTGTACACAGTGTTTTGCATAAATGAGTGAGTGTGTGAGTATGTGAGGTTATGGTGTGTGTAAGCATGTGTGTTATGAGTAAGTATTTGTGGGTGAAGTACATTAGTATTGTGTGAGGGTGTGTGACTCATACATGTGCATGTGCCATATGTGGAGGGTCTGGCATGAGCCTTTTTCTTTGTGTGTGTGTGTGTGTGTCTATACAACATATGCTTGTTTGAGTCGGATGGTGTGTGTCTGAAAGTATGAGTTATTCTCAGAGCAGCTACGTATGTAAGTGTGCGTATGTGTGGTACAGCATGCATGTGTGTGTGCATTTTCATGTGCATAATTTAAGTAAGTATGTGTGTGCGTGCGTGTGTGTGTGTGTGTGTGTGTGTGCCCCTCCAGGCTGTAGTCGACTGTGGTGTGATCAGCCTGCTTGGCACAAGACAATTGTGTGACTAATAGGGACTGAGGCAGACTGCAGTGAATAAAATACCTCCTCCTCCTCCTCAGTAATCACCATCATCACCTCTCTCTGTCTCTGCTTGTATCTCTGCACAGAACAAGATCTAAATCTTACTTTTGTGTCACACAAGCTCAAATGTACACATTCATGAAACACACATAGATGTGTTACTATTTCTTTTCATTTACTAAAAATGCTGCTTTCAAAGTGAACAGCAAAAAACACAACCCCACTGAGCCGCTACTGTCAGGGGGACAACATTGTTTCCTGCATGTGGGAGACCTCGTGTGTTATTTCATTTGCGCCTCTGCATTTTTTATTTTCGCCATCATTTCCACTGGCACCTGGTAAATAAATCCACACAGCTCTTTACTTTGTGATAGCTGGCCATTTATCCAGTGGCAGCAGCACAGCACACAGTTGCTGTGTTTTGTTCAACATCTCTGCACGTTGATCTATACATTCTGCATACCAAAACGCTTTCCCTCGATTTTTCAGACTCACACTTTTCATCTGACTCTCAGGTCTTTGTGCAATTCAATATGCCTCATTGGACTTGAGAAATGGCTTTATCAATATTGCTAATCAAACAGAAATATCAATATCTTTCTCTACCTGCACGCCTGACTTTGTTCTTTCCATTTCCCTCTCACTTGTCCTCCTCCTCTCTCTACCTGTCTCCCTTTTGAAACATTTTGACAGTAGAATGCATTATGTAAGCGTAAAATGTACTGGCAGGGGTTCTTGTGACCAGATGCAGAGTGTTCAAAAAACACAGAGAGGAAGAGAGAGAGAGGTGAGACAGACTGAAAGAGAGCAGATGCATTTATGCGTGTGAGGAATGCTGGATTGGGGTGTGTGTGTGTGTGTGTGTGTGTGTTAGCCAAGGTGCAGATGGCGGATGTCAGTGTTGAAAAATTCATGATGCCATGTTTGGAGATTCCTGGGGGATATCTTCTTGTTCAACTGGCCTTACAGAGCAGGCATGCATTATACACACACACGCACACACGCACACACGCGCACACACACACACACACACACACACACACACACACACACACACACACACACACACACACACACACACACACGCACACTGGACGTGTGAGTCCTGTGTGTGTGTGTGTGTGTCTGTTAAGATAGGGAATCAAAGAAAGAGTTAGATGTTAGAGAGATATGGAGGAACAGCGATACAGACACAGAGAAATGAAACATCTTTTTGTTATTTAGATTTTTTTACCTGTTTTTTTTTCTTTTTTTTTGGAGGTGTTTTTGTCAGCCTCTCGGGAATTTCTTTGTCTCGCAAAGTTGCCAGATATCACATTTCTCAGAGAATAATGCGATAGTTATGTACATTTCCAACAAATATCACAAATACGTTGACTTCTTTAACTTCAAACTGAATCTAACGCCACAAAGATAAGAAGGAAAAAAAATCAAGAGTAGTCAGGAGTTCTTCAGTGATATTCAGCAGTTTATTGGTTAGATTTCATCCAGTACATGGAGGCGATAGTAGGTAGACATGTTTCATATTTTATGACAACATTTCTCAAAGTCCAAAGCCCCTTTCACAGCTAGACTTCACCACTGGAAGAATTAGAGATGTACAATGTATATCAAGTGCTGCTATATGTACAGGACATTAACAGAATTGAAATATCGTTTCCCTCAAATCCCTGGTGCAAACAGCAATAAACATGAAATATAAAGTGTAATAGAAAATATAAAAGAAAAAATATGAAAGAAATATGCATGATGGGGACTGGTGCTCTATAAGAAGAATCAGCAAATAATCAGCAAAATCAGTTGTTAAGCTAATCAATGTTCCATTCAAATGTTATCAAACACATCAATCAATTATGATTAATCATAATCAATATATTTGATGGACAATAAAGAGTTAACAAACAGGCTAGATGCGCTGTGAGGCTGCATCAGCACATGCTGATGTTTAACAGGTGTAATGTTGACTGTGTTCCCCATCTTAGTTTAGCATGTTAGCATGCTAACATTTGCTAATCAGCACGCAACACAGAGTACAGCTGAGGCTGATGGGAATGTCATTAATTTGACAGGTACAGTATTTTGGTCAGAAACCAAAGTATTGGGTGAAATTTTGAACTGATGATCAGGTCAGATGAAAAAGTCAAAAGATCGCCAAAGTTAATAGAATTCATCCTGAGGGAAACACGAATGTCTGTACCAAAGCTCACCGCAATCAATCCAACTGTCATCAAGACATTTACTGAAAAGCCAAAACTGAACATTTCCAGTGGTGCTACAGGAAAACTCATTCACCAAAATGAGAAGAATTCATCATCTGGGCCGCATGAATGTCTGTCCAGAATTTCATTGCAATCCATCCATTAGTTGTTGAGATGTTTCAGTTGGGGCCAATGTGGTGGACCATTCAGCAGACCCTGCAGCCAGACTGCTAGCATGGCTGAAAAGCTGCAAACAAACAAAGAAGGTACAGAGGAAGAGACAGAAATAGAGTGGAGGAAAAGAAAGACAGAGATGCTTTTCTTGCATAATGTAGAAGCTCCACAACTTTGAGCAATTTCTCATGACATTTCAGTGTTAGCACTTTTTTTCCCTCATGTGATGTTTGTATTTATATACATGTAAAAGACAGACAATCGGTGAGACACAGTGAGGGAAGCTGAGAGAAAAATATACATGCTTTCCTCGCGTATGGGCAAAGTGATCCCAACTCCCCATTACACACATTACTCCATGGCTGCTCCCTTAACACAGTGTTTGTTGAGTGAGGTGTACTACACATTAGCGTGCCAAGACCATTTGAGCAAACAGAGCACTCAAAGCCCAAGTGGAGGGGGTTCGGACTCTGCACTAGGTAATGGAAACTGGCAGCGACTGGCGTGACAAACCCAGAGCCTCACACAGAGCTGAATATGAGCCAGAGTTCACATTATAGCCTTATTTTCTACTCTATTTCTACTTTTGTAAGTCACCCTCTGCAGCTTTGTGTGTACAGACAGAGTTGTTTACAACACATTGGCTCAACAGGATCATACAGAAGTCAGTGTAATGCTGCTTGCTTTGAATCTATTCGTGGGTCTTCTTGACTTCTTCATCTTGCTTCTCAGTACACAGATCATGACAGATTATATTTTACTATTGTTTTACTTGCTGTGACTTTTGTTCGCTATGTCTTTCAAAATAGATATCGGAGGTTCAGCAGGATGTTTTGCTCCAGTAATGAATCTACTAAATGGCATATTTATGATAATGCTTTGTCTTGGAAAGTAAAGGTTAGAATACTTTTCTTCGTTGTCAGTGTGGAAGACGGTAACTTTTCACAGTCAGCACAGCAGATTTTTGTCTCTAGATGTGGCGCCTTGATGTACCCTGTCATCAGTAGGTGATTTTAGGGTGGAGAAGGGGTTGAGGATGGGAAGATGCCATCCCCCTTATTAGCAAAATGGCCAAAATGCATCCCCCTTCTTAAGCTGCCATCCCTCCTCTGCATCCACTCATAGCAGAGAGAGTGTAAGAGGAGTTTAGTTGAATGTTAGTCTAGTCTGGCTGATTGGTGCTTTATCTGATGAGGTTTGCACAAGTAAGAATCTGTGGCTGCGACCACGGCTCTGAAATATCAGCAGGCTAACGATAAATCCACGGAGCTGTCCACGGTGCTGCAGGAGCAGACAGATTTGTAATTGCGCCTGTTTCCTCTCAGTCCTGCCCACCATCAGTTTCATCTTGAGTTTATATTATTTTCTAAACTATATAGTAGAAATACCCAATTCTATACTAGACTACACATGTAGCAATGTGTAGTCACAGAAAAGAGGATCATAGAGACACACTGCTGCCTGTAGTATTCCTATATATAACATTTCTATGAAAATTCAGTTGCGTCTGTGCTGATGAAACCACCCAGACAAATCCACCTCTGTAACAAAACAGGGCACACATGTAGATATGGTTTTTATTGTAGGGTTGGAGTTGGGTTAGAGTTTGGGCAACCCCGCCTATTAAAAATTAACAAATCACAGACCGCCTGTTATGTGCACACACAGAGGGACACATAAATGATCTACACGCATACACACAAACTCTTCAACATATGTATGAATGAGCTTACTTGCACACACACCAATAGATATACACAAATGTATATTTACAAAAAGAAGCACAAACATGTATACACACACACACACACACACCTGTACATACATACATGAACACATGTGTTTGTCATTGCAGGCAAATGTGTACACATATCAAAACAGGTGCACACTTCATTACACACATGAACACACACACACACAAACACACACAAACACACACACACACACACACACACACACACACACACACACACACACACTTGGCACATTGCCTGGGCCATGTCACGCCAATTAAGTTCAGAAACTAAAAGCCTTACACCTGGGATTTCCACCCCAACCCACATTATTAACCCCTGTCCTGAACTGGGACCAAACACACACACACACACACACACACACACACACAAACACAGAGTTTACCCCGCCAACAGAGTGACCTTGGTAACACTAACCATCTGACAGACAGATCCACACCACGAAAACCAGCCATCAAACTCACACAACTTACCTCCTCAAACATTAACTTAGGTTCCTTTCACTTTGCCGCCTCACCGGCCTCAAACACACCTCCACTTCGACATTCCTGTTCTCGATGGCGACCATATGGGTGACAAGATAAAATGAAAGGAGGAAGTGTCATCAACATGAGCTTACAGTTATGAACTGAAAAGAACCTGAACATAGAGCAGGGAGAGGTAGGAGGAGGTGAGAGGGGAGTGCAGGAGCTGTAAGGAAAAGTTGAATTTTCAGTTTTCAGTTGGTGGTTTGGTTTGTGGATTTTCCAAAGTAACTGGGAATTTCACCTATTTTCAAACATACATTTTCCATAGCTTTGAGGATGATCTCAGTTTTATAATTTGGGTGAACTGACCCTTTAAATAACTTGTTAGGATTGACATTTTTGTAGGCAAGTGGAGCAGAGTAACCTTGTCTGGCCAAATGACACCATCTGGCAGGAAGCTGGGACAACATGGTCAGCCAGGGAATGTGTGTGTGTGTGTGTGTGTGTGTGTGTGTGTGTGTGTGTGTGTGTGTGTGTCTGCATTATAGGAATAGTGTGAGAAAGGTATACATATATACAAGTGTGTCTGTAAAAGAAGAAATAAGGTTAAGAAAGAGAGAAAGGGGAGTTTTTTTTATGCAAACATACATGTGTTTTTCTGTGTGCGTGTGTGTGTGAGACAGAAAGCGCTGCTGTGTGTCTGGCCGGATGAGTTTCTGGCAGCAGACATGCGACATCCAGCTAAAAATGGTTGTGCAATATGTTCCACATCCATCACTTTGAAAAGGGAAACTATTAACAGATCTTAAAAGAGACATAAACTTTGGATTTTACTTCCAAACAGACTGGAAATCGCTAGATTCAACCCACAAATGACACATAAAAACATATAATATACCTCCTTGTACCATATTGTATAATTGTGTTTGCGTTCACTGCAGAGAAAAAATTTGCCTCCATTTTATGACACATCGTCCTCAGTGACAGCAGCGTTCCCTGAGAGAGTAAATGTCAAAGTGACATTGAGCGAGCATCAAGCCAGTCTGGGCTCTGTGTGTGTGTGTGTGTGTGTGTGTGTGTGTGTGTCCTAGTCTGAGTGTCCCCTGGGACTAGAGCTGGCTGGCTGACTGTTCCCAAGCTGTCACCAGACATTGACTCAGAACGCTATACACTCACCATCGACACACTGACTCACCGCGCTCCATCCATCCATCCATCAAAAAAACACAAACACACTCAGAGGAAGTTTGAATCCCACGCTCAACTGAATTAACTTGGTTTCCCTCAGCTGAAATGTTTGAAAGCAATATTTTCAAATCTCTCACTTGTTATGCCTGGAATTGGATTTGTTTTCAGGAAATATTTGCTTATTGAACTCCCTACCAAGAAGCATTTGGTCCTATTAAGGCTTCAATGATTTCACTGGCAACACTGTGCACTCAAGCCACAAGCAACCACGGCTGCGTGCGCTGCTGTTCTCTCTGCCTGCGTCTGCTGAAACGCTGCCTCTCGTGGAGTTTCAGGGTAGAAGGGACATTGCATAACACGTAGATATCGACTGGCTGCTAACTGTGCTACGAATGCTCATCAAGAACAGCTAATATGTTTCAGATTCTGCTTTTTTCAGCCTCCTGTTCTGCATCTTGTTTCTGGGCCTCAGTATGCTTCAAATTAGTGCTTGTTAGATTTCTTAAAGGCTTCAGTATGCTTGAAGTGAGCTAGCTTGTACAATGTGTCATCCAAAGACGTCAATAAAGCAAAAAGCCGACCATCATAGCTTCCTCGTGGCCTTCCTGATCCCTCCCGGAGTTCAGGAAATCGGGATTAAAGGTGCACACAGAACATTTTTCTGGTAGTTGTGCTGCTCTGCACACACTTGACAGTTTCTGAAAGTCTGAAAAATTCTCAGCCGCCCAATTCCAAAGTCACAAAGGTGTTGCTGGAAGGGGTTTCAGCCACTGTTAGGGCCATTTTCTTCAGACAAAGTGCTTGTTGGATTGTCTAACAGCATACAATGAACCACTTTGAGGAGACACCATTTTGTACACAGGACATGTATTGCAAGTCTGTCCGTGATTGGTGATATTGGCCAAAATAAATAAAATTGACTTGATTTGATTGTCTGAGAGCATGCACCATTTGAACCATTCGCTGTGCCAAGACGTGAAAGACGTGCAAAGACACAGAGGACAGGGAGAGAGATCAGCTAGGAGGAGGCCACGATGGCACGTTAGTCATCCGCCATCAGCTGTGGCTGTTCTGGACAGCAGTATCCACTTTGTGCATTTTAGATGATGACACAGACAAACTAGTTTATTGTAGATAATCCGTTTGAAGCATTCTGAGATCCTCACAGTCACTCACATAATTGGTTCCTGAAAACAGAAGGTGGAACAGCTGCTAAAAACAGTCTTAGTTAAAAGGAGAAGGGTTTATAGTCAGACCAGGTACTGCTGCTGCACAATGAGCTCATCAAGGCAAGTTCTACTCACTAAGATCAAGTGAACTCAAACAAAGCCAGAGGGCTGAGACCGAGGCAGATATCCTGACGCAGGTACACGTCACAACCGCAGGTGCATGAGGGCACTGCAGAATAAATGACTAATAACTGCCCATTAGAAAAGCTGTGTGATGTGAACAAAAAAAATGAACTAAAATTTCAAACAACTGGGGAGTGTTTCCTGTTAGTCAAAATGTCCTCCCCTGCAGGCAAACAGAAGATTAAGATGTGATCTTGTTTCTGGCAGGATCAGCTCAAAACAAAGCAAACCAGCCTGGACTAGACCAACAGCAACAAAACATGACCCACGAACACACACACACACACACACACACACACACACACACACACACACACACACACACACACACACACACCTGTCAAACAGACTTGTCCTTTGACTTTTGTATGTACAGGCTGGGAGGAGGCCTGTGAATTTATAGCAAATGTAAACATGAGAGTTCACTGCAAACACTGAATACATGTCAATTTATATTTAATCCTTACTCAACAGGGATGCATCTATGCTTTATGGTATGCTATGGTGGCACGGTGGCACAAGTGGTAACACTGTCGCCTCACAGCTAGAACGTCCCGGTTCGAATCCTCCACCATGCCTTCAGTGCCTGCTGCTCAAGGAAAAAAGGGGCCTTTCTGTGTGGAGTTTGCATGTTCTCCCCATGTTCACCTGGGGTATCCTCCATAAAAATACCCCCACCAAAAACATGCAAGAAGATCACCACCTGACCAAAGGTGACAAAAGTGATTGGGTCCCCGGGCGCTGATCAGATGGCAGCCCACCGTTCCTGGTCTGCCGCGGAGGAAGGCGACCAGGATGGGTTAAAGGCGGAGGACAAATTTCACCATATTGCATGACGTGTGTGTTGCATCTATGTAATTGTGTGTGACAAATAAAGGGGATTGTCCCTCCGATTCTTCTTCTTCTTCTTTACATCCAGTCATATTTCATTTCTCAATGCAACCATAGACATCCAAATCACCTGTTGCTCCAGAGCTCAACGCCAAGAGCCAGAGATGAACCTTTACTATTCAAGCTTTGGCACATTCAGGTACATATTGATGATATTTTGTGCACTCTAATGTGTTTTATTGTATTTATACAGCAGCTTTACTGTTTGCTCTCTCTAACGTCGTCCTCTCCATCCTGCTGCACTATGAGCTCACCAAGGAACGGAATAAAGTTAAGTGCTAGAAGACAGTCTTGATGTTTACCCATCATTCTTACTTTCTATGGTTATAAGAGTAGCATGTTGTATTTCAAACTAATGGGCTATTTGTGCATCACTTTGTGTAAATTTCACTGCTCTACGACTGAACACAAAGCTGCCAGACTCTTATTTTTAGCGCTGCTTCAAATTCTTATTTCTCCAGTTTGTGATAATGCCATTTATCTCTTCTTACTACATAGTGTATGTTGAGGTGTCAGCACCGAGCACAGGAGCAAACCAGGGACACGTGGATTAATTTGGCATCAGTGGCAATGGATAAACCGTAAAACTGACAAACAGGGCTAATCTCCCCAAAACCTAGGTGTATCCTTTTTAAAAGTGCTTTTCAGAGCCTAATCCCAGGCCTCCCGTTCTCCCGGAGATCTGTGTCGATGTTGTTAAAACTCAGCAGACAGCACTGTACAAATATAGCTGAGTAACTAGGCCTACTGCAAATAGAACAGAACTGAATTTAATCAAATCAACACAGCATGCTCTATGTTCCAACATTCACCCTCTGGCAGCACCCCTCCTCCTGCTTCCTCTCTGCCTCTCTGTCTGCTCGCTGTCTGACTCTGTTTCTCTTTCTTGCCTCCTTGCAGACGGTGAAACACACTTATACAAACACACATTTAAGCACAAAACATCACCTTATGACTGCGCTCCCCCCCTGCCTTACCCAAAAATACTAACTTTATTTCTGTCTGGATATACATGCTTCATTCCTTTCTGTTCATCTCCTTTGCTTTTGTTCATTAACTGTTTTATCGTATTTGGATCTACGGGACCTTTCTAATAGCTACATGCTGCTAAACACACACTCTTCCAGACACAGACCGCGCCTTCAGCCTCTCACAAATATATCATAGTTCCCATCAGCAGGACTAACACATAAAGTCCCATGAGTCATCACGTTAATCATTCTCTGCTTTATCACTGACCAGCTTTCTGCAGGTGGCAATTATTGGATGATAAACAGTGTTTGGTGGTATTGTCAGAGTATTTAGACAACAGGGAGCATTAAACTGAAAACAGAGCAGCAACGGGACACTGATGGCTGGCCTGTGTCTCCAGTGACACACAAGGAAAGTTTATGACAGGCTTGTGGTGGTGGTAGTGTGCATATGTCTGTGTGCATGTGTGTGTGTGTGTGTGTGTGTGTGCAAGCTTTGCGCTACCGCCTCAATTACGCAGCAGTCAGTCAGTCATCCATCCAGCCGGCCAGCCAGGCAGCCAGCCGGGTCCAGACAGGGTGAAGTAGCAGGCTGGTAAGCAAAATGAACCACAGTGGCAGTGCAAACAGACCACAGCGAGACCACATCACAACCACACAGCACCCTGCCATTTGCAGCGCTGCATATGGCTGTCTGCAGGGAGGGAGGGAGGGAAGGCAGAGGGAGAGGGAAAGAAAGGAAGGAAGAGATCACTTGATGGAGGGAAGGGAGAGTTGATGGGAAGTTTAAAGGAGGAGGAGTGAAAAAGGGAAGGACACAAGGGAGGAAGGAGAAAGTTAAGGAGGAAGGACAGGAGGAGAATTGGCCAGAGGGATGAGGTGCTGTTACGAAGGGACGAACAGGCTGTCGAGGGAGAAAAAAAGGAGGAACGACAAGCAGAAACGCAAAGACGAAGGAGCTCGACATTTACACAGACCAAGAACCCCATTTAAGTATTTTCAAAAAACGCAGCTTTCCGTCTGCTTCATCTGTCTGAGGCCTGCTTTATTTACAACTGACAACTGAGTAATTCAGCTGACGGAGGATTCACTGTGGAGAAACGATTTATTTTAATAGCCACCTACATGTAATCCTGACTGTTATACTGCACAGGTAACCAGAGATAGCTAGCTACATGGGCACACTACCAGTACATACATTTAAGGTTTCTGTTTCAGTCACAAGGTGAAACAGTGGTTTTTAAAAGGCATGAAAGGCTGACAAAAATGCCAAATAAGTGGGTTAGATTTGGTTTGTCATGGATTTTAAAATATGTGCTGCAGGGTTATGTTCATACCTCAGCATCTCTTCAAGTTGGCTCTATCATTCTTGCCTGTTTATGCCTTTACTGCCTTCTTTTCTTAGTGAATGTGGAACTCGTTTTGTTTTAATAATGAAAATTACTAAAATGTCAGCCTTAGATCATAATCTTATGCAACTGCATGTCATTTCAGTTCAGGATATTAAATTAAAAAAATAATAATCCATGTGATTCTTATTGAATATTTCTGTTTTTGGTGGATTTTAACAAACACTAAACTAAAAGGTAAACTGACTACAGTATAACCAAAAATTTATACAGATGGCATGTACTGTAGGTGAACATTCTGGGTAATGGAAAGGTCAGGAAGTTGGGATGATATATTTTACGTGCTGCTAAACAAGTTTGTTTAATGTTGTCAAAAATATTTTCAAAAAGATATGAAAAAACCTGAAATCACAAATTGCGCTAAGTCACAGAAGCTTGTGTAGCAGCTGTTAGCGAAGAGGTGATGGTGATGACACTGGTTCTCGACTTCTTCCTTTTTTGCAAATTACTTTCTAACAAGAAGCTGCAGCCATGCTAGTGGCGGTATCTGAGCTAATGCTAGCATCAGCATGCTAAATGCTTACAGTGACAATGTGACCATGCTGGTGTTTCAAAGGTATAGCGCTAATGTTAAGTTTCTCAGTTTAGGGTGTTAGCATGCTAACATTTGCTAATTAGCACTAAACACAAAGCATGCTGAGGCTGATGTGAGTGCCATTACTTTTGCAGGTATTTGCTCACAACCAAGATGGTGACAGCCATATTGCCAAACTTGAGGCTTCAAAACGGTAATCCACAAACCAACTAGTTACGTCACAGCGGGTTTACACTTGGCTATGACAAGCCAAAAAAATGTCATGCGGTTGTGTTGCCTCAGCCAATAGATGACAAAAAATGGACCTGATGATGGTGCTTAATGAAAACTCAGTGGATCTAAAGTTGTACAATCCATCTTGAGTGTGACATGCACATATGTACCAAATTTAAGGCAGACACACAGATACTGACATGCACATGTGGATTAAAACCCAGTGTGGACAGACTCAAATGGAGTCCTAAACGTTGGGACGTCGGCTGGCAGGCTAACACAGGGCAGCATATCTCAGACGACGACTGAAAACACTTGTATCACAGAAGAATCAGCATTCCAGCTGTTGAACAAACCTAACATTTTACAGCCTCACAACCATGTATTTATGAAGTCATATAAAAGACTTTGAATGCTTTCCACAGGCCATAACTGCCAAAAAAAAAAAAAATATCCTGATGTGAAAAAGTCTAAAAATCCAAACACGACTAAATGTCTTCCACCGCAATGAGCAGCAGTTCAGACTGTTTGTAACCTTGATCCCTGTGCAACAGTGCTGCAGAACAGTCATATAAATTTTTAATGTGAACAACAAAGGACAAAATACAACAAACAAAATTAGAATTCTGAAATACACGTTGGCAGGAATATATTTGTGATGCACACAGAGGGGCTGAGAGGATCTAACATTAGCATTACTGTGTTTAGGAGAGTAACTACAGACAGACCATTATCTTGTCATTGGCACTCATGGTAATGCTTGCTTTTAGGGGTGAGCTCGGATAAATGCAGCAAGAAAAGAAAAGCAGAGAGAGGGGAAAAAGAAAGATGCAAAATATGTGTATATACAGAGAATGTAAGAGGCAGCAACAAAAGAGGGAGACGGAGATGGAGAGGCAGATTATTATTATTTTTTTTGTACGTATATCAGAGGAAAAGAAGCAGAGTGGGTTTCATGGCATGAGGAGGAAGTCGGGCCACTATTGTAGTGAGTTAGCCTGAGGTGTTTTCATACTTGAGCTAGCGCTGATGGATGGAGGTCGTAAGCGGATGAATTAGTGATGAGGATCGGGATGAAAGTGCTTTCCAGAAACTACAGGGCCGTCCAGACAGAGCCAGGACACATGGGATAGGTAGGCATGCCCGGGGTGTGAGGCTGGAGTGATAGACGGGACAAACCCGGCCGCGAACTCGTGAGCTGTCAACACATCATACATGGCAACAACACTTCAGCGCAATCTGTAGACCTGTCAGTGTCAATGCGAGCTCATTTTTGTACAATCTGTATTTCAGCTGCAGTTTTCCCTTTCTTACACCACCATATTCTTCAATTTAAGTATTTTGCTTCAAAGTTTTCAGCTTCACACTGGCAGTTCGGTGCTTTTAACAGCGGAGAAAACAAGCTAATAAATTAACAAAGCTCTAATGAATCGGTTGTGGTAGCGGCGGTGGTTGCGCTGTAGATTCAAAGCACGTTTTGAGGATAAAATACAAGATTGACAACAAAAGAAAAGAAGGCAAGGAATATAGAAGCAATGCAGGAAAGCCATAAGGGTGGGTAAGATTTAAATATAAGGGAAAAAAAAGTGAGAGTTGCAGAATTGATTAAAAAGTCAACAGTTTTTCTGACCCGAGCTCCTCGAGCAGTCTAAAGAGCCCTGATGGTGGCCTCTGGGTTTTAATCTTAACTCGGGTGCCTGACCTGACCACAGACCAGAGAGTCCTCTCATCCCAGCAGGACTCCGAGAAAATAAACCTCACTATGAACTGAAGAAGACTTTTAAAATTTAACATGAAACTTTGAAGCAAATATCCTCTCTAATCCTGAGCTATCACCAGATAGTGTGTGATATTATAACAGTATCAGTTTGAGACTTTCAGATGATTCCAGGAGTTATTTTGGGAAGAACGTCTTAGTGTAGTACTCAGCGTCTGCCATGTTTCACAGAATAACTTTCAGCAGCACTCAGAGAGCAGGTGAGAAGGTTCCTGCTGGCTCGTTCTTCTTGCAGTGGGGCCTTTTTGATGCATGTGACTCCATTGTGTTCTGGTATTCTGAGGCTACTGTCAGTGACAGCGTCTTTGTATGACTGTTAAATATTGTCATCAACTGATGAGCTTTGACCTCGCTCATTGATTAAACTCAGCTGATGTCTGAGGTTTAGTGTTGACAGTTTAGGCAGCTGAAAAGAAATTTGCTGTCAAACTTTATAGTTGAAAGTGTTTAAAGGGGGAAGTGTTGTTGCACTTGGGCAGATGCCTGCAAACACGTCTTTTTCATATCTGGCTATTGCAGGAAGACATAAGAGGTCACCACAAAAAATAAAAGGATTTAAAACCATAGGTGGAAATAAATTAATGAATTAAAATGAGCAAGCACACACCAGAAAATATCAAGGACGGAATAAACAAATATATCAAGAATCCCAGCATCATTAAATACATCATCTGTGGCTGTAAAGCACCTTTAAAAACAACACACGCTGATCAAAGTGCATGACAATGTTAAGGCGAAGGTTATGAATCAGCAGGAAGAACAACAGCACAGACACAGGACACACTCTGGGACATAACATGTAGTTATGCAGGTCCACAGGCCGGAGAATGAAATGGCTTTCATTGGAGGGGGCAGCTGCTAATATTAAGAGGGAGGGGGCCACAGCAGCAAAAGCTTGAACTCCCTTTGTGTTTGTTTTTCAGAGCAGCCAACAGTCTCAGAGGACGAACTATAGAATCTATAAAAATATGAATTTACAAAAAAATCTTCACTCGAGGTCTACTTACTAGATTTTTATGGAGCCTTCAACCATATCTCAGTTGGAGTTTGCTCAGATGCAAAATACACAGCCTCCATGACAGGTGGGCAAACTCCATCTGTTGAGGGCAGCCATGAAACACAGCGGAAAGCCTCAGAATTTGTTGGTAAGTGGACCTTAAATTATGATTTTTTACAAGAATGAACCTTCACACTTCACACTGGAAGATAAAAATCAATCAAGGCTCAAGGTTATCTTTATTGTGCCACTAGGGGAAATTTGTTGTGCAGCGCAGGTTCACATAATGACAGACAACAAAGTGACATCGACAGCAACATCAACACTAAATCACTCGTCCAGGAAATGAAAATTCATAGCAAGCACAAATATGTAAGAGTGCAAATGTGCAGGATGTGACCAGCGTAGTGCAATGTGAAAAAAATGAGTATGTGAAAAAAGATGAGAAAAACAGAAGATAGAAGAAGAGGAAAAGAAGACCTGGTTTCTCCTCTGGCAGCCATGAGATGAAGAGGAGGAGGAGGAGGAGGAGGAGGAGCAGTGTGGCAGGCTGTAAATAGAGCTGGAGGGAGAGAGAGAGAGAGAGAGAGACAGAGAGAGAGGGCACTTGCTAAATGAATTTGGCTTTCAGCGATAGGGAGTCTACTTCACTGCTGTGCCCGGTAATGTCTGTGTGCGTGTGTGTGCAGGCATATGTGATTGCATGTTCATATCCTCATATACACATGTATGACTGCCAGTATTTGCTGAAGTGTTGCCTGAGTGTGTGTGTGTGTATCTCCCTGCACATGTGCATCCGCAGCTGAATGTGTGTCTCTGTGTGTCTGTGTTTGTGTGTGCACTTGTGTGTGTGTCTTAATACGCAAATGGCTGTGCAAGTATGTGTGTGAAAAACATTAGTGTGCGTGTTTATGCATATCTTTTGGACAGGCGACTGCATAATGTTCCTAAACGATGGTGTGTCAGAAAAAGACAAGGTGTGTGTGAGTGAGTGTGTGTGTGTGTGTGTGTGTGTTTTAGGCACACTGTCACCAGGATTGGAAGTGACAGGCAGGAAGTATCAGAGGCAGCTGGGTAACAGCCCACTAACCACACAAGGGAGGGCTCTACACTGAACAACATTACCAGTGGGGGTCGAGAGACTATAGAAAGCATGAGAGAGAGGGAGAGGCTATGAAGGAGGGGTATTAAAAAAAAACAAGAAAATAAAACAGAAAAAAGAGGATACAGGAGTAAAAAGGGAAGTTGTTATAAAACAAAGAGACTTCAGAGCATCCTTACATGCTCGCTTCCTTGCTTTCCTGCTTGGAGTTACATGAAAAGATTGACACCACCTTCAAGCCTGTGAGGTAGATATGAGCTAACACCATCAGGCGGTAACTTAGCTTAACATAAAGTCTGGAAACAGGAAGAAACAGCCAGTCTGACTCCATCCAACAGTGACAAAATCCACCGACCTGCACCTTTAAAACTTTTTAAACAAATGAGATATAACATGTTAATTAGTGAGCTTTTTAGGTAGATTAGCCAGGCTAACTGTTTCCCCTTGTTTCCAGTCTTTATATAAGCTAAACATCTGCTGGCTGTACCTTCATATTTAATGGACATGACAGAGGTATTAATCTACCTACCTCTCAGAATAAAGAAATTTGAGCGTGTTTCCTAAATTTCTTTTAGTTTAGAGCAGGAGTAACGATGCATTTAGCCTAGCTTAGCATACATTTGTTAAACTTGTACATAAATAGAAATGTACATGCTGGAACTATTTCTAGGCGAACACCAGGTGAAGCAGTGACTCAACACTGCACTCAACAGAGATAGATGGTGATTAAAAGAGAAAAGGCGAGAGCCGTTATGAGTCAAACACGAAGACAGGACGAGAGAGGAAAAGACAAAACTAAAGAGGAGGAGGAGGAGGAGGGAAAAGGGGGTGAGATGATGAAGAGAATAAATAATGAGAGAGGAGGAGAGAGAACAGAGGAGGAGAGACAGAAGGTTATGGTGAGTTTAAAAAAAGATGAAAATATCAGAGGAGGGGAAGAGAGAGAAAGAGAGAACGACGAAGAGGAGGAGGGTCAGTGAAGGAGAGGACAGACAGAGCGGGTGAGGAAGGGAGAGAGAGGTTGTTTGTATCTCATATGACTCCATTAAAGTTTGAATAGTTCTCATCTCTCTTTCTGTTTCCTGCTGCTGGAGAAAACCAGCTGCTGCACACACACACACACACACACACACACACACACACACACATTCAGATGCAATATGCACACAAGTTTCACACACACGTGCACACAGCAAACATGCATAAACTCATGCACACACACACACACATTCAGATACAGTATGCACACAAGTTTCACACACATGTGCACACAGCAAACATACATAAACTCGTGCACGCACACACATGCTTGCTTATGCCTCACAAACACATAAAGAAACACACGCTGAGAATGATGTGTGTGTGTGTGTGTGTGTGTGTGTGTGTGTGCAAAGGGGAACTGCACAGAGAGAAGACAAGATTAGAAAAGCAGGCCAAGAGACGGTTTCCCATGGTGCATTTCTGGAAGCATCTGTATTAGACCGGGTTGTGTCAACAGTGACTGCTCCTCCAGCTGAGGCTGAGAGAGAGAGAGAGAGAGAGAGAGAGAGAGAGAGAGGGAGAGAGAGAGAGAGAGAATGGGAAGTAAAAATTTGTATGTTTGCTTTTGTTTCATCTCTGTGAGTGTGCCTGACAGACACACAGGGAGCGACAGATCACTCCAAACACAGAAGAGGGGAAAAAAGGGGGACAAAGATAAATAGAGGAAGCCTTTGAAGAGAGAAAGAGAGAAAATTTATATATAAAAGAGTCTCAAAGTGGCAGGAATGAATGAGACAGCGAGCAAAAACGAGGAAAGAGAGTGAAAAAGAGTGACAGTGATGGATGGGAGAGATAGGTGGATGGATGGAGGGATAGATGAAGGGACGAGCGGAGGGTTAGAGGATGGAGAGGCGGCAGACGGAGATTGACAGCCTCCTTTCCCGGGGACGGATGAATAAACCGGCGCGGGAAGAGGAGGCGGGGGTGGGGGAACGGATTGAGAGAGATGGAGAAAAGGAGTGAGGGATGGAGGAGGGGAGGTAATGAGAGATAGAGTACGTCTCCGTAATCAAGGCATAAAGGAGAGCAGGAGCGAGGGAGCGAGGGGGAAAAGACGAGTGGGCTCTGAATGAGTCAATCATGATTAATCAAGACGCTTCTCAGTCTCTCTCTCTCTCTTTTTGCTCAGACTCATCATCATCCTCATCATCCTCATCACCACTCAGACACAGAAAACCTTGTTTTCCAGTGCAGCCCCCCTTGTGCATACCTATCAGGACCTACTCACAGCACACGCGTTCCTCTATTTTCACGCCTTCAAAGCAGAGGTTTGCTGGCTTGTGGTCCTTTAAAAGTGTTCAATCAGCCATCTCACATTGAATGGCTTATTGTAATATAATAGCAGCGTATGTGCACCGCTGATATTTGGCGTCTGGGCCGCGACCTCAACACTCCCCATGAGGAAAGCAGCAGGCTCAGCACAGCAGGGAGTGGGGAGTGACAATAATACTCAGCCTACAGGTGGCTGGATGGATGCCGGGAGCGTCGACAAGAAGTGGCAGCGCTGGTTGAAGGTGAACGGTGTGAAGTGCATGATGGGAAAAGAGTGTTTGAGTAGAGCGCTGTTATTAAAAGGATGCACTGGATAAATGTTGCAGGGAGAGGAAGAAGCTGTGTGCTGCCTGAATCACACAGAAGGTTTCATTACTTGTGACCCTTCATCAAAGGTCGTGTCCTCGGTGTAGACATGTAGGCACCTTAAGAGTGATTCTCCCTCTTGGATGATGTCATTGGAAAGATTTTCAGAGGTGAAAAATGTGTAGTGTATCATAAAAAAACAAAATTATAGAAAAGTGAAGAGGTTTTATCATCATTACCTTAAAGGAGAAGGATGGAAGTACTGTATTTTTATCATTAAGGTTCAAAGTTCAAGGTTCAACTGCTCCAAAACATGAAACCATCGATAAAAACAACATATTATTGCTGTGTTGACAATATTGTTATGATCAACAAATCCCACGAAAAGACCAAAACCAACGAGGCGTTTCTCAAATATAATTTCACTGAACATGGAAATTTTAAGAAATGACTCACATTTGGAAAAAAAAGGCAAATAGTTTCCTGAAACAGATGGCAGACATTGTAGTTTTCAGCAAGTCTTACTCAAACAGGAGTAAATAGTACACTGGGGACTATTTTCAGATGTGGATGAATACATGTTTGGTGCTTTAGTGATGACAGCAGCAGGCTGGTGGGAGTGGGGTTGACTCAACGACTTTCAATAAATTACAGTGCCCACGTTGATCGTAATGAAAGAACATGTCACCCAGTGTAACAGCGCGGCTCGCTGACGTGTTTTTAATAGTTTTATGGAAAAGAGTGGATGTCAATGGCACAGAAGGACGTCATGCAGTCATTATTAGTTGGATAAACTCATTGTCTTTGTCCTTTTCATGGGATTTGTTGACAATAAGAAAATACATAATATCATCAGCCTTATCCTTTAAGAGGCACTAATTAAACAATTTGAGTGTGATTGTGGCACTTTTATCTTTTTTCCACAGGCTCTCGTATGCTCTATAGAAAAAGACCGGTTGAGAGAAAACCTCCCCTCTGCTGCCTCTGCGTCGCTGCTTGTGAGGAGTGTGTGAATCCTCAGACAGAAAGAGAAAAAATAGGGCACTTTCATATTTATTCAAGTGTCAGATCCAGAGCTGTCTATAGGGAGAGAGAAAGAGAGAGGAAGGGAGGAAGAGAGGAAGGAGGGCTGCAACCACAGGAACTCTGAGGTTTCACAAGCCTTCCTTTTTCTCTTTTCTATTTGTGAACACACACACACAGTCAGGCATACACACTCATCTGCCTGCATGGACACACGGGGAAAGGCAAACAGAGGGAGGGAGGGAAGAAGAAGAAAGTTAGGAGATAGAGGAGGAAGTGCCATTCACACGCAAAAGACACCCGCCATCCACTGCTTGCGCATCAATCAGCGTGCATGTGTGTGAATGAGCTGCGAATGCAACAATCCACATCTCAGGACTTAATAGACAGAACATCTAAATGATGATTATGTGCAGGTGCCAAACAGGCTGTGATCCACCGTCTCTGAGATGTCACATCAATTCGGGGTACATGCGGCGCTGAATAGATAAACCTTCATCAGCGCAGCCAAAAGAACAGGAAGCTCCCCGTCAGATGTGACACACAAACACTGAGGTGTATGCGAGAATACCTCAAAGCAATTACCTGCTGTCACCTTCGCTGGGAAACGTAAATCAACACTTCCTCCTGGTGGAGCTGCTGTGAACTACAGGAGCCCTCGGTCAGTCAGAGGGCAGCAGATCCTGTTTGACTTCCTGTGTCTGTTTCACAGAATCAGTAAAATCGTGGATCTGTGAATTCACACCTTGATGGTGGACCAACAGACGTGAGACGGGGACAGTCAAGTCAGCATAAATCCAGGTATGATTGTTTGTTCTCATGGTGAGTTTAAGCCTCACAGTCACACAACATCATGCGAGCTCATGCTTATGCTCATGGATTTAAGCTGACCAGGCTCTGTTTCTATTGCACCAATCACCCGAGTGTTTGTACTGGGATGTTTGGATGTGGAGATTTGCCGTCTCTTTAAACTCCTGCAACTCCTTTTTTTAAAATCAGTCTTTCTGAAAAGTGGCAAAATAACACATCACTGCCACGTGAAGGGTGATTTTAACAGTGGTCAGAGGTTTCGCAAGTTTTACTCCACTCACTACAAATGCTATTGGCTTTTTCCAAATCATTCTTTAAGTTGAGATGAAAGAGATGATTCTTTGAACAAAACGTGCATAAGACGTCCTTCAAGTGCTCAGAAAAACTGACATTTCAACACGTACAACTCCATCTGCAGAGGAAGACTGTGATGATCAAAAGCTCCACAGTAGCCACTAAATGGGTCTATGAGTTTGTTTTTCATACTTTTAACTATTAAGTTTTCATATATATAGATAGATATATTTGCAATTTAGCTGAGATTTTTGTCAAAGCGGACCCTCTGAATGAACAGCTGTAAAATAAGAATAAAATGTTATTAGCAAACACAGATGTTGTGAGAAAGACAATGTGAAATTGGTCGTTTCTACCATTATTGAAACTGCGAGCTCAATCTGAAATCTAAGATGCTGACTGTCTTGACAGACACTAAAACTACACAAAATTAAATTACCATGCACTTGCTTAACACTGCATTTAGCTCACACAACAAACAACAAATGAAGAATAAGGAATGTTTACTGCGATGGATCATCCACCACAACCAAGTTTTAGAACCCTGCAAGAAGATTTTCACACCGTGATGAGATTAACTGGAACCAATGCTCGCCTGAAAGGAAGGATATTTAACAACACCTCATCATCTTAGCTAAAACTGAGAGATGCCCCCCCCCCCTTCTTCCCCTGTTACAGAAATCAGCTGTGATTCATTATTCAGCCTGAGTAAAGGCTTCCTAACCACCAAGCCATCCACCCCAATCAGGACACAATCTGCACTGTCAAATTACAGATTTCCACACGTTGAAAATGAGTCACAGAAGAGTGAAAAAAAAGTTTCTTATGATTTGATTGACTTTATTTGTAAGGCACCAGAAGTCCTTCCTTACTGCAGAACATTTCATATTATTTATAGTAAATGTTTGTTGTACTTTTTATAGTTTTTTTTGTTTCAATGAAGCTATGATTTCAGACACAAAACATTTTTTTTTTTTTTTTGCCAAAGTACACACTTTCAGGTTTTACATTATGCACAAAATAAGTATTTAAAAAAAGACCTTTACAAAGCTCAAAACGCTTACAATGCTTCACGCTATGGGGGCAAAAAGTTGGGAATGTAGGACGTGGCATGGGAGTAAAGGGGGCGGGGGGGGGGGGTTAGAGAAAGGGATCAAAGGGCAAAAGGTCAATTTACTGCAGTTTCCCCCCTGGTGTCACATCAGTTTTGTAACTCAACAGCACAAGAATCATCCAGGACAGACAAGAAAAGATGCAGCTATATACACATAAAGCTTTCTATGTATAACTGTATACAGAGGCGAGCGCCTCCAACTACTTTAACAAATACATAGAATTTCATTTGTATGTTTATAACGTCAGCTTTGTAATTCTCGTTCTAGTTCATATCGATTAATATTTCAAAACAAAGAAGAGGGAAAAAAACAAGTGCATTGATCACAGATAGTTTGAACCAAACATTCTTTTAAAAAAATGTCTCCACTAGAAAGAAATCAATCTCTGTTCCCCTGCAGACATGCACTGGTGTGTGTGTGTGTGTGTGTGTGTGTGTGTGTGTGTGTGTGTGTGTGTGTGTGTGTGTGTGTGTGTGTGTGTGCGCGCATCTCGCTTTGTCTACACGCTCTGCATATCACTACGACAAGTATGTAGCTTGATACATACAGTATGTGGCTAGAAGGGAGAACGATGTGCTGCAAGCTTATTTCACAAGCAGAGTAGCATGTTAGCTTCAGTTGTTCTACAGACAGGAATGAATTTCATCTTTCATCCCCAAACCTGTTTGTACTGTACACACCTTGTTTATGTATTCACATACATACACAACAATGGGCATCATCCCGTCGGCAGTGCGCCATCTCAACCTTTAGATGCATGAAGGGTTTTGTTCTGCTATTTGTGTCCTTTTGCTTTCTGAATGACTAAAATGTGCTTTATCACCATCGTGCCAAAGATCATCTGGAGCCGTGTTTTTCCCAAAGAAAGGGATCCTTTATTATAGAATGAAACTCTTCGTCTCTATTCGTTCTCAGAGTGTAGCCATCAAACCAGAAGGAGGGTGTGTGTGTGTTTCTGTGTCTGTCTATGTGTGTGTGGGGCTTTGTATAAATCTACTTCATACACAAATCAACACTCAGACAAACACGGGCTGCCACCGTCGACTCGGAGTTGATCAGACAATCTTTGTGCCAAGGTCAGGGGTTCCATTTCGACTGAGGCCGCTTCTGCATGAAATATGTGTGTTTGTAAGTAAAACATCCTAAAAATGGAAAGTTCATCTCTGCATGTAGCAAGAAGATGTTTAATGGGGCCATTTTGACCACGACTGGCCACCTTAAAGCCCCCCACACCCACGGTCCACCCACACCAGTGTTTTCACTTATGTTGCCTGATTAGACCTCTTTTTGGGACTGTGTGGGTGTTTGACTGACACCTCCCTCACACTTCCAGTGGTAATAAGGGCTGGGAAACTCTGATATTTATGAAACCTCTGATATATCTGACTTGGCCCTTAATTATACAGAAGTGCCTGAAAGCCAAATGAACACGGATGCCTCACGTCAGCCAAAATTCATCGTTAAGTAATTAAACCCAAGTAATTAAATGGGGCATTAGCCTGTAACAAAGGTCTCCTGCTGGAATCAAACTGGGGACGCTGCCATTATTTGGTCGCTGTTTTAACCACTGGGCCATCAGGAAGACCCAAATGTGAGAATTTGGGGAGAGATTTTGAACAGTTTGGTGAATTATTCCCAGCATAGCTTCACCCAACTTGCAATTGACTGGAGGCCTAATAGGACAAGGTAATTGAAAACAGCGGAGTAGGTGTGCAGGGCCTGTGAGGTTGAGGGGGAGTTTGGGTTTTTTACTCATCAGAGCCACTGTGGAGGACGCTTGTGCTTCATCTGTGTGATCTGCACTGATTTAATTTTGCTCGGTCATGGAGATTTCCCACTCTGTGCTGTATGGAGGCGTCTGATCATCTGTATAATGCAGTGTTAGTCTGATACGGGACAGACCTGTATATGTACAGTGAGTCAAAATATACAGTATTTAAATCTGAATTTACAGCACGGGTCCAGCTGTGTTTCTGGTTCACGCCGAGAGGTTCCTCAAAATAGACCAAAGACTACCTCTCAAGAACTGGATCATGACAGGCACCGGGACTGACCGCATGCAGAGATTAATGTCACCAGTCGAGTCTCTGTATATCAAGTCTGTACACACCGAGTGGATAAATAAGCCATTCCCCTTTGTGACACAGCCTGTACTCTGTCATTGTCCTGTCCTTGTTGTGCTCAGGCCTGAACCCAGCGAGGAGGATTCCTCAAAGACACACACTGCCCTCTGCTGTCAAACGCACAACATGCACACTCTCTCACCCCTGTGCCTGCTCTAATACTAGTGCACGTTTAAGATGAAAAAGGTGGTGGGAGGGTGCAGGAGTCAAGTGGTGTCTCTGTTCATTGAACTACCGATGAAAATGTTGCCTTTCAGTTAAGGTGCTGGGTGGATTTATCTGATGTAGTACCTCACATGGTCAGGCAGGGATCGTTAAGTGGGGGGGGGGGATTACTGACTAAGGTGGGTTTGTTATCTAGTCTGACAGCTCTCAGCATGAAGTTTGCTTTAAGAAGGTGCTTTTCCTTTCTGTGTATGAATTTAGGATTATACACAACATCTCTAGTTTGTCCACTGGAGACGCCTTCTCATTACATTCTGCTCTAAACAGAGCAGTTTTTGGTCGGGGCGTGTGTGTGTAGCTTTAGGCATGTTTCTCTCTTCACCCGGGGCATGAGGGCTCTATTTAAACACCTGATCTGATCCACAACAATCCACCGTTTCAAACTCAAAGCCAGCGTTTACCTTGGGATGAATGCATCCAATCTGAACTGCCAAAAAATATCAACACTGCCGATCTTTCTAAGGAAAATGAAGTTTGTAGGAATCCTACGTTGTGTCTGACAAGTTTTACAGCTTGCCAAAGAATCCCTGTGTTTAACGTTTAACCTGTTTTAACACCTACGGTACGGTGTGTTCAGTCTCAGTCCTGCATAACAGGGACCCGCTTAGAACAGAGGCAAGAGATGGGGGCGAGTGGGAGGAAGGGAGGCATGGAGGCGAAAAAGACAGAAAGTAAACAGGAATCAGAACTGAGAGGCAGAATGGCAGAGAGGAAGGAACAGACATAGAAAGTAGTCCTGATGAAAAATAAACACAAAAAACTGAAAGCTTAATCACATACAAGAAAGAGACCTGAAGAAAAGACAGAGGGAGGGAAGATAAAGAAATAACCTAAGTATGGTAAATATGAAGAGATCGGGACTAGTCTGACATGAGGAGCAGGTGCCAAAGCTCTTCCAGTAATGGGAGTTGGTTATGGGTCTCTAGCTGGAGCTGTGGTGATGGGTTCAAAGCCCATGTTAGCTAAGGTCAGAGAGAGGAAAACCAGGGGAGAGGCTGTAGGCCAAAGGGGGCTCAGATCTGGGGGATTCAGGTCTCTGGATAAAAGCAGAGCTGAATGGGGACACCATCTAATCAGACTTGTCTCCGTCCTCCTCGCGGTGGCTGTCAACTCCTTCACGTGATGCTTTCTCCTCCTTGGCCAGCTGGGCTTGGGAGGCCAGCAGGGAGGAGAGGGAGAAGAGCCCGGAGGAGGTGGTAACGGCAGGGAGGGTTGGCTGGCTCAGGCCCAGCGGCAGAGGGGTCATGGGCAGGGCCAGACCCTGGAGCTGAGACAGCTGGTGAGCCTGGAGCTGCTGCTGCACGGAAGACAACCAGACACAACTTAGGATACATCCAGCACACAAATCACCGCAAAACACTGAGGGGAATGCAAAAATCTGCACTCCACAGACCCATTACACATCACAAATTATATTTAATACTATATATATAACCCCTGAGGCACAGTTTTAATAGCTCAGGCACAATAGGATAGATGAAAGGCACATATCATGGCTAAAATACACGCTCAGCGGGAGACGGAAAATCTGCAGGACACATAACTTATTTATTAGAGATGCAATTTTTCCGTATATAAAAACCCAAGACAACAAGTATGAGAGGAGAACACAGTGCTAAAATTAAAAAAATGGTCTTGTAGAGGACAGAAATGAACCAAAGTAAAACATAAAAATACACATAAAAAGTAGCATTTGTTTCATTTTAATGTATAGGACGAAAAAATGTTCCCCCCAAGCCTGTGTATTTTCATCACTCCCTGCTGGACACACACTCCACATGACGACACATCAGTGGCTTGATTTTATGGCAATCTGGACTGACTTCTCATAAACAGTAACAGTTTGCACAGGCTACACCAACAAAGTCAACCGCTCTGCTTTACATTCAGAACTAGAGCTCAAATGCTCTGTGTCCTTTAAGTCCATATGATTTACAAGTATGATAATGGCAGCTATCAAACTAAGATATTGACAGTCATCAGAAATCATCTGTCCTGAGCAGCTGAACAGCTCCAGTCTGATACACAGGCCTGTGCAGACCAGTGTCCTCTGTACCTCAAGCAGTAGACACAAAGACAAAGGCAAGGCATCTCTTTGAACCATGAATCACAGTGATGGAGTGGCTAAGCTAGCTTATGCTAAATCTCTGGCAAGATGATGGAGTAGCCAAGCTAGCTAGTACTCATCTTATGATGATAAAGTATAAATGCTAACCATGCGCTAATATTAAAGGCAAAAAGATGAAGGATTGTGGTCAGCTGGCTAAAGCCCATCCACACTGGTTCACTGTTTTAGCTATCTAACTAATCTTGTAATTGTTAAAATTGTGCCATTGAGCTAATATAAATCAATAAACCCTTCTTACCAATTTTCTTTCACAAATCTGGCATTTATTCTAGCACTGTTGTATTAGACTGCATTTGTTCATTCATGCTAGCAACTTAATGTACTGCATATTTTAACGATTTCTCAGAATGTTGGGCCATATTAACATTTTTCAATCAATACTGATAACAGCTTCTATTTTAGCCTTTTTTCTATATTCCATTGTTTATAACCCCCCCCCCCCCCAACCTTTTATTAACCACTAATGATTCTAGCCAAAGAAGCAAGGTAAACTTAATTTGCCCGACTAATTTCAAAGCATATACTCAACAAATAAAGGTAATTAAAGAAAACTACTTGTAATGATCAATAATTTCTAGCCACCACAAGACTGGGCTGGAACATCATACCCTTATGATGGAGTTCATCTCTGGGGGGGTGACCTGCTTGGCCCTCTCTATGGCTGCCAGGACCTGCTGCTGGTGCTGGAAATGATGGGTGAGGGGTGAGGGTGGGGAGTGAAGACAAGGGAAGGAAAGTGAGAGAGACAATAAAAGCGAGACAGAAACAAGGGGAGGAGAGTTTGGGTGGGGGAGAGGTGGAGAGGTTAGATCAATATCAATAGTCCCAGCAGAGAACTGACAACCCTCTCTGGTGATGCATCCCCCCCTCCGGCCATTCAGCTATTCATCTGATCACACACACACACACACAGACACACACACACACAGACACACACACACACACACACACACACACACACACACACACACACACACACAGACACACACACACACACACAAGCCTTGCGTTACACCAGTGAATGGATGGTTGTCTGGTGTGCCGTAATGGGTGGAGGTCAACGGCCCTGGTGGGCAGATAACAGCATGGCTTATCTGAATCACACAACCATTTATTACGCTGACACACACAAACACACACACGTATAAAGGAAAAGAGGAGTGGGATGGAGGTGGTGGTGGGGGAGGAGGGAGGGAGAAAGGGAAAGTGGGGTGGAGGGACACGGGAAGCGAGTGATGATGAATGATGGGAGACGGGGAGAGAAGAGGAAGGAGGGATGCTGAGTGAGGGGTCACAGAGGTGGAGAAGTAATGAGGCGGGAATGAGGGTGATCTCATTCCAGGATGTAAGGAATAGGGCTGAGGGTCAGAGGGTTAGTGACGTCTTTGTGTCAGTGTGTCTGCGCTTACCTCCTGAGACAGGTAGGGGAGGACTTGCGCGCAGATCCCGTTCAATCTCTTCACTATCTCAGCCTGCAGAAGGAGAGTTTTTTTTTTAGTTCAAGGATAATACCGGTGTTACTCTAATGTTTTGTTATTGCCACCAAATACCATGAAAAGACCAAAACCAACAGTGTGTTCATCAGTGTCAGTACTTTCCAACATCTGAGTGGCACTCAGCCCCAACCCCATTCATTCCTGCTGAGGAATATATATATATGTTAACAGCTCAAACAGTTTTATTTCTAAAAAAAAAAGTCAAAGTAATCTCCTTGATAAACAGAGCACAGCAGTTTTAAGAAAATGTTACTCAAACAGAAGTATATAGGGTGTTTGTTGGGGACTATTTTCAGATGTGGATGAATACACGTTTGGTGCCCTAGAGAGTATTTACAGCAGCTGGACGGTGTAAGTGGGACTGACTCAAAATAAACGCCAGTGCCCCCGTTCATCGTAATGTAGGAACACCCAGTGCAACGCTGCAGCTCACTGATGTGTTTTTAAAGCCTCTGCACACCCTCAGTCGACCCACACTGTTGTTTTCACTTATGCTGCCTGATAGGACCTCGTCTCAAGACTATGAGAGTGTGTACGGACCAAATGAACACTTGCTACGTAGCAGCAAGGGTGGGGAAACCAAGACTGTGCAATTTAGGTCTTGAAGCGCAACCTTAGGTCTTTTTCACTGAAGATGTTTTGACATGTCACAGCGGCACGGAGGTGAATAAAAAAAAATAATTTAGCTGCTTGACTGAGGTTTGTGGTACTGTGCATGCTGCCTCGCAGTCACACCGTCACGGCTAACTGGGACGCTTGAATAGACCAGAGCCATTGTTACTGTTATTGGTTACACCTGTTCTTTCCTATTATTACCAGTCAAACAGCTGCTGTAAAAAAGACCTATTGATTATAATATCTAGCTGTACTTTGGCGACATCATGCTAGTCCTAGCATAGCAGCGTCCAGCTTCAACCTGAATAAAGGTCCTATCAGTCAGAGCATGTGAAAACAGCTGTGTGGGTGTGCCGAAGTCTGCAGCACCGAGGAGAGAATTATATCGTGGTTTGGCTTTACAGAGAAAACTTGTTAGTGGTTTTATTGTTGACTGTGCTCTTTTCATGGGATTTGTTGACTAGGAGAGAAAAAAAAAATTCTCCTTGTCAACAAATCCCATATAAAATATCACCAGACTTCTCCCTTAAACACACGTATGGGAAACATCTGCCGTGACCTTCCCAAACTGTGGCACACACATCTTGCACCACACACTCACACATCAGACATATCAGGCTCCCTTTATTCACCTCATTAATTAAGTTGCTTGTACTTAATACTCTCTCTCAAAACTCCTGCACGCATTCACACACACACAAAGTAAAAATCACCCACGCAAGTACACGTGCACACACACACGCACGCACGCACACGCACCACACACACACTTTCCTCCTCCTCCTCATGCACATTCCCTATCTTTCTCACATACAGGTCTATTATCATATTTGGTTGGTAATCATCCAATCCGTCTGAGATATGCAAAGCAGCAGTAATTGTGTTAGAGCGTAATTCGTGGCGCGATGAGGAGAGAGGGGCCCTCCTAACAGTCATTAGGCATGCAGAGCACAGCTCCCCATCAAGCGCTTCACTCCTATCCGCTCATCATTACACATACACACTCCCTGACATATCTAAAATGTCTCTCTAAAATGTCTCTGCGGGACTCGCTCCATGCTAACTATGGCTCTTCCTCTTTTTCAGTGCCCTTTATGCCATCTCTCCCTCTTTTTTTCTCAACTCAGCTTCTGTCTCTTCTTTTATCTGTGCTCTCTGCTATCGTCCTCTGTGTCTCAGCTTTTTTTTTTATCCTGATGCTTCTTTCTCTCCTTTGTCCTCTCTTTACATTTTACTCTGCTTCTTTCTAGCTTTCCTCAAGTGCAACTGGAGCACACATTCACTGACAGGAGCATTGTATGTGTGGAAATAAAACATACAGAATATACAACTGGGCCGCGGCACTGGACAAATACATCAAGGATCTGCTGCAGACTGAATTCATTGCTGTTGGAGACGTCTTTGCTGCTTTTTGCCAATTTAAATACGCTTTATCTTTTGTCATTTGAAAATGTAGACGCAAAAGGAAAAGCAAACACAGAGACAAAAATGTGTTCTGGTTGATTTAAAACGTGTTTCAAGGAAGCATGGAAGGAAGCCTAAACAAACCTAACATTTCACAGACTTCCTCAGCGTGTCCTGCTTTTGTCCCTGAATGAGCTTCATATTTGAACTAAGTTTATTTCTGAATTTTTCTTGGTATAACTTTGACAATTAACTGTTTAAACACATTTGAACTGACAGATATCCCTCAATACCTCCAACCATGGTAATGTTTAGATGGTATACAATTTATGAGTATTTACTTTTTATGCTACTTTATACTTCCAACACTTTTATGCATTTATGCGACAATTAGAGTGACAATTACTTTGAAAATCAAGATTTTACATACAAAACATATGATGATCTTAAAATATGATGCATTATTCTAGATGAACCAACAAACTGTATTTAAAGTCATCCAAACAAGCTCCAACTCAACAAGCTACAACATTAAATTGCTGCTTCACATCAGTTATATGATCCAATATCATAATATATGATACTATAACGCTTTTACATGGTCCATTCTGCATTATGAGTACTTGTACTAATACGTCTGCACTTTCACTCAAGCAAAATTCTGAATGCAGGACTTCACTTGTAATAAATCTGCTGATTAACTGTCTGGTCTGTAAAACGTTAGAAAGTAAAAAAGAGAAAATCCAGATTTCCTTTAGTCCAAGATATCATCTTCAAATGTTGTGTTTTGTCTGACTTCAGAGTCCAGAGCCAACAGATATTCCATTTAATTTTCTGTCGATCGATTACTGGAATTATAACTATTACTTTTAGTTAAATAAAGGATCAAGGCACTGCGTCCACCATGCCTAAGAAGAGTAACTTGCTCAGGGGTCCTTTACAGTTCAATCTATGGGCACAAGTCCCCTCTGCATGGATGAACGTGTTGGGGATTTGCTATCCTGTACGGCACATGTGATGAGGACTGCTTGACAAGACAATGTACATTATTTAGACACCCAATGAAAACTCCTGTTATATGCTACATGAACAAAACACGGACGAAAGAATTATGTTGCGAGGCGGGACACACATTCAAGATTAAATGCAGAGGAAGAAAAACATGGTGAGAAATAAAAACAATAGAAAGACAAAGAGGACCAACAATGCAGAGCAGATTCATTCAACATATTCCCGGTTCAATCCACAACTCAACCTTGCTTCTCCTCACCAAGACAAAACAGAGAGAAAACAGACAAGAGAAGGGAGAGGGCGAGAGAGTGAGCACACAGAGTGGAGAGGCATTTTTTGAATTGAGTAGGACAGAGTGATCAAGAGGGAGCAATTGAATGTGTGAGAGTGTGAGAGAGAAAGAAAGAGGGAAATAGAGATGGAGGTGGAGAGGGGGAGGAGGAGCAGCAGAAGAGGAGGAGGAGGAGGGGGAGGGACTGGCTGCGCACAATAGGCCTAGACATGAATGCTCCTCGACATTCGTTTCCACACATCCCCTTCAATTTCAACTCTCTAATAGAACTAGCGACTCTCCGCACCCACTTACACTGTGCACAAAGAAAGCATGTGCGCGCGCACACACACACGCAGGATAACAGGAACACACATGAACAGAAACACACACACATTTGCTTGCGAACATGTGCAGCTAACACACACATAAATACAAGAGCATATGCACAAACAGAGGGGGACACATGCACATGCACACACACACACACACAAATGCTCGTGCAGGCAGTCTCGACCCCCCCCCCCCACACACACACACATAAAAAAAATTGCAGACAGCCAATGGGGAAGCATGTGAGCAAATGCACAATATCACTCTCTCTCTCACACACACACACACACACATTTGAAACAACACACACGCAAACACACAACCACACTCGTGACTGTGAATTTCATCCCTCTCAGATAAAGAAAAAGGGTGTGTTGAACTGCCCACACACACCTCAGTGTTTGCGTGTGCTTGCTTGCTTGCAACAGTATATTTGTGTGTATGAGTGTGTGTGTGTGTGTGTGTGTGTGAGCGAGCATGTGTTTCTCCTGCATGCATCACAGTGTCTGTCTTGTGCTTCCTACCTCAGAGTTTGTGTGGGTGCATATATGTGACGGTCTTTAAATCATGGAAGCGGCTACTTCTGTGTGATTGTGTGTGTGTGTGTGTGTGTGTGTCCATTTGTCAAAGCATACTCGGTTTTCCCAATATGGCTGTCAGTGTGTGCCGTCAATCATGAAACAGCGCGTGTGTGTGTGTGTTTGTGTGGACGGGCAGCGCCAGACGAGGTCACCGATAAGGGCTGGCCCTTCGGAGGCTCATCGCTCTCTCCCTCCTACAGGCTGAGCATAAATTACTCCCCCAGCTTCAGCCACACAAACTGATGTATGGATATCGGCCTCTCACCCCTCCCCTGCCTGAATGAGGGCTTCCTTTTCTTTTCATTTTCAAAATGGCCAACTGATTGCTGATAAATGATGGAGCTGCTGCATTGGTTACCACTATTATAATTTAGGAGTTGTTGCCATGTCAATATCCACATTGTGTGCAGTCAAAACTTAGTTTTAGACTTAATAAAAGTCTAAAATTCACATCCTTATACACAATCCCATCCTCACCATCACCAAGGAGCACAGTGTGCAGAGTGAACTAAAACTGATTTGGCAACAGCAGAACAGCCAACCCCTCGGCGCCTGCATTTTACACACAGCCTCAGGTGACATCATTCAAATGTCTCTCAACACTCCCAAAGTGATGGGAGATTATCTCTGCAATTCACACCTGCCAATCAGTGAGCTGCAGGTGCACAGTGGGGGGATGGGGTTGGGAATGCACAGCTGTGTCTGTATCAACAGAATAACAAAGCGTGAGGAGTTATTTTGGACGTTCAAGGTTCAGGAATTAAAAAGTCTCCCTTTTCTTTATTTTTTTGACATTCGCTGACTGGCAGCTGGAACATTTCCAAGGTTTTTGTAGCCATGAAACTCTCCCCAGTTGAACCATCAGTGCGAACAACAATGGTGGACTGCGATGAAGGGCTGGTAGACCTTGAGACTTTGTCCAATCACCAAGTTTAAAATGATGCTCTTTGCACCACCAATGGTGGGCAGAATGAGAAAAAAAATCTCATTGTGTTCTAGAAAAATGTCAGATGGATTCAACAAATTGGATGTGGTGATTTTTTTTTTCCTGATTGCGTCAACAAATTGTTCTGAAATTCCTGCAGCTCGTATTTGTGGCTCTTGCTGGTTTCTCCATAGCTCATCAAAGAGAATATTTCCTGATGCATGCATGGCAGACAGGTGCACAGGAGAATGAAGTTATGCTAAGGAAAGTAGTAAATTCCTGCTCTCTGCACTGCAGTGTTTCCCTCTTTGTCATCTTTCCAGCCAACAGCATCATAGGGACAGTAGTATTTACTGCCATTGCAAAAAGTTTTCTCTGAAACAAAGTCCAAATATTTTTGATGTCCATCACCGGAGTGTGTAGTTAAATGATCCAGGAGATTCTCGTGTTTTGTAGAAAACAGTCACACAGGAATTAAGTATCACCTGCTCTGATTATTTGCTTATTTATTTATTATTTTCTTTAACTTGAAATCTGTGAAGTGGTGCTTTCCAGATTCATCTTGTGAATCGTTTGCTTACTGGCTCGTTCAGCTTCAATACTTAACACAGTGCATACAAAATGCATACAGAAATTACTGTCAGGCATACTGGTGCAGAGAAATATGGAAAATTTACCGTTTCCAATTTAATTTCATGGAACATCTCACAGTCTACACTTGCACACAGAGTACAAGGAGGACAACAGACCAACAGCCATTATCAACTACGGCAACATAAACACCTTTAAGACACAAATGCCAGAAGACCGTAATGCTAATTTTTTCTGGCATAGCTGCATAAACATGCAGCCCACCTCAGTTTGAATCCAGCCTGTGCCACAAGCAAAACAATGCATCCTTCAGTGATCCAATATTTTTTGCACCAGCAATTTGCTGTTCATGGGCAAACAGTTTTATATGTAATGTGATGGGAACAGAAGATTTTTTTTCCCCTAAAAAAATAAAATGTAGACTCACCTGTTTGTGCATCTCAATATTGAGCCCATAGGACATCTCATAGTACTGGAAAGGGAGAGAGTGGAAGACAAAAAGAAGGAGTTATAACACAGACATCAAGTACATGTAACACTAACACCATTTACTCTGTGTGTGATATGCATTTGCATAACACTGTGATGTGAAATCAGACTTTTTCAGTCGGCACTGGTAACTAAATAAAAGTCTGATTTAGTACTTGCTCAGTTATTAAAAAAAACTAAATTCTATCATAATTCCAGATTTAAAAGAAATCTATATAAAAAAAAAACACAATATGATTACAATCAAAGACGATGAAAAATAGTGACATTTCCAAGGCCTCCCGTCACTGTGAGCTCCAACCATAATCACATGGCATAATCTGCAAGATTTTCAGCCATGAATCTAAAATTGAGGTCATAAAAGTCTAGGCTGAGAATAGACAAAATTATAACACATACAGTCAAACCAAAATGACACATCGCAGACTCCAATGACTTGCAAGATCCCAGTGTTTGATTCTGCAAACCTATTCAAACCACAAATACGCCTGCATGTACTCAAAGAGAGGATGCACGGCTACCAATAGGAAAAGGAACTGAGAAAGAAAAGGAGACACCAGAGAAAGAACCTCTGTGAGTGAGCGTGTGTGTGTGTGTGTGTGTGTGTGTGTGTGTGTGTGTGTGTGTTCAGTGTTAATGAGAGGGCCACCCTCTAGGCGTCAACCCTGTTAATCACCCACTCTGTCTGCAGGGGGACTGGCTCTGTCACTGGAAAACAAACACACAGATCTCTCACACGTAAATGTGCACACAAACACCCACAAACAAACGCACACGTGCACGCACGCACACACACACACACACACACACACACACACACACACACACACACACACACACACGCACACACACACACACACAGATTTCTGTCTCTGGCTTGGTCTCACTCATACACCATTGTTGTTTTCTGTTCGATCTCACACTGACAATACCTTGTATGTGAATGCACGTGCACGCATGCTGCACATACACACATGCACACACACACGCACACACACAGTCCTTTTTTCTGTAGCTGCTTGGGCCCACGCGGAAGCTCCCTAAAGTAATTACAGCGCTGGGGAAATGGAGGTGCTGCCGCTGGCCGGGGGAGTGGGGCAACCTGATATGCTATTAGAGGAGTGTGTGTGTGAGGGGTGGGAGGGTCGTTGTGGGGATACAAGGCCGGGCCTGCCACTGATGGAGTGGAAGTGCGATTGAAAGCATACGCGTATATGTGCATGGTGTGTGTGTGTGTGTGTGTGTGTGTGTGTGTGTGTGTGTGTGTTTGTGCGTGTAAGTGCATAATGAGTGTGTGTGTGTATGTGTGTGAGTGAGTGAGTGAGTGAGTGAGTGAGTGAGTGAGTGAGTGGAGGAGGGAAGGATAAGCCGTATTGCATTCATAGTTCAATTTTATCGCAACATTTTGAGCTGAATCTGAAGATGGTTTTGACTGAATATCCCCCATAAACTGTCTGACTGCCACCATAATTGTCTGCCACAACTGATTTCACATGCACACACATTCTGCACTGTACACAGGAGTCCACTCTCCTTCATTCTGTGTTCCTGTCTGAACATACACTGACAGTGGCTGTAATTAATACCTCAGTTTTCAGGGATTAATACTTTCATCCACATTGTGTTTTTATGAAGACTCCAAGTCTACATTCCTGTACTGTGTTGGTTCTGTTGTTTGTTGATTTACTGCTGCCGAACACTTTATTTTAGTTTATAATGTTCATTACTTACTTACTTGACTGTATTGCTATTTCATCTTACTTACAGTTTTATTTCTACTTGATCTATTGTTTTTATAGCATTGAGTTCAGAAACTGCAAACTTAATCTCATACTTGTGCAGAGACAATAAAGATCTTCTATTCTACTCTGAGAAAAATATCTTTGTATTTCAGAGGAAAACATACATAGCATTGCAAATCACAGACTTCATCACCCAATCTAATTACAATTAAAACCTGAGTTATAGTGCTGCATCAAAGTATTCCGTTCCCAGTTAGGGCTCTCACTTGAAAAAGAAATCAAGTTTGAACAAACGTAGAAACTGCAGAACTGACGTTGTTCCCTTTATTCATGCTGCCTCCGCTACCTCACCGAGTGACTCCTAACAGGTGACTTGTGTGGTAACAATGCTGCGGGGACTTGCAGCAAACAGCGTCACCTCTATCCATGGCTTTAAATCCAAAATTCTCTCTGCATTAGTTCTCAGTAGTGCCGACTGATCAACTGTATTTTCGTCATGTCGATATGAACATGCATGATAAAGAAATTGTAAAACAGTGCCTGAAACCCAATGATCTCATCTCATTTACAGATGCCAGTGGGTCTGAAATTAACACCCACCTTGCACCAAATGCAGGAAAATTTTCCATTTGGTGAGTAAATCTTGGAAGGCTATCAGCCACACTGACAGGTAAATGTTTGTACCGAGACAGTCATGTAATAAATGATGCTGAGAGGCTCTACTGTGTTTTGGTGACATTTATGGGTGCTCTGTTTCTGGCTGCTGTCTGTGTCGGAGTTTGACACAGGGACAGGGACTTCATGGAGCATTCAGGTGCACCTCATAAACTCTGAAATCTTCATCGCATTGTATGGCAAAGTGTGTGGGCACTGACAGGGACGTCATTGCATATAAGTGTCCCTCGTAACCTCAGAAATCTATACTCCTGAAATTTCTATTTTTTTCTATTTTCCTTTGTTGAAATATATAGGCTGACATGCTGTCTTCACTTAGAGACTATTTTTGCAGTGGAGTACAGAGGACTGATAGAGAGCTTCATCACATGGTGAAACGACAATCACCTGAAGCTCAGTGACAGCTAAACCAATGAGCTTGTGGTGGACTACAATGCGTCAAATATGAATGCTGCTGCAAAGAAGCTACATATTCTAAAACGTGGATGCTTCACACTCCTTCAACCCAGCAGATCTATACAATCACCATTGCTTCAAGGAGGGCGCTCTAGATTGGTGTCACTAATTCACTATTTGACCAAATGTCAAATATGGTCGCAATCCCCTCTTCTGTTCCTGAGTTATGGCGTTGAATAATGGACTTTTGACCACCAAACTCTGATCAGGTCATCCTTAAGCCCAAGTGGATGGCATTCCTGAGATATTGCATTCACGAGAATGGGATGGACAGATGGACAACCTAAGAACAAACTGCCCCTGGCTACAGCTGTCACCAGCACGGAAGCATAAAAATCTTATCAGGTCCACAAGTACCTCTGTTATAATATTCAAGTTGTTTCACTGCAGCCTTTTTAATAATTAAAGACTGAAGTCACCCTCAAGATGCGCACATTTTGGCTGGTAAAAAATGTGCATGTTCGAAATAATTTCCTTCATGTCTTGGGTATAGGCTATTAAGTGTTTGGGCTCTATGTTAGCAGTGCACCTAAGAACTGTACAGCTAATATGCGCACTTCAAAATTTTGTTTACTGCAAGTCATATCTTCATTGCAATATTGAACAATGTCATCACAGATTTTCCTCATATCGTGCAGACCCAGTTCTCAGATGGTTTGATACAATGATTATTCATTTAGCATAGCTCACTTGCTTCTTCCACTTTAAGTTAATTAAGAACAATATGCCAGCTTACTGATAAAGCAAAAGGACATGTATTAGATCAGAGTAACAGTGCCATTGATGACCACACCGTGCTAGTGTACTGTATGCAGTATGGACTGTTATTATCATAATAGACTGATAATCCTCTTTCAAACAATTGTTCAAATTTCAAAAATAAAAGGCGACAGTCCTAGACACCTATACCATAGGTGTGCTTGATGTAGGCCTGTACCTTACGTGACTCTCCTCATGTAATGACAGCTACTCGGCAAACTATATGATTGGTCTGCTTTGTATTTTCTCTTTCATGTTGCCTGTGCCAGTAATGTTTGCCGATAGGTAACACATCAAGGAGGAGGCTGATGAAAAGCTAGGGCTTGTAATGGATACATGACAAGGCGTTGCCACAACATTTAAGGGGTCAAATCCTACAGCTGAACTTCTCTTCACACTTTCAGTTATTCTTTGCATATTTACAGCTTTGTCTGGTTTCTTTGTCTTGATTTGGCACATGCATTCATTTGGTTACAGAGTGAACTAGAAGCAAAGCCATGCATGTTCTTAAAAAGAAGAACAAAACAAAAACATCTGCAAGCCCTTATTTTTCCTTTCCTCACTTTGTGATAATATCAGCCTGTAGGCTACCACACTTCCTGCCGGACATTTACCCGACCATCAAAGAAATCATTTGAACTTGGCTAACTGGGAAAGCTTGTGAACACTTAATTTGACTATTACCTTAATCTGGATCATTTACAGTAATTAAAATAATAAATGCAAAAGAAAAAAATAATTGTAAATATCAGAGGATACATATTACAACACATCTTAAATGAGACACTTCTGAATTTAAAGATTTGTCATGATGTTTCATTAGATCTATTTGCATAATTGTGCATTTCTGTCACAATGTGTGTGTTTATGTGTGTGCACAGCTGCTATCAGGCTGACAATGCCCGAGCATGTGTGTGTGCATGAGTGAAATTGTATGCGCTCACGCCTGCCTGAAATAAACAGAGAGAAGTGTGTATGTGAGTGTGTGCAAAAGTGTGTGCCTGTTGGCTGGCTGATGGTGGAGAGAGCAGTGCGGCGGCACAGATTAGATGAGATTAAAGCCAGTCAGAGGATCAATTAGAGGCAAAACATCAGACGGCTACACAGCCACGGCCAGCAACAATGAGATTAGCCCCGAGGTGGAGCAGAGAGCGGGTGAGCACATCTGTGTGTGTGTGTGTGTGTGTGTGTGTGTGTGTTTGCATGTGAACGTGTATGTGTGTAGAGAGATAGATGGGGAAAGAGAGGAAATGAATGGGGTTGGGGAGAGAGAAATCACATATATACAGGTAGCTCCTTCAGACAATTCCAATGTGCGTGTCTGGGGGTGGTGGGTGGATTGGAGGGTAGATTCATTTAAGATATAAGACTGTGATTCTCATCTGCAACAATCTGCCATGTTCCAAAAATTGGCTCATGCTAAGCATTTATTACATTATAGCTTCTCTTTGTTATGGTGATGGTACGGAAAAAGGTTTGCCCAGCGAGTCCTCTTCTGTTCGCCCACGGATCTACCCCTGACCTATTCCCTCTGCAGACGTGGCGGCTGTATAATAACATCACCCGACTGCTTTCTTTGCTCCCAATGGACAATAGTCATCATCCCTTTGGACTCTAGAGGGCTTTTCACGTCAACATAAACAAAAGTAATCTTAGGGCATTTGTGATAAGCTGGGTGCTGCTGTCATTTTTCTTGGCTGGACAGTCAGTGGAACTGTCCTGTGAGACCACAGTGCAGCTGATAGACACTGCAGTCATGTAGAGTTCATCTTCAATTAAAGCAACTGTTCAGGGCCATTACATTTGATTCCATTCCATTACAGCAGCGCAGTGGAGCACTCGTAGTTCATAACACATAGTAAACCTCTGTTTCACCAAAAAGACATTCCAGACAGAGTTGTGTGCCCTTTTCTGTTTATTGAATCAATACTTAATTTTGAATTGAGAAGCAATTGTGACTTGGAACACCAAAAGTAAAAATGTAATTGTGAGATTCCATCTCGATGTAACTCTGTTTAAAACATATTATGATCGTCTGACAGCTCGTTTTTCCTGCCCAGTCTGACTTGTGCGTTCCAAGATCTCAGCCATGTTCTTGTTCTGTACAGTTTTTGTGAGGACATAGAACAGATGGCCAAACCCATGAAAATAGGATCCAAGTTGTAATAAAGCGGAATTACCTTTTAAGAGAGAAATTTCAAAATGAGCAGCAAGAAAATAGACATGGCAGAGCAACTGCACTGCAAAGAGAAGGTGGTGGAGGAAAGACTATTAATGGATTCAGACTATTAATTAACCGTGAGGGTGAAAACATAAGAGCAACAGTAATTTGTTTGCATATACATCAACATCTGAAGCGCTGGATTTGCAACAACTGAAAGAATCAAATGCATTGGTTGAACATACTGTGGAAATGTGACACTTAAGGATAAACAAGTCATTATCTGTGCACACACAAACACACATAGCTTCACTCACCATGATATAATGGCGCTGCATCTCTGACTTCTCACTGGCCAACTTGTCACACTCAAGCTTCAAACTGGGGAGAGAGGGAGACGAGAGTCAGACCTTGTTAGTCAGCTTGACAGTCTTCCTTCCAAAGTGCTGACACCAGGTGACTTCTGCCCCCTTCATCATCATTACTTCCACTTTCACCAATGGCACTGTCATCGCATTCATCATCACTTCAACCCTCATCACTGCCTTCACCTTCATCATCACGTGCACCACATCCGTTGTCATCATCTCGGCCACCATTCCAATCTTTATCATCATCACAACCTCCATCATCCTCACCTCTGCTAGTCCGTGGCAGCGTTTTTTGCCGAGTTTGACAAGCTGTCAATTGACAGAGGGAGGTCAAACTCATTCTGAACACCAGAGATGTGTCTGGCCAAAATGTCTGCTTTCTAAATCAGAGAAGAAGCAGTGAAGTACAAAGTCTAAATTTAGTGTTGGAGTATTTCCTGTGACCCAGTCCCTGCGACAGCCATTAGCTGTAATCATGTCAGTGCTGATGTCACGCGAGGCGACAGGACAAAGGAGGACGCGTCAACAAGTCACCCTGATCGTCAAATGAAAAAGACAGAGGGATGAAAAAAGGGAAAAGAACTCCCCTAGATGCCGTCGATTGAACTAGTTACAACGTGCCAGTCTCAGAAGACATCATGCGATGTGAGGACGGGATAAGAGTCAGATCAAATAGAGATATGCGCCAGCACACGGTGCATGGTTTCAGATTTAGGATAAGTCTGAAACCTGTTTGATGGGGTGTGTATATTTATGCTGGGATGTTCTTCTCAGCTGTCTGCAGGAATGACAGCTCGATTACAGCGAGTGCTGGCTGAATCTTCATCACTGTTCGTCTTAACTGGCAGACTGAAGGCAGTGTTACATACGGCCAATGATGTGAACTCGCTCATGCATGCAGTATTGTGCTTCTTCTATAATTATCGCAGCAGCTGCAGTGTTAGCTGGAGTTAGCTTCAGTGCTCATCGTTGTTTGACTTCAAGTTTTGCTATTGTTGGATGCTATAACATCGAGACACAGCTTGAAATCGTGATTGTTTTATATACAGTACAGTAGAGGGCAGCTCAGGGTGCATTTTCCTGTCTGAACCTGACCTGCCTACAGGAAAGTAGTATCCGAGCAAGACCAATGTAGCAATGAATTTGTTTTACCCTACTGAATAACTGTTTTTAAGCAGCCCGCATCCTGCACCCTCTGTCCACATGCTACTGCAAGGCTCAATTCCCAGTCTTCTTGCTGTCATATCTCATCAGAGCCCCACATGGTCTACATTTTACATAACCATCTGCTTTGTTATTATCAGCATTGATGACAAAATCGAAATGCCTCAGTACTGTCAATTTTCCTGCAGGGTTTCAGGTAGTTTTGTAACTTCACAGATGACAAAATTTGTTTGACGTCCCCCACCCTTAACTAGGCAACATGAATAGGCTATTTACTGCCTGAAATAGCCTGTGCTGTATCACGTAAATAATAGTGCTGTCAAAAATATTGCGTTATTAGCGCGTTAAAGCAAATCAATTTCAATGGCGTCATTTTTTTATCGCGTGATTAACGCTCTTTGTGACCTAGTGAACTTGTAGTTTTTTATAAGCTGTGGCCACTGCTAGTAATGGAAGAAAAACTACAGCATCCAGTTGTAAACCGGAAACAAAACAACAGGCATGCACGTGTTTGGTCTTGCCTGCTCGCTAGCTGTGAAAGAGTAGGCTACCGGTTTGTGTGGATGTCAAGCACGAAACGCCAAAATGGATGCGAACAAGATTCTGAATGGAAAGTTTAGTTTGAAGAAGTTGCCAGATGGGTCGACTGACAAGACCAAAGTTATCTGTGTGTATTGTCGGTGTGAACTGAGTTATCACTGCAGCACATCCAGTCTGAAATAACACTTGATGGCCAAACACACGGCTAATGCGAATTCTCTGCCGCCTCCTTGTCAAAAACAGGCGACAATGGATGGCTTTCAACAGAGGCATATGGATGCTATTTTGTTTAAAGGAAACTTAAGAAAGGAAAGTTTAAGCCATGGTTTAACTGCACTATAGGCTGAGTCCTAGTTTACAATGATGAGCACTTTGTAACTTTATCTTATATCACCCTGTTTTGATCCCTTAGAAAGGGTTGTTGAAGGGGCTTTTTTGTAACCAAGTATTTATTTTTTTGTCATCTGTTTATTGACAGTGTTAAATTGTGTGAGATTTGATTCATTCAAATGTGAATGACTGCTCAAAGTGAGAATATTGGTGTGATATATAACAATACACGTTTTCAATAAAAAACATTTGCACAAAGCAAGCCTATCCACTTTTCCATGTTGATAACAGTATTAAAATGATAATTCAAGGGACAGTTAGAATAGACAAAAATGTGCGATTAATTTGCGATTAATTGCGAGTTAACTATGACATTCATGAGATTAATCGCGATTAAATATTTTAATCGGTTGACAGCACTAATAAATAACAAATCCCAGTACATAGCCCAACACAGACAGTAGGTCCTTCATTTTTATTTAGTTTTACACAACATTTTTGCTTAAGGTGAAAAAACTTAAACACACCATGTCAAGTAGGCTAGTCCAGCTGATTTAACCGAACCTGACCTGAACCTGTACATCACTTCTAAATTTTTGGCCGAACCTTGGTGGAACCATTGGGTCCCGACAGGTCCCACGGGGCTTAGGTGAGGTATAATCTCTTTACAGCACCGGGCCACCATGCCACCCAGTTTAGAAACTACTGCTGTCTGCTCTCATTGTGGTCATTATTCAGTACACTCAGTACACAAAACCTCTTTCCAAACGTATAAGTTAATAGCCTTATATCAGGTGCTCAGCATCCTGATGTCACTGTGATCAATTACCTTCACAGAGGTCCCAGGGGCTGTGTTTTTAATATACCTTTTCAAATGGATTGAGGACAAGGATAACCTCATGTGCAATTATCCTAAATTGAAATTATCTTTAATTGCGCTACATTAAAGTAAAAAGGTTTTTAACAATCTCAAACCATGCTGTAATTATTCTGCCGAGCAGTAATATAGAAGATACTTTTTAAAAAAGTGGTGATGTCATTGTTTTTAAGGTTTTATTACTGTGATGTTTCTGCACCGCACTGGCCAGAGATGACTCGTCAATAAGGGAATATAAGCAGTATTGGGACATATTTACATATCGTAGTCTACTGCTGATGCTCAAGCCTGTTTCTTTCTGTTTTTAATCAAACTGTTCTTGTTGCTTCTGAAAACATGAACATCCCCTCGCAGGCAGGACAACATTTCCAAAGAAACACCTGACGCTTCATGTATGAAGAATCTAAAAAAAACAGTGAACCACTGCAAGGATTTCACTGGAACGCAACAACACTAATTAGTTCACCGTGGCTAGCATCTAAAGGCTAACACCTTTGTCAGTTGACACTGCATTTCCATCCAGAGCTGCAGCCACAACTCAACTAGTTTGAAGAAAATGTGCAAGTACAGGTACTTGACCCTAACGTCCAACACATTATCAAAGTGAGGACGTGTTCTGCTGTACGTAAACACAGACAGTCCACTGAACAGGATGATCATGGTTGTTTATGCAATGGGATGCAACAGATATCCAACCTGATCGACAGTCTTGGGGGGTTTCTTTGTTGGGGGTGATGGGCAGGTTTATTCTGCCACCTATTCCTGTGTGTGCAAGAGCAGCCTGCACTTATCCAAAACGCTCCCCTTTCCTCCTACATAAAATTCGTCCTGCTATCCCTGCGTACATGCGTAGGCCGTGTGGTGGGTTGTCATGACGACAGGCCTCCCTGCTGCCAGCCTACCTGGGATTGGCTTTGTGCCTCCTCTGATTGGTGCTCAGCAGCCCCCGGGCCTGCACCGCTGCTCTCAAACGACACTTTGATGGAGTTTTATTGCCGATTCTTCCGTCTCTAAATCGCTCCTGCTGTCATCTTTATTTTGATTTATGTATTCCCTGATCTATTTATGCATGTGAACGAGGGGAGGGGAGGAGAGGTGGGGGGTGGAAATAGGAAGACAGCGACAGCTACAATGCTTGCTACTATACCCAGGGGAACGCCTGCGGTACATTTGCCTTTTAAAGGCTTCAGCAACAGACAAGCACAGCACAGCAGCAGAGCGCTACAAAGCCTCATCTGTGGCTCCCAAGCACCCCAGCCCATCCCAGCCCCCCTCCTGAGTCAATAGGCACTGTATGCATGTTCTGTACGCTCAGACAAAAAAGGTATTCTTTCAACTGCGCCCTGGCTCTCTGAAGAGGGTTAAACGGTGTTGTTCGCCGTTGTGGGAATTACAAAAACCAAAGGCAAGGAAAAAGACATGCGGGGTGTTATTGCTGCTTCAGAATCCTCCGCAAACAAGAGCGATCAGGATTTTGCACACAATTTGCCAAGCTTTCATCTGCCTTCGCCTGTCTCTGAAACCGGCAGAGGCAAGCCTCTGGAAGGTTCTGGGAGAACAGGTACAGAGGAAAAAACCAACCTCCTCAGGAAGGAAGGCAGGCTTCAAAAGACTCCACTCTCACAAAGAGAGGATCTCTCGCTGAGATGCAGACCCCGTGGCGTCCCCTCTCTTTATAACTGCTATCAAACGGATCAGTTGAGGTCGAACCAGGCACTTTGGAAGTGCCTCAGACTTCTGGCACTGTAGCGGTATTTAAGCAGAAAAGGGAGATCAATAGCCTTGGGTAAACGAGATTGATTTAGGTATGAGTCAATAAAGGATGTTTCCTCAGTGTGCAGTGTGGTGGTAGAGTTGAGGAACAGTGAAACAAAGGCAGACATCTTCACTATATCACAGTTGACTACAGAAGTGTCCCCCAAGTTAAAGCCATGTTTCTCTGCACAGCTTTATTTTATAGTTGGGTTATTGCCTAATAATATCCAAATCATTTCTTTAAGTTTTTTTTTTCTTTTTTGGATCAAAAGCAGTTTGGTTTACAAATAAGGGAAATGGGGACTCAACTCTGAGACCGTTATTTAAGTTATTTAGTTAAACTTCTGATTTCCTTGAAAGAACTGCCCCATTTAAACTAAAGATTTATTCATTATTTATTTATTATGAGAAAATGTATTCTTCAGACATGTTGAATTTTGTGCTTGCCTGTAGACAAACTGCACATTTTTGCATGTTCATCTGAGGTGCTGAGCACTCACCAAAAATTACAGTCAGTAGCTTATCATCTAATAGGAATTTATTAATTAGAAGGGTACTAATTGAACATTGTCTGTCTAATTAATGTCAAATTATATATTTATTTCCAGAGAACTTTCAAGGAAAGTATTTGAAATCTGAAGACGTGTAAAATAAAAAATGGGCTGGATTCCAAGGGTAAATGTATGTGACAACTGGATGTGAAATGAAGTTATATGGCAGGTTCTTGCAGCCACACTGCAGCACAATTCTACAGTTTAACATTGTAGCTACGAGCTACTGTCACAAATATGTTCAATAACGAAAAGCACTAAGTGAGACATGTATAGCCTGGAGATATACTCCTCATTACAAAGAGCAGCACTTATCAGGCTGGGGTATGTAACTGTTTCCCCTTTGTATTTGTGTGTGTTTGTGCGCCTGTGTGCATGTGTTTCTGTGTTTGCACCTGTGATATTGTGCTTGGAGGAACTGGAACTCATCCTTGATCCTGTCACAGGAATCAGAAGTTGTGAATTTCAGCTGCTGCGATGAAGCCTGCCAAAGAGAGAAGCACAAGAGAAGACAAGGTAAGAAAGGAGTGGAAAGAGTAAGAAAGATGAGAAGGGGTGAACGACAGAGAAGGAGCAGAATGAGAGAAATAATTAAAAACATGAACGTGAAATCAAGCAGTTTTCAATTTGATGCAGTCCGATGGGTACGACATTACTAAGAAATTGGTTGCCAAGTATGTTTCCACACACAAGGGGCCAAATGCATAAAACCCAGTGTAGATTCAAGACTAAAACTGTGTATTCACAAAAGCAGAAATATGCATACCCACTGTTTCTGCCAGATTTCTGAACCCCTGAGTATGCGCTGTTCTGTTTTATATCTCAATCATTGTGAAATTATGCGCCTGCACACAAGCCTAACCCACACACAGCCACAATTAGCCATAAATGGATATCGACACACACCCCTATTTAACCTTCTACAGACATAACCCAGACTGTTTCTGTCCTTGGTCTGGCTCTGGCAGTGTCTTTACAGTGCTGAAGCAACCTTAAGAGTTATTACCCATGGCCTCTTATGAACAATAGCATATGCTGTGAGCCATAACAGCATATTGATTGATGACACATGACTTGGGTCCAACTTATAATCTAATGTGTATTATTCAGCCCTTATTGTTATTCCAACATTCAATTTGGGTGACAATATGCAAACCTACTTACTCATGCTACAATAAATCTTGCTAGTATAAATAATGATGGTAACACACATTTATAAATATTATTATAGGGAACCTGGTTGAGAGTACGTCGAGTCATTTAAGGTGTTGAAAAGATTTATCTCTATTTAAAAAGTCTCTTAAATCCCCTCACTGATGTCATCCTTCTCCGTGCCACATTGCAAAATCACACTCAACTGTTAACTTGGGTTCCTGGAACTAAATTCAGCACTACCAAACGCGACCAAATTCAAGTTTCAGATTTTTCAGGAGTTGCTGGTGGTGTTGCTGATTGTAATTGGACAAGCAGGTAGGTAGGTTAAGTATTTTACAAGCATTTTTTGTTATGTTTGTTATAATTGCGTTTACATCCCAACAGCAATCAATAAATCAATTGCTCTGACAAAAAATAAATACAGAAATAAAAAAACAGTATCTGTAGCTGTAGCAGGTCTTCCACAAGGCTCAGCGGTTACAATGCAACACCTATAGTGAGCTAGTTGTACAAGAACAGCTGAGAAAGTGCAGCCAAAATTTCCCAATACTAATGTGCTAGCTTGACAGCTGATACTTTAGAGTGAGTACTAGCAATAGCTATATTCATTGTTTATGTTCATTATGATAATGTTTGGTGTTTACTTCCATTACACACTGCCTGCGAGCGCACAGACTCCCTTTCAGCAGCTAGCACACTCACAGCAGTGAGCAGCAACTGCCAGGCTAGTAGTGGAGGAAATCAGACCTGACCGTCATAGCGATGCTGCGTGTCCTTCATGTTTCCAGCAGTTGTGAAACAGCACAGGAGCTTAACTTTGTTCTTGAGAAGCTGAAGCCTTTAGTCTTTTATTTATTTAAACAAGGTAAGCCATTTTGAGCAAGTTCTCTTTTGCAATGATATTATTATTATTATGATACTATCGATTATGTTATTCACTAACAAACCATAGCCTATATTGCATATTCAGTGCTAAACAGACAGTGCTTCATTGCTAACCTATTCCTCTGCGCTGCTCGCATTCACCATCACCCTCCGCTGCTCTCTTTCTCACTTGCTCCACCGGACATTCACTATGCACACAAAGGAACTAAGCTCCCCTTAAAACAGAGGATATTAAAGGAACGGTGTGCGTCACCTTTTAGAATTGACTCAGCTCGCTTATCTACCAGTTGCTGTTTCTGGTAGCTTGGCTATTTAAAAATGTCAGGTTTGTGCAGCTTGTTCTGTGGTCCACAGAACAAGTGACAATTCCATCTGACCAATCTGCGGTCTTCAGTGCTTTCACATCACCGACTCAGCTTGCTTGGAAATTCAAGTGAGGCCAAAAAAAAGTACACCACTGCCAGGTGCTATCCACAGTGGAAAAAGACTAAATTAGAGTAAAGTCAAGCTGAGCTGTACCATGTGGTAGAAAAGCCCCATACATGGTCTTACCTGAAAACATTGTCCTGTGTAATCTACCAATAGCCTACCTGGGGTTGGTGTTCATTTCAGAATTTGGCCTGCCGTACTATAAATGTTCACTGAAAGGCAATTTGGACAAAACTGCACCAAAAGGCACCTATATGATGTCAAAAAGGCTTTGTTTGGGCATCATACAGCAAGCTACATCATCGCTCTTTCACCTAGCCTGGATGCTGTTATTAGCCCTTATTGTAATTCTGCCCACACTACATTCCCCAGGCAGCGGTGGATGGCCTGGTTGTGTGTTATAGCACAGCAAGCATCAAACCCAAATAGGGACAAAATCTCATTATTTCTCAGCAGGCTGCATAATGGGTCAGGTGGGGGAAGAGAAAAAAAAAAAATCGACATTTTCCCACTACGATTGAGCAGGCATAAAAACCATCAGAAATCTGATTGCAGCACTTACGGGAAGCTAGCCCGCCACTGTTGGGAATGACCTGACGCTTTGTAGCCCGCTCCCCACGGCATGTCACTCAGCTTCATTTTTAACTACAAATAGGCTGCTTTGCATTCACAGAACCACGGCCAGAGAATATGCTAAGCAACAGGATTGCTTCAGGTTGTAGGAAGAGGCCTGCCTGCTTCAAAGGCTGAATTATTCTTTGGTTTGTGGCTCAGCAGGCAGTGTTTGGCTCTAACGCAGTTAAGGGTTGGAGTTGAATTCTTACTAAAGCCTCCCAGGGTAAAGACACGTCCGCGAATGGTAGTCAGTTTGGATATTAAACTAAGCATTTTAGATTATGCACACACAAAAACTATTAAACAGACACAATAAAACAGGAAAATCTATAAGCTTTAGGTTGGAAGGGAAAGACAGACAGTGTGGAGGTCATTCAAAGAAAAAAAAAAGCAGTCCTGCAAAACAGTGAAGAGCACAGTGACCCCAGCAATTACACTTTCAAATGTCATGAGAAGTGCTGACATTATCATGCTGTCGCCACAGACAGACACCCCCTATCCACACACACCAAGCCACTGCTTGGAGACAGAGGCTCTGACTGTAAACCAGAATAACCTTTTCCATTATCTCTCCAGCCAGTATGGCATGGACCAAACAAACAGAAGCTTGGCTATATGGGCCTGTGCCACACAGAGCCTGTGTCAACACAAGGCACTTAGCTACAGGCAGTCATGCAACTCACACTGCAATAACTGTTCCCTGCACTGACAGGGTTTCTGAACACTGTGTGTGTGTGTGTGTGTGTGTGTGTGTGTGTGTGTGTGTGTGTTTCTGCCTACAGGTTACCCCCTGTGCCTGAGGGTAGAGTTGTTGCCCTAGATCTGATTTCCTCCCTGTGTAGCACAGTATGCAAACGTTTAAAATACCAAAGTTTCACTCAGTCAACAGCCCCAGGTAGGGCATCAAGTTCCACAGGGAATACAGAGGGAGACAGAGAAGACAGAAAATGACAAAGACAAGGGAATAGAAAGCAAGAAAAGGAAGGCAAGAACTTTTTAAAAGCCAGAACATCATAAAACAAACAAGCAAAGGCCAAGAGGGACATGTTAGAACTTTTATCTCTCAGTGCTGTGACAATCAGAATAAATTCCCAAACACTGTATAGGTCAAGTTCACTATGTTAGCAGCTCTGAGAGGTACCTTCTTAGGTAACGTGGGTCTTTCATTTAAATGCCAACATCAGCATGCTGACATACTTACAAGGACAATGATATCTGACCATGGAATCTCACTAGCTTTGCAGGTTACAAACTAAAGTATTAGATTTAACTGATCAAGAAAAAATTATCTGATCAAATTAAAATCTGTGAAAACAAAGTCAGAAGACTTTGTAAACTTACTGCATTGATGGCTTTGTCTAATGGAGATGTTATCACTGATATTATAAAAGTGTGAACTCTTCAATAACTCTTTGTTATAGTTAGTTGGAGACAGAGCTTTTAATCCTGGGGATGAGTTGGAGAAACCAGAACATTAAGCAGGACCCAACAAGACAGAAAGGTTACTATATTTTAATGCATAACTGGGATGATGACAGAGAAGTATGTACGTGAACAGTCGGCATAAGATGGATTCCAGTAAAAACAAGTGTCTCAATTCAAGTAACATAAATGTAGATTTTGTATTTGTGTTAGTGGGGTAAAGCCGAATATTCCACTTCTGCGAGCCTATCCAGATTGTGTCAAATCAGAGCTGGCTTAGAGTTTTGATATGGAGATGCAGTGAACAAATAAAAACTGAAAAGTCGTCTTTGTTTTTGAGAATGGAGTACACCATGTTTTTCAGGAGCCTGAATTGCTTTATTCACTTTCAGAGACATGATGCCCATTGTGTACGTGCTGCTCATCAGTCCTACTTTGACTCCAAACTCTTGATGAGGTTTCTAAATGTTGTTTGCTGTGGTTAATCTTATTTGCTATTGATATATCTGTCTCGTGGATTATTAATGCTCATCAGTTGTCATTTGGTCTTTCTCTACCCCTCAGTTTTACTCTACACTTTCAGTTTAGAGCAAATCATAGTGACAGCAATGCTCTCATTCAGGCTGATGATTCTACACTGAGGGCAATGGATACAGGGGATTTTTTAATGTGGGAATGGTTGCCAACAGGGGCGACCAGACTAAAGGAAGTGGTTGGCAGCGGTCTACATCTGGTTGCCTGAGGCCACAACATAACGGTCACACTTCACCTTCTACTTGAAATGTTTCACAGATTTCTAACTTAGATCAGAACTCAGTGAAAACGCTGTATTTACTGACTCCAGATCAAATGTTGCCACATTTGGCTGCTGGCTGGCAGTAATTTGAAAGTTTGGCTGGAGGCGATGTCAATATACACGCTAGCTTACGACCTGGCTAACAGGACGGGAAGGTAACTGGAACGATTTGGGCCATGGTTTTGTTATTAAAAACCACATCAAACACAGAACCCCTGCACCTGGGAGAAAGGTCCACCACATCAATCCTGCCTAATGGGAAGCACACACAACTGGTGGCACAAGTATTAGTATAGTCCTATGAAATATTGCTTCACCAATGAGGTAAAATATGTTACTGAGTACAGTCGACCCGTAACTCTCAATTAAGGTCATCACAAACAGCCAATCCTGGATTTTATCCTGGATAAAACATCCTCAAGTGCAGGAGTTTGACGGATGTTTCTCACAGTGCTGCCGTGATACTTTTGCCATTGCACAACCAGACTACGTAGACCTCTCCTCTCTCCATGCAATATACACAGCTAACAATGTTTATTATCTCCCTCTCTGTCAGTGACCAAAACAAGGTGCTCTACGGGGGCCTGAGAGCCCACAACAGATGGATGCCCATAATGTTAATGAAATACTGCCGTAATATTGTGACACATGCCATCTGCTGTGACAAAAAAGGTACCTACACGCTGTGAGTGAAAATGTGTTTGTGCAAGAGAGAGGCTAGGCTATCGTTTGTGTGTGTGTGTGGCGCGTGTGCATGCTTTTGTTTGTGTTATAGAGGAATAGCCTATACTGTGTGAATGTGACAGAGAAAGATACACTGAATAGGTGTGTGTGTGTGAGCGACAGATTTTGTGTGTGTGTGCATCTGTGTGTGGGGTGTGATAAGCCTCTATGTATGATGCTTGGCTGCCAGAGGAACAATTATTCACTGCCATGAATCATACACAAGGATACAACAGCCCACACACACACACACACTCTCCCTGACATGCAAAATTTGCATAGTACACACACACACACACACACACACACACACACACACACACACACACACACACACACACACACACACGCACACACAAACACACGCGCAGCACCTAAATGTAGGACAATCTCTAATTTGATTCTGCCCTGCTCCTTTGAGACGTAATTAAAGCATTAAAAAGCTTTGTGCGCTGGTGAGGCAATTGAGACAGTCTTCAGCGAATAAATGGGATTCATCGTTTCAGGAAATTGCTGCCCCACCCCCACCCCCCACCCACCCACCAACCCAAAGCCCACTCATCATCACCCCCCCACAACACACACCCACCCACCCTTCCTGGCCTCATCATCTGGTCCAATCCATGTGAAATCTACTGTGAACCATAATGTCTACTTTAAATAAGAATCAGGCTAGGGCTGTTTCTGCTCCATAGATCAGTTGACAAAGGCAGTGGGAAGAGATGGAGATTACAGGGGGTAGGCCTCGGCTTCACACACAGACCACACTACAGTGATTAGACACACCAACCATACATGAATACAGTACATATATCCAGTAGAGTATTTAGGCGCAGAAGCAGAGCACATACACATATACAATACACACAGACACACACAATAACAGCAGGATACATTGGAAAACATTCTCCTCAGTATAAATCCTGCCTAAGGGTAGCGGCAGTCTGGGGATTGTATTTCCTGGAGCACTGCCTGACTGTTTACATCTCAGCTGGAGTGTGTTTGCGTGTGATATTTGTATGTGTATGTGTGCGTGTGTGCGTTGGGGGCAGGGATTGAGCCTTGGCATTGTAATCACTCACTAATGACTGGATGTTATCTCACTCCCACTTTTAAATGAATGCAGAAGATCTACACTGACGAGCAGTTGGCCTATTTCTCAATGCCAGGCTGTCTGTTTGCTCCATAGCAACAGTCCCAAGGATGCCATTTGAGCCCTCCACCTCCGCTGTCCATCACAGACTCCAATTGCCCAGCTTGAGTGTGGAGGACAGGCGCAGACGCATTATTATTCAAAGATAACACAATGACTGGAAAGATGGGAAAGTATTCTGTTGAAAGCAAAATAATCATTTGCCTTTTTCAGTTGACTTTGGTGGTGGGATTAGAAATTGCAGGGGTAAATTAAGGCCTAGATGTGAGTGCAGTGTGTGTGCAGTTTAGAAAAACGGCTTTGTGAAAACTGCTGAGTGCAAGTACACAAAGTGGTGTTTCGATGGGATGCATTATTGTGATACATTACAAGTAATTCAACAAGACTCTCCAAAGATATTCCCATTTTCTTGGCCCATTTCCTCTGAAATAGAAGTTTCTACACAAAGAATTCACCCTACTGAGGGGGGTAATTATGTCCCACTGTGTGTGCTGGTGAATACAACACGTGGGGTATGTGTTTAACATGTAGGCAAACCACTCAGCAAAAATCCATCATGACATGATTCACCGAGCCAGACGTTGCAGGCTTAAGCCTTTTGCTAATACACCAGCACCAAACAGGATCACATCCTCCATCTAAGAATAGCTCCAACCAAACAATTCCATCTAAATATCCCAGATTAGTGTTTGGACTAAAGCGTATGTGCCCAGTGATCTGAGAGAGGGACAGGGCTAACTGGCCCGCGTCCAAGCTCACCCCAGCCAACTCTGTCTGGGCCAAGCGAGCCTTGCTAAGTTAGCTGCTGAGTGTTTGTGTGTTTAGTGTGTGTGTAGGTGGGTGTGTGTGTGTGTGTGTGTGTGTGTAGGTGTGTGAGAGTGTATGTGTGTGAGACAGAGAGAGACAGAGAGAGGCTGAGGAATAGGATTGTGTCTTCAGCCGCTCTGGACAGGGGCTTTAGAGCGCTGGGAGAGCCTAATCCTGTTTGGGCCAGGAATTTGATTTTGATTATTATCTCTCACGAACCAAGCCAAGGCTTACCCCCATTTCTGCAGCGTTATCCCCACAACACACACACACAAACACACACACACCTCCCCCTTGCAGCCCAGCAGATTTGACCTCGTTAAGACGCTTTAAAGGGGATTATTCTACTTTTATCACTTCGAGTGAAGTGCCCTTGCTAACATAGGCTTGGCATGGCTCGGCCTCCCTCCCCACTCTCCAGAACTATCTTGACCCCCTGTGCAAGGCCAGCCAAGCGTGCAGTACAAACACACACAAACATGACACTTAAGGCACACTGCCCTGCAATGTGCACAAAAAATGTGGTAGACTTTATCTGCAAACGCACACACGCACACACACTGGCATGTACACGAGCATAGCAGACACAAGTTGGGGGCAGGCATACTAAAACACACACACACACACACACACACACAGAGGAAAAATAGTGCAGAGATTGCAAAGCCAAGGGAAATGGGCAATTTGTCAAGAGTGGGGAAAGTGGTGAGGCCGACAGGGCTGTGGGTTTGGAGACCATGGCTGAGATTAAAGCCAGCCTCGCAGAAGGGGGGCTTTAAGATTACACCCAGTACGGTTGTACAGATGATTGATGCCTGCTTGTAAAAACCAAGGTTATTACTTACAACAGCCAGCAAAAGAGGGAAGACAGGGAGGGAGGAAGGGAAGATTAGTCCCAAAGTTCACAACAAATAAGTGGACAATGAAAACAGAAAGCTGGACTGGCGGCATGTGGCTGACACCAGGGAACTCCTGTTTCATCTGCTGGAGCGAGGAGCCGGCACTAAAGTTCTGATGTGTGCACATGTTAAAAGTTTTAATATGCAGAGCTATTTTTTCCCCTCTGACAAATACGTTTATTTTGAGTATCTGCTAATGTGTCCCAATCGAATCTTTATGTCTTAAACCAGGCTCCTCTTCCATTTCAATGACACTGGTGCATTGACAGTGTGCTCACTGTGTGTTAAGGCTTTAATATGCTTCAACCGAAGTGCATCTCAGATGGTCAACCGACACCTGACTCCCCTCCCTGTACAATTTTCCTATGTTGGAAATGGTGCAAATGCCTCTGACACCAACAATCCAACAAGTAAGATCCCATCACACACCAACTGGCCAGGCACCCATGATAGCAGGCTTTTCAACCCTCCTACCAGTGGCCATTTCGAACAACTATAAATACTTTTGTCTTCAGACGTGGTTGGACAACACACTGCAGGAACAAATTTGTTTCAAGCATACCCACGCCTTCGATATGAGAGACTTCTGCTGGTATCAACACCAATGCTGATGGCACGAGCCAGAAAAACACAGGCTCATCTGACCAAAAGTTGAGCCTGGTTCAAGTTTTGATACAACGCAATGGCACTCGATCCATCAACACACTGCACTGGCCAAGTAAATGCAGGTACACATTACTGGTAGAACACTTTCTGAGATGAACAGTGTAATCCTACCGTTTCCCTCTCCATCACTCACTGTCTACAAAGTGACTGTCACCATGGTAACTTTCCAGTTGTAAATTGTCTCGTGGTATACTGCTGTGCAGTGTTTTGGTGTCTGATAATCAATCCGCAACCAAATCTGGACTTCCTGGATATTTTTTGTGTTCTTACTGGTACCTGTAGAAACACACCCACACTAATACAGACCCCAGTGATTTGTAAACGGTCCTATTTTCAGTCTGAATACCTGCTTACACAGAGAAAACTTCATTAGCCTGTGTGCCACGATTCACAGGGTGTCCTCTAGCAAATATCGAACTATTTAATAAGGATGGGACTGGTTGCACTCAGGACTAGTGGGGCGCCAACCTCACAGCAGGATGCCAACATGTATGAATACAAAGCGACAGAAACCTGTCCTGTCTCATAGGAGATGCCTCCTGGACAAACAGACTGAGTGAGAAAGGTTTTCATTGCCTTGCTGTGAATCCTTATGGTGTCTGAATGAGACCTCGATGGAGACGAGGCGACATATTGTTCCAGTCCAGGCCTTGCTGCTCTGAGGCACAAAAACAGAGGAGCTAATTCTCTTGTCTGAACTGATGTGGTGCCTTACGTTTTGGCAAATCTTGGGGCCCTGGCCTGGCCGGGCCAATCAGGCAGCCCCCCGTCGCGCCACTTTGTTCCAGCACATCGCACGTTCTGCTCTGAGGAAGGGTTGCCCCACCCACCACTACCACCCTCTCTCCCACCTCCCACACACTCCTCATAGGGAGCCACTGCTGAATACTGATGCAGACGCTACAAACCACATACCCCCCACCTTCACTCCCACACAAAAAGGCATACATGCCACCCCACGAGCTCTCGATGTCTCGTATGTGAACGTGCATGTTAACACACACAAGCACAAACTCATTACCATTCTGCTTTTTTCTCTTCATGCACTACTTCAATTCAGTGCATGCACAGACACACACACAAATCTGCACATATGCAGATCCTGCACATGCGTCCACAGATTCCACAGAGACACACACACACAAACATATTCACAATGGTGAATTCACATCGCTTGTGCAGACTTGAGCAAAATCAAAAACATGGCACGACTCAGTTGACATCTGTTTTTATTTACAGTCACGTTCTTTCTGGTGAATTTGCTGCGGTGCTTGGTGTAAGGCAAAGCGGCCCAAGCAGACAAAGAGGTACAGATACAATTCAGTTTGTAAATCTTATTTTCATCAAGGTTTAGAGAGAAACCCAAGCTAGTAACCTTAAATATTTTTATTTAATTTGACAAATCAAGTTCAAATGCATGACACTGTGTACAATACTGAGGATCCTTGTTTCTGTCCTTAAATATCAATTCATATCAAAATAAATAACAGCTTGGTTATTTTTTGTGGTATATTTTATATGATTACTATGATAAACCACACAATAAGCCGTCTTGAATTCTCTTGACGTTGCCTGGCCTGTACCCTGTGAATATGAATACAAAAGTCCTGTAACTGATTGGCCCAACAAGGGACTAAATCAGGCTTAAAACTGCATATACAGTGATTACATAATTTTATTCATATTTCCCATTCCTATTTGGAGCTCTTAACCAGTCCAATAATTCTACGTTATTCAGTTCTCTACACATGTGAGGACACATACAGACAATGAAGTAGAAACAGAAGTGCATTCAGTGTATGTGTCCTTTTTGGACTATATCTGTCACTTAAACAGCAAATGTATTACTTTAACAGTACCGCATGAAAAATAAAACAAAATGCCAAAAAACTTAAGTCAAAATATCAAAAAGTAAAAAATAAAAGAGGTGTACAGTAAGATTGTTTGAAAGTATATTTACATTTATCTTCTCTGCCTACTTGAGTCCAAGTCAGTGTGTGTGTTCGAGAGGAGAGGGGCTGCACCAGTCTACACCCCTCCCTTTCAACCAACCCCAAAGCATTTTGACAATCGTCCACTGTGGCCCTTCACAAAAATCAACATCACCTGTGACCCATGGTCTCACCTCGGCCACTCAAAAGCAGGGCCTCCTACACGGTGGGGGTGTTTGGGGGGCTGCGGGGCTCTGTTTGTCATGCTAATAAGCTGGCCTAACCTTAACGACCCAGACATCTGCTGCCCTGTATGTGTCAAGCCCCACATTCAATTTGTTCCCCAGATACAAAAAGCAGGTAAGACCCTTGAGGCTGGTAAGAATGTCTGCATGTGTGTGTGTGTGTGTGTGTGTGTGTGTGTGTGTGTGTGTATTTGTGTCCTTGTTGTTGATGTTGTCTGGGTGAAAGGGAAAATCCTTTTATTTCTATGCATGTACAAGAGTAATAATTACCAGCATAGAAGAGAGCTAAAGTGTATGTTCGTGTGTTCTATGCCACACTTGTGCTTTGTGTGTGCATGCATGCACGCACACACGCACGCACACACAGAGCCAGGCTTGTTGCTCACACAGACACACACACACACGTGTGAGTGTGTGTGTGTGTGTGTGTGTGTGTGTGCAGCAGAGCGACGGAGCAGGGGTGGGGGGAGTTTGTTTAATGGGCGAGACAGGGGACCATGGGGATTAAGCTCCCCCCAGCTGGAGGCTTTAGAGGAAAGACTGGGGGCTGTCCTGTTAATTCAAGTGGGCTTAATAATGCCTGTGCACCCTCTGCCCCCGACCCTCCCACCACTACATCAGATCTGGGAGGAAACGCATGATAAAGGGAGACAAGCAGGAGGAGGAGGAGGGAGTGTGAGTGTGAGTGTGAGCATGAGTGTGTGTGTGTGTGTGTGTGTGTGTGTGTCTGTGTGTGTACAACCTGTGGCCATCTCTGCAGTCGAGCATGGGCTCAGGGGACTTGAGAGATTTCGCCTCCATATTACTTGTGCTAGTCTCTGCACTGCTCTGGCACCAGGCCTTTCTGTTGCTCCACTTTCACGCCACAGCCAGCTTTGTTGAAGCAGCATTAGGATTAATCAACACCCAAACAATATGGCAAACGCCATCAACTGGGTCAGGCACTGTGCCACTATCAAATGAGGCTTTTTCCTCTTAACCAATGAACTGTGCCCATAACCTGTGACACTGGATTAAAATGCATCAACATGAATCCCAGTTAAACCTGGGTCTTCTTTGCATCTAAATGGTACAACTGAAACATCTGAAATAAACAAAATCATTGTTCAGCATTTTTGTTCTCCAGATATAATAACAATATTGCTATTTTGCTCCATTCATTGTGAGAAAATAAATCCTGCTAAATGTGAACAGTGGAAGACAGCGGTGAACCTGCAATGAATTTATCTGCAAAGAGAGCAGCATCTATCCAAATGTGGAAAAGATGGCCTGGCCCATGTCAGGAATATCTTTCTCTTGTGTCTACATATGAAACAGCTAAAGCAGGGCCGGCTGATGGAACAATCTTGATAGGGGGATTGCGATAAAAGTTATGTTGATAACGATGATAAGCTTTGCACATTTTTAATCTATATGGATAGATCAAACAGCCTATCACAGCAGAAATGAACGCGACAACAGCCAGTTAGTCTGCAGTTTTTCGCTTGCACATCAAAGTGCAGGCCCGTTTCGTACTACACAGCACTGACCGAGCAACTGGTGAAGAAAGTGGGTGAGGATGTGGACGTCCTCTGGCAAGGAGGAAGCATAATGAGTTGGACCGAGAGGCACAAAAGCAACTTTTGGCTCTCTACCTGTGCTCTCTGCGTCAGCACCTGTCTGCACGAGGGCAAGGCTGGGCTCCTTAATACAGCGGAAGGGATGACGACGATGCTCATTATCCACAAGTGTAACAAATGGGACACGGTGTTCAATTTATCAAGCACCTGTGGAACAGGCAGAACACAAACTTGCAGAAATGTGACGTCTTTGGCCACTCTGCCACAAGTAACTTGCAGTTTCCTCTTAGTCCACACCTGGTTTGTTTTACTCACTGCTTAAGTCTTAAAAGTGACCTTGCGTTAACCTCCAAAGCTGGGGAAATTTTTGACAAAGAAAGGCAACACAACGTCATTTATACAAAAGTGGTTTGGATATCTCATAAGTGACAATAAAGACCTAAGACAGTATACAAAATATGCCCTTGGTCTGTGTCAACCAAGGCAGGAAACACAACAAATCTTTACCATGTCCTGAGAAGGTACCATCCCAGCGACCACACCATTATTTTAATAAGTTACGAGGCAACCTAACCTAATGTTTATATTTACATGTTATTCAATATATTCTTTTATCACACAATACATTCTAAATCAAGCCACGTGCTAAAAGCTGATTATCCTCTGCAATGTCACGATCGTCCATATCCATAGTGGAAGTGGAAGGCTTTTGTTCTCAGTGTGAGACTTTACACTAATGTTACACCAGCGTGAACAAAAAAAATCAAAGGAAAGCGGATTCAGTGGTGAGCGAGTCAGAGAGATCCATCATCTGTCATTATGAGGCAGTGCTGTTACTCTCTCATCCTCCAGCCCCTTATCTTTGACACTCATATCTATATGGGTGTCACAGATTCTCCCCATCCTCGGGCCCCTGTGACAGCAGCAGCTGAGGAGAAAGAGGATTTGAAGATGGAGGACGTGTGTGTGTGTGTGTGTCTGTGTGTACAGTATATTTATGCTTAAAGCCACAGCAGAGGGTGGGGGGTCAGTAGGCAGGTGTATTTGTGGGGGGCTTGGAAATGGCTTGTTGTAGCAGGTTGAGATGGAAGCAGCTGCAGCAGCAGTGAAGAGACACACTAAATTCCCAAACCCCAGTTTTAATCCTGTGTGTTGGGTTTTAATAGTCCAATCAAGTAGCATAAGGGCACTCAAGTGGATTAGAAAAATAACCTCCTATCAGACAGGCAGGCAGGAGTGGATTGGCCCAGCTGCTCTCACCTTGGAAAAGGTGAGTGAGTTCTCACCCCATCAGGAGGTGACTGCTCCACCACCTCACCCAGAGGACGGAGGGTGGCTTGAAAGCACGGCTCCAACGTGACACCCTGTCCCAGTAATTCCCTGAAAATTCTTAATGGCCATTTAGAAAACGTTTGAACATCAAACTAAATAAGTCTGTTCTAGAAAAATTGTAGCCACACAGCCAGTTTCCTCCAGTAAAGACCCGCTGGGAGTGCACAAATTGCGACGACTTCTCCGCCACCACTTCTCGCTTATTAGTGTGGGTGTGTCAACACTGACAAGCTAACCAGTAGCTGGCTCGTTAGACAGCATTGTATAAATAAGCAACCTATGGCTCTCTCCAGTAATTTACATAACATTGTGTCAACCAGCACTTCATTTCTGTTTGCATCTGTAATCAAAAGAGAAATCCACCATTATTTGAGACTAAACTTCCTTTTCCAATGTTGCATCACTTTTTTCTGCAGGGCATTGTCAAGCCTCCATGTGGATTTTGTCCAGCTTTTTTCACCTGCTATCCCATTTACTGAGCTTTGCTCTGTCGTTTATTGGTGTCTTACGGTTAATTTACTGTATGTTGTATTAAGAAACGTACTGACATTTTATTTATGTGCATTGTTGATTACTGTATGATTTTATCGCTTATCTTACATGATGTTAAGGCGACCTTCGGTAAATAAAATGTATTTTATCTTTACTATTAAAGATTATTAAAGAGGTGAACCTGACTAGCACTGCATTCAGCGGGTAAATAAATACTGAAATGCTACAATCAAAACATTTCAGCGCCCTGATAGCTAGAACATGCACTAAGGTGCACCACAGCGAACCAGGTTTGATTCAAGCCTTTGCTGTATGTCATCCCCTCTCTCCTGTCTATACTCAGCTGTCACTATGCAACAAAGGTGAAAAAAACTGTGACATGGACCAAAACATGTTGATACTTCAGACAGACTCTACTGGTCACGTTGTCAGAATTTAAAGTATGCCGGGCAATTGCTAATATGAACTGGTTACTGCTGAGTTGTTGAGACGTATTAAAAGCACAAAATGGAATCTTTGAAGTCATTTTGTACCCACATTATGTTTTTCCTTTTCATTTAAAACAGATTTATTTAAGAGAGTGACAGACATTTGATCGAGGATACGTCTACAGAGAACACAGCCAGTTACCATCCTTTTTAGATCACCTGTTTCAGAACTCTTACATTGAACTCAGCGGGACAAACCGCTTAGACAGGATTTCAGTCATCTGACAAGCCAGGCTGCGACCAGAGGTTCCCAAATGCTCACATCCTACTCGCTCGTCTGAGAACACACATCAGCAGCAGCACCACAGCGCAGCACAATCAGGCTGCCACACAGACTGACTGCCAAAGGGCAAACCATTCATGTCACAAAAGACATTCAGGTTCTAGCTTCAGCAAACAACTCCTCGCCTTTCAGCAGTAAAAGAACCACTGGTGGTGACAAGACGTTGCCAGGGAGAAGCAGAGGGCACGGTCTCTGGCAACATAACAGTCTTTTTGCTGTTGTGTTTACCGCCGCCGCACTTACACAAGTGTCTTTTTGTTGGACTTGCCCTTGCAAGGGCAAGGTGAAACAGCAACCAAAGCTAGGAGGCGAAAACACAGGTAAGCCACCAAATCTGGGTTTCAGGCAGGTGTCTTAGGTCACTGTAAGACGCCAGCTGAGATGGCCTCTATTTTCCTGAATCTAGGTCCCTGCCAGAAACACAGCTGTTTAATGCCTGAAAGAACCACAGCTCCAAAGCAGCACTGACACAACTGAGTATTTCTACAGTGACAAGTAAGACAATTCAGCCAGTCGCTTAGCATAAATGTTTGACCAATGGGCTGAGAGCCCTCATCACTGATGAATGCATGCCCTGGACTGAGTTTCTGTTACCATGGAAACTTGAGATTTAAGGGAACAGATTTCCAGTCATGAATACACCCACCTGCACAAAATACTGCACGGTGTGCTGTGATGGTTCAGTGGCCACACGATGACAGAACAGAGACCACGTCTATGTCAGTTTTAACAGGACAACAGGTGATAAATATTTGGTTTTGGCAGGCTGGAGAGGGCAGGCAATTGGCACTAAACTGACACGAGGGTGTGAGAAATCAAATGGTTGTGATGTATGACAGCATTCACTAAGACTTGTTTGATTTGGAGGATGACTTCAGTGCCATCATCTGGAAAAAGTTTCAAGTCTAACAGGCTTTCTCTCTGTTCTTTATACTTTTCTCTGAATGTCTCAAGAACCACACATCTTCTGCAGAACTTACCGGAACTTAACACCAGGCATATGTTACTACAGTCCAAAAAAAAACCCAGTTTCTTATAACAACTCCATTTCAATTAAAACACGCTGCTAAAAAAACAAGTTACACGCATAATTTCCCTTCCTAACTAACCTGCCTGCGTAAATCACTTGGTGCCTACTGAGGAGCAAGTGCCTAATTTCTGAACAAATGTCAAATTAAAAAAAAGCACTTACTGAGTGTCTTGATTGTGGAAACATCATGTCAATTCCTTGTTTGTTGCTGTCCTTCCCAAACGCGAACAACTGAGTGCCCTGTGTTTATGTTTTTCCTTGCGTTGGTCCTTTGTCCAAAGCTAGCCCAGCCTTAAACAGGAGCTGTCCAGCGTTAGCAGGATGACTAGCTAACGGCAACTTAGCTAGCGACCCCCCCTAAAAAATTAAGCTGAATATGAGGAATGCACTTTTCTGTCGTCAGCGAGGTAAAAGAGTCGGCGTCTTGTCTGGGTGATGCAAGACCATTCAGCTGTACCTGTCCCGACCCCGTATTTACTGTGTCCGTGGACAGGAAACCACCATCAGCACTGGTTCCTCACTGGCTAAGCTAGCTAATTCTTCAAAAGCTGTCAGTCAAAATGATCCATCGCTGTTGCAAGCTTTCCGCCTTAACGCACACGCGGCAGCGGCAGCGATGCGAGCTCGACGCATGTAAATTAATAACGTCGTGCACACAGCGCTGTTTGAATGTAGCTAGCGAGCGGCGGGTAATGGTCTCTGCCTTTGCCTTGTGGTGGTCCGTCTAAGCTTCCAGTTCGCTCCCTTCAGCCAGCTGCGGCCACACTGGTGAAAAAAAGTAAGAGGGGAAAAAACGGTGTGATACTCAGAAATAACAAAATGTCTGCGGGTTCGTTTAAGTTGAATCTCGTTTCGTCCAACGGCTACAAATAAGTCTCGCGAGTGAAAATTAAAATCACCAATTCTGCGTTGCCGTTTGGGCGGAAATCAACTTCTAATTAAAAATAAGGACAAGATTGAGTTGAACTCTTAACGTTCGCCCCTTGTACCGACGAGCGGTGGAGAAACAGTGGATTAGTCAGTGGTGGTGAAGCTGGAAAGTCAGTCCATTCCTGAAGCTGGCGGATAGACGCGGCGCTGCTGACTGTACGCCCCACAAAGAAACACAGCGGCTAGACGAGTGGTGAGCGCCGCGGTGCCGCGCAGATCTACACACCGCAGATCTACCTCAACAGCCGCCTGATGTCTGAGCAACGAGCGCCTCACGTGGACAGGTCCCCGCATAGGCTCACAGGGGTGCCGGTGGGGGTTCAGTGCGCTGTTTGCAGGGCAGTGATGGCCGTAGCTTCACCCCAGCCTCTCATCCAGCAATGAACAGGACTGAAGGAAGGTCCCAACTGCAGCATCTGCAGTAATACACACAACCCGTGGCTCTTTTCACAGTTTATGGTTGTGAATAATAATGAAAAAAAAGGTAATGCATCAGATCACATTTCACAAAAAATGATGTGGAGAACCCAAAACATGCGATTGTTTAAATGTTATTAACATTAAAGTAAGCAAATAATTGCAGACTCTGTGTGTGTGTGTGACAGTTTGCTAGTTAGCAGTATTAATAAACACATATATGTGAGTCATATCCTTATTAGGCCTTAGCCAGGATTTGAAACGCACTCACCCATGTAAAAATAAAAATAAAAACATAGCCACCTACTACATTTTTTGAGTATCTTAAAAAAAAATCAGAGCATTGCACATTTTATAATTCATGTGTACCTGTTATTGTTATTATTGTTGTTGTTGTTGTTATCACCTGACATTATGGTTCATGTTTCCAAGTCTCTTTGTTGCTGAAACTGTGGTAAATAATACTAAATCCCCTTTTTTGTTTTGATTTATTTTAGAAACTTTAAGATATCTAGCATTAAAAGGTATCAGGTAGTTTGTCTGTTCCTCATGACATTACAGTATGCACATTTCTGTATGATGCATCTGCACTTTGCACACAGATGAACCTGCAAATGCACCTTTATAGTAATAATTAAGGGTTTTTTTCTGATTCAAGTTGCTTCAGATGTATCTCTGTCAGCATAACTGGAGTTCACATTCATTTACAAGCAGAAATAATAGCATGAGCTGCTACAGGGAACTGAACTGCTGGCCTCTTATCATCCCTGCATCTATCCTTAAGGATCATACCAGTATCTGTGTCCATTTCATACAAACTGCACATGTTCAGTGTTTATTACAGCTGCCACCAGGCATTTTTCAAAGCATGCTGCAGTTTGTCAGATGTTTTTTTCTTGTAGATTGTAAATACGACCTTTCAAGAGGCAATTGATTTCAATGTCACAGAGGTCTGTCTGCTGTTAGTGTTATCTTAAGATTGTACGGAAATGAACGGAAACCAACAGCCTACTGGAAGGCAGGTGGTCAGTAATCTAAAGTATACACAGCTGGTCATAGTGGACATAAAAGAGGACAGTCCTTTAATCACAATATGCAAGAAAACAATTCTGAAATATGGACAAAAATGTACAAGGATGCAGAACGAGAGTATAGGAACATATTTTATTCCAATTTAAAACATTTAAAGGAGAAGGCTATGAAAATCATTTTCATGTTTGAATGAGGTTCAGGCAACAGTGGTTGAAATGAAACATACAAAAGAGAAATATGGCTAAAATACTGTAAATCAATAACCATTAGGACCCTTTTCATGAGGGCGTTGCATGAATACAGTATCTCACCCACCCACTCCCTCCCCAACCTGACAAACACATGCAATTAAAATGACATTTATCTTAAAAACAGCAGTTCATCATTAATCTTAAATATAGAATAAAATTGTCCTTTTTGTAATTAATTAATCACATACTTAAGTGTTTATTTGTTTTAAAAACCGGACCATGAAATTCACAGGCCCTCTGATTTTTCACAACATTGGCACTTGTTAAGAATCTGGCTTTACAAAGAAAGGGGATTGGCACACTCATTGTACATAATTTACATTTGGTATACTTAAAAAAAGAAGAAAAAAAAATCAAACAAAAATACATTACTTTCAATTTGTACACCACTACACAAAGTTTATTTTAACTCTTTTAAAAAAGTCTGTCATCTTAAGTGGTCCTAAATACACGTGTTAAGGTGTATCAACCTTACAAAAGAAACAAAAAAAAGATGCAGATAGCTTTTAATATCACTGTATATCCATCCCTCTAATCAGAATGGATCTCAAGCATTAGCAATAGCCATCAAAAGTGTACACATACATACATACATACATACACACACACACACATACACACACCTCAGAGTACCAACAAGAGCGCTCGAACAGACATCTAAGTTGCATGAATACAGGCCCATTGCAGTGGTGCAGCTTCAGTGCCTTCGACCCAGGGAAAGAATACACAGTCCAATCAAGTAAAGGGGGGGGGGACAGAGAGAGAATGGCGTACATGTAAACACAGCATATTCATTCGCTCACTTGCTGTTATAACTACCAACATATCAGAATGGCCGTTTCAGTACCTTCACTTTGCAAGTCTCTCAATAAATACATTAATACTGAGGCTTAACACACAAGCTTCATTTGGGGAAAAAAAAAAGAAACCATCATGTAAAAGTGGATTAACACATTTTACCACAGAGATCTGGGTCGGGTTACTACAAATGATAAGTTTTTGATATCTTTTCAGTGGCTGATCGATGTTGTTTGGCACAGCGTTTTGTACTGGATTGTCGTACAAAACCTTCTCCAAAATGTATTCTATGCAGAATCAGTGGAAAGGACTTCAGATAACTGCCCCAGCTCTGTTATCGGCTCCAATCACTGGTAGTGTTGCCATGTGACTTTTTCTGCGTCAGTTCTGCAGTGGTGACGTGCTAATCAGACAAGGCATGAGGTACAGCATGAGGAGCACTGACACAACAGCGTTCATAAAGAGTTCGCCATTGTGTCAACACTGGTCCCTGGTCACCTTCATTTAGTTCATCTTCCTCACTGCAGCCCATTCAAGTGCATCTGCTGTGCAACATCTCACCTACACGAGCATGAAGTGTGAGAGACCACCCGCCTGCCCCTCGGATGGAAGCCTCAGTTCAGGGAGTTCAGTGTGTCTGCTGAAAGCTAAGCTGACCATTTAAAAACACAAATAGGCCCATTTACTCCTACAGTCTTATTTCCAACTAAGCTCAGGTAAAGTCTTAATTTATTCATCCACATATTAAAATGGTCAAGTTCTTAATTTCAAAATTAAAAATGAGCTGAATTGTGGCGCCCACAATATTAACTTGTTAGCGAGTGAGTGTGAAAAGCATCGCCCTGCAGATGGGACAAACTGGTCGAGAAAAGGCCTTTGAATATTGGCTGAAGCACCAAAGATGAACCTATTACTACATGCTGGAAAAACAAGATCACAGCCAAAAGAACTTGACTTGTTTCAACTATTGAAAAAAAAAATAAATGTGGCACTTAAAATTACACATCCCTTCTTCATTAAGTGTCATACAAGGCTTAATCAACACAAGGTACACATCTGCACCAGAGGTGTGAAGACTACTCCCACTGGATGCATGTGGTGAAAATCAAGGCTTGGTAATACACAGGGATGAGTAAAATCCCCTACAACTAACAGATCATGCTGCTTTTCTGTAGAAAATCTAAAGAAAATTTGACTTCTAAACCTTTTGGCAAACAATTTATGATAAACACAGGGAGTGCGAAGGGATCTGTGCTTTCTTTGATGTTTAATCTGACCCTTCCAGCTCTTTCAACGTGCACAAAAAGGTCAAAATGTCCCAAGCACTCCCTTTTTTTTCTGACTCCAACATCGCCAAAGTCAAACATGGAAACACTACCAATGAGAAGATAAGCCAAATATGCACAACCACATAGTAAAAAAGCCAAGAGGATCAGCACATAATTCACAAAAGGATGGTTTGGAGCGACAGCCAGGACACTTAGCAAAAAAAAGAAAAAAGAAAGAAAGAAGAGCAACTGCTCCTTGGGACACACCACTTCGTTTGACGTTAGCCATTCTCCTCCTCTAAAGGCAAAAAGATAGCAAACAAAGAGCCAGTCAGTGGACTTCCCTCAGGAATGTCATGTAGGCATCTGTGGACTGCTGCATTCCTCCCTCACTGAACCTGCAGCCATCATCCTCAACAGGATGTCAACACTCTCGATTCATAGCCCCCCTCGTTAATTAATTGCACCTTTTGCTCTATGCCGACCACAAAGTCCTTTCATTTCTATCAAAGCTGCTAGTAGTAGCCCTTGTGATGAAAGAGTTATGAAAACTTACCTGAATTACATTGTGAAGACAAAAATAGCCATCTATCAACTTTCAGCTTAATGGAATATTTAAACAACTATCAGGCAAGAGACACGATATGGGATTGGTACCAATAGCCAACACATATCCTCAAAAATTACAAAAAAAAAATGCAAGCATCCTTGAACAGTAAATATTCAACCACTAAGTTTTTTGTCTGTTTTCATTTTCCTATTTGCATAAAGCACAAACCTGACATGGAAACAGTGTTGTCCATTGTCAAGCATTTCAAAACAGAACTGCAACAACTAAATATATGAAGTATCATTAGAAAGATAGAACACTTGTCCATAAAATAGTTTTGATATTTTACAGCAGTATAAAATCTCCTCCTGTCTCCTCGGTTGGAAAAACATTTGAGCTGAAACTGGGGAGGAAGTCTCATTTACTGTATCAACAACACGCAGATCTGATTGATAAATTAGACGTACATAAAAAAGAAGTATTTACCCTCTTACTATTACAGTTTATCAGATGTTGGCCGAATATTATGGCAAAATAAAGTTGATTAGAAAGAGAAGCCATAGGGACGATGGAGACCAACTTGTGACTTAAGCTAACTGGCAGCGCAACAGCTTTACTCATCTACAACTGACTATTGCACTGTACTAATCTGGTATCATCTTTTGCACATTGTGCACAGGAGGATTATTCTCACCATCAAAGGAAACAAAGAAAATAAATCACAGTACTAATACAAGTGTGATTCAGACAACGGCTGACATGAAAAAAATGCCACACAGAGTGAGTTGTTACGCCTTCGACATCTGAACGATCCATCACGAGAGAAAACTTAATTTTGGTAATATCACTTTCCAAATGTGTTAGTATCTGAACCACTGAAGGGATGAACAGGATACTGGCAACGTAAATATATTTACAGGAAAAAGCAGGTGGCTTTAATTTGGCAATGCGATACAGAATTACAGGGAGTTGATATACAGTATGGAAAAACCTGTAGGGTTGTTTCTTATTTGCCATAAAGTACGTTGACACTTTAAAATGAGGGGCAGCGTAAAAGGAACATGTTGTGATTCTTTTCAGGTGCGTTTCCTTTCAATTCTAATTGGATAACAATAGAAGTAATCATGGAACAAAGAAGAGAACATGAAAATACTTTAAAGTCTACAGAGAACATGTAGTCGTCTCTGTCGAGCCCTCACTCTGGGTGAGCAGCGTGAAAACTTTATTTACATTCAACAGAGCGTCTGTGCTCTGATTTTGGGGTGGGGGGGTGGGGTGGGGGAACCAAGTACCTCACTGCACCCAAGCACTGCCTGATAATATATTCCCATCATCATAACTAGTTACCCTTCGTAGATGAGCATGAGGGCATGAGTCCAGAGTCTGCAGCCTGGCCTCATGCCCTCATGCTGTAGTGTATCGCATGCATGGGTTAAATAAGAAGGGGAGAGAGCCCTGTGTCCAAAAGCTAACCCAGAGAAGGCCCTCTACCCATCTCAAATGCACAAACACTGGTGATAATGTAGTGTAAAGAAAGAAAAAGATGTGAGCCAGGGCCACAGGAGGGCCGAGAGGAGCCCCGGAACAGACCAAACCCCCCAGGGAGGGAGACAAATGGAGGGAGTGTTATACTTGTGTGTTTCATGTGTGTTCATACAAGAGGAGCAAATATTAGAATCACAAAACAGAAAACCATTCTTTAAAAATAACAACAACCAAGGAGCTAAGCGGACAGCAGGGACAGAACATGGATAGTGTTGGTCTGGTAAAGTATGAGGCAATGCTTAACTCTTTGAGCAGCAGTATGTTTCATGCATGTGTGTGTGTGTTTCTAGAAGTGGACTCTGCAGGTCTCTGTCTCGCTCGCTCTCTCTCTCTCCCTCGCTCTCTCTCTCTCTCTCTCTCTCTTCACACCAGGTTGTACTCTTTGAGGTTGAGCTGCAGGATGGTGTCTTTGACGGCTGCAAAGACGAAGCGGATGTTCTCCGTGTCGGTGGCGCATGTGAAATGGGAGTAGATGATCTTGTCACTGTCTGGGTTCAAGTCCACGAACATCTTCAAGATGAACTCCCGACCAGCTTGGGCGTCCCGCTGGGGACCTGAGAGCAGAAAAGACCATTATTTCTAGCCTCTACTGAGCATTGTATGAGCACCCTTGAACCTTTATTGTTCTTTTTTTTTTTTTTTTTTTTTTTTTTTTAACCATTTTATTATTAATTAATTTCAGCATTTCTCAGTAATATTGAAATATGAGCATTTCTATTAAACAAACAAAAAGTAACTGGTATAACTGGTGTAACCACGTTCAGTCAAGTACTTGTTTGACCTGTAGTACAGCAGCATAACCACTAGGTGTCAGTGTACAATAAAAAGTAAAAGTGTTTGCCCTGATCAAGTTGGAGAATGAAGAAAAAACAAAATCACCCCGTGTGCAAATAATAATACTGTTAAGCCACTTTCACTGCTAAGATAAAAAGCAGCTAGTCTGATATTTGTAATGGTGAAGACCCTTTAAGAGCTTGACCTATGGCTCAACCTCTCATCTGTATAGCATATATGTGATATAGTTAATTAAAGAAATCTATGGATCTGAATTCACTTCTGAGGCCGAGCTAACAACATCGGCAGGCAGACTGTGTCAAATTCACATTCTGGTTAAGATATCTAATTAAGCAGAAGGCCAAGAATGAAAATCACCATCAAACTCTGGGAAGTAATCAACCAGGTGAGAATACATGATCTTCTCCTCCAGCAGGTCCTTCTTGTTGAGGAAGAGGATGACGGAGGAGTTTTGGAACCAGGGATATGTGATGATGGTCCTGAACAGAGCTTTACTCTCCTCCATTCGATTCTAAGAAGAGCCAGGGAGGACAGAGACAAAGAGACAGCATCGGACAAAAAACACAAGGTTAGGATATAGACCTCGCCAAGTCTGCTGGACTCACTCTTCGCTGTGAATGCAATTATTAAACAGGTTTTACAGGCCCCGCTGTGTAAACCATAAATGAAACACAATGTGATAATTTGCTAAGGTTTGGGTCGGGGAACTGTGAAGGCCACGGCAAAACCTTCAGCTTGTACGTCTTGAGGTAGTCCATTGTGGATTTTGAGGTGTGTTTTGAATCATTATCTTGTTGTAAAAGCCATCCTCTTTTCAGTTTAAGCTTTTTAACAGAGTGTGATGTTTGCTTCCAGAATTTGTTGTATTTAATGGAATCCATTCCTCTCTCTACCAGTGAAATGTTCCCTGTGCCACTGGCTGCAACACAAGCCCAAAGCATGATCAATCCACCCCCGTGCTTAACAGTTGGAGAGGTGTTCTTTTCATGAAATTCTGAACCTTTTTGCCAAACATACCTTTGCTCATTGCTGCCAAAAGCTCTATTTTAACTTCATTAGTACACAGGACTGGTTTCCAAAATGCTTTAGGCTTGTTTAAATGTTCCTTTGCACACTGAAGGTCATATTTGTGACCTTCACTGTCACCTGAAAACAGTTTTCTTATAGGCTTCCCTGCTTTGTGGGTACCAATTACTTTATTTTTCAGAGTGCTAGGCAGCTGCTAACAGTCTGCTGATTGTTGGGACAAGGTTTGAGGGGACAGAGTATTGTTAAAGCTTTGACATTTGCATGACTTGACCTTTCCTAACAATGACTGTGATCAAGTCATAACCAAAACAAGCTAACTACGGTCTGGGACCTTGGTAAACTTTTGAATGGTGCTACTTCTTCAGAAACAGAGTTTTATCGGGACCTATGCGCACATGCTACTCTTAATGTCGATCTTACAAAATGCACATTTAATTTTCAGGATTATCTCTCAAAGTTTTGGGGCCAACATTCAATCAGATGCCCGTTACTAAGTGTTTATGTACCTGAAACTACAATAACGTTACTTTCTCTTATTACATGGTTGCTAACATTGGTAGCATAGCTTAGCTGTGATCAACAAGCGGTTAGCAAAGTCAGTGTGCTCATTGTTTCATCTGACCTGTTACAAATGTTCAAAGAAGAAGTCATTGTTAGGTTACATTTGGACATTCTGTGAAGTGCTTTTTCGGAGACAAAACATTAGTTAGAGTTGAACTGAAGCTGGATGTCATCATGGAGCAGCAGCTGGAAAGCAGCTTTTACAGTGAATAAAGGGTATTGTAGTAACGGATGAGAAACAGCCAGGGAACACTCAAGATTGTCAAAACAACTGAAAAAAATGACATGAGATTTTCCCTGTTATGTTAACTGACCCAGGCACTGTCCAGCAAACATGAACAGTGGAGGTAGTGGAGTTGGAAACGTACTCGTGTAAACTAGTAAAAGCTAAGAGCTACTGTCAAACATGACTCTTCTTCCTCTTTGTGATCTTAACTCCTTGCCAGCATCACTCCCACAGTTTAGTCTTGGCAAGTCATAATATGATCCTGGCCAGACTTGACCTGATGAAATCAAAGATGTTTGAAAACAATCTCATCAGGCTCTGACTGGTCTGAAGGGTCAAAGTCTCCATCTCGAGCCTGTCAACACTACAGGATAATCTCTGCAGACCGTGGTGGCTAAGCGCTGGACTGCCTCGCCGCAGCCGTCGACCATTTAGGAACAAAGCTCAATAATAGCACCAAAATTGTCTAGTGTGGCGTATTACCTGTGTCCATGTACACATTACAAGCAGGAAAAGCAAATAAAGAGCAACCTGCTGATGAAAACATATTCCTGTCTTTGTGTGTTCAATAAGGCCCCACACCCGAACAAGCCCAGGGAAGACACAGTACAGAATATGTGCGCAGTTAACAAACTGGTTTCAAAGTGGACAAACATCGACCCCAGTAAACTGTTGGCCATGAAGCTGTGGCGATGTACAGCAGATATAGTGAGTCAAGATGGCAGCTGTTTCTGGTTTATGAAACCCAGCTGTCATATGATCAGGTCAGAGAAAGGGTTTATTGTCAGCAGCGGAGCAGAGGGCATGCAGTGGCTGATCACATTAGCTTTATTAGCAATAATTCTATCTGAGCCAAGGAGAGTCAGAGCTGACGACACAGACAATCAAAATACTGTATCTGTGGAGTAAAGAGATAGAAGACCTCTCCTCTGTCTGCTGTGAGAGATTTATCAATTATCATGAGTTTGTGCATGTGTGTGTCAAGCGGCAAACTCTGGGACTGAAGAACGAATGTCAACGTGGAAGTGCCAAAGACTACAGTTCTAAGTGACACCTTTCACATTACAGATTTGATCCATTGTCAATATAAATGTATCAACGAGGGAAACTTTATCAGCCACATTTCAAACAATGCAGAGAATTCACATCAGTGGGAAATCAACAACCTCACAGAGTGCTATACAGAGAACAAGCGACTGCTTAACATCAATAAAAACAAAGGCGCTGACGGCTGATTTCAGAAAAAAAAGAGGCAAAGACACACACCCCTGTCTACATCAGTAAAGCTGAGGTGGAGCAGGTGAACAGATTTAAGATCCTGGGAATCAGCATCACAAAGAAACTGGTCATCTCACATTTCCACCCCAGCAAAGTAAGCTGTATTTCAGGGAACTAAAGAAGCGAAAATTCCTGTGCCAAGTTCTGGTGAACATTTACCGAAGAGCAACAGAGAGCATCCTGACTAGAAATGTATGTGCACGCCCAGCACAGGCGGGCTCTGAAGCGGGTGATGAAAACCATCCAGATCATCATTGGTACCCACCTACAGAGCATCAGTGATATTGAAGAGGTGAGGTACCGGCGCATGGCCCAAAGGAAACTCAAAGACAACATCCTGTTCACCCTAATGGCTTCTGGCAAGCTATACAAAAGTATCTGCTTCCGCACCACCAGACTACAGAGCAGCTTCTTCCCTCAGGCTGTGAGACTCAACTCATTCTCCACACTACGCCACAAAAAATTGTTTATTTTCATGACTTTTTTAGTCATCCATTTATAGAATTTTTGTTTTGTGAGTAGCATAAAGGGACTACAGCTAGCATTTTGATACACAGCCCTGTGTTGTAGAACGATAAATAAGCAAACCATATACCTTTAGTTCGAACATCCTTTTCAAGATGTGGGATATTCAACAGGCTGTTTAACAAGCTAAATTTAAAATTCAGGTTATGGAAGCAAAATAAATTCTACTTACAGAGAAAAGTTAAAAATAACAATATTTGGAGTCTCATTATGAATATAGTGTGACAAACTGATGTGCGCATGTTACTATAAATCATTCCAGTGTCTCACCTCGTTGTCGGACTCCACCAGGACCTGGTCGTACTCGCTGAGCGCCACCAGAAACATGATGGAGGTGACGTTCTCAAAGCAGTGGATCCACTTCCTCCTCTCTGACCTCTGGCCCCCTACATCCACCATCCTGATTGGACCATGAGGGAGTAAGATGAAGGGCCACCAAACAGTGGGCAGAAAGAATTACATAAAAAAGAGGAAATTGCAATTAGCTCTGAAACTATCACTCGTTTGATCTTCATCGTTTAGTTGTTCAACCTTAGAATTTGTGGTTCATAGGGAAGCATGCATTTCAATCACGATCTCAAAGATTAAACTTATGTCAAATCTTTGAAACTACCACGGGTGTCAGTCAAGTAAAACTTGAACCACAGGAAATGAGATTGCACATGTCCACAAAATAATAGTGTATTACACTTAATTTAAATCATTTTGGAACAGAGGCCCCAGAGGAAACCCTGAAGTGATTCAGCTGAGTACAAGCCACCAGCCACGGATCTGTCCCTTCAGGACAGGAATATGATTTTCAAGTTGAGAATTTACCAGTGCAAAAAGTCATTCAGTTTTTCAAATGTGGCCTAATTATTCACTTTGATTTACACTAAGCTTTGTATCCAGTATCCAATCAGTGTAGACAGCCTGTCTATTACTAATTCTTCAACTTAATATATAATAAGTCTAGTGTAGTTCAAGCTGGACACCCCTTTGGCACTGACAATATAAACAGAGGAAACGTGAACTGAGACTGCAGCGTGAAGAGTGGACAGAGCAAGCCTTCCCTATGGTGAACCAAAATAACTACAAGGAAGTGTATGTGTGTACAAACAATGACATCCTTGTCTCCCTTCTCTGCAAAGCAGATGCAGGAGAGTCCATGCAGGAGACGGAGAGTAGTACAAAATATTTCCTTGTTTAGAAGTGTCCATAAAAGGTGCCATAAGAGTGTATGTAAGGGAGAGGAGCAACAGGTAGAGGGGAGTGTTGAAGGAAAAGAGAGGCGGAAAATGGAATACTGGGAAATCAAGGAAGAAATAATGAAGATAAGAAATCTGAAAGACGGGCTTGTACGGCATGATATCGTGATTCTGGGGTATGAGACATGGATTGACTCTAGGATAAACTGTTTTTTTATTTCTGCCTTACTAAATCCGAGTCAAGGGAAATGAATTAAACCAGACTGAGCAAATGCTGCCACATGAAAATGGAAGAGGGGTAGGAAGGACAAACATTGGTTTATGTCCATTTAAACTGCTGTTCAGATGAACTCCAACCTTACCTTGAAGTCTCTAATCTAAGTGTAAACCAATACCCACTATCCAAGAGCTGGACCGTGAAATTTTCATCACACATCACAAAGGTGAGTTCAGTCAGTGCGTCTGCCAGAGAGAGGGACGGCATTGATAAATGAAGTCCTCCAGAAAAGCCAGCCTAAAATAAAACTCCTTCGTATCGGACGACCTCCTTTTTTTCCTTTCGCAAGTATGAGTGACCTACTTAGTATGATAAGCTCTCCTATGCTGGATAAGCCAAGTAAAATGACATTTTCTGTGACTTCAAAAGCCAATTAAAAGAGATGGAAGCAAGCCTAATGGAGACGTTTGTCTATGAAAGGCTTCCTTGTTGCAACTGCAAGCTGAGGCAGTGTAATCCCACATGTGCTTATTACTATACATGAGTTTCAGGCTGTGGAACTCATCCTGCATCAAGTATCCTCCACGTTTAATCACAGGAATATAACAAGACATTCTCAGAAATCCCTAAATTCAGGAACCTCAACAATCATGCTCTTCTTCCAATGAAACCTGACACCTCACATTTATTCCCACTTCATATTTGTATTTTCGGTCTGTTAACAAAAAACTGATGTCATTGAGAGCATGCGGTGATTCACCATCAGCAGCCTATCTGCTAGCTGCAGCAGAGCTGCTGGGAACCTCTTCAGCACAACCTCATTGCAAGCGGAGTTATTTCTAGCCTTGCCAAGCGTAGGAGGGGGCTGACATGATGGCTTCCTATCGATTTGCACTCTTCTGTAATCGCTCTTGTTCCCTGGGTCCATCTCTATCTCCTCATCTTCTCTCTTTTTTTGCAAAAGGACGAAGGGAAACTGCTCTACGTATTGGTGGCGGGTCCTAAGACTCTCTTTGTGCCAAGTCCTGGAGGCTCCATGGGCCGTGCAGAATAACTAGGAGGGACTATTATGTAAAAACGCTGCCTTTATGAGCCTTTCAGTTCCTGGACATGGAAAACATCTTAGAGTACAGAAGCATTACTAATTACACAGCTTTATCTTACAATTACTCTTTCATCTGGGCCTGTTTTTACTGAGCCAAATTACAGACTGCAGTGAAGGCTTTCTACCTATATCTTCTACAATTATTTTCATTATCAATTATTCTGCTGATTAACTGTTGGTATAGTAAAAAAACACAATATCCCCAAGACAAGGTCATTAAATTGCTTGTTCCAACAATCAAAAACCCAAAGATTGGCAGTTTATTATCATGTAGCACAAAAACAACTAAATTCTGGTCCCGGAGAAAACAACTTGGAATCTAGTTGCTACTTTTGCTTGAAAAATTGCTCAAAGTTTTAACCCTGAAGACTTTCATGAAATCTGAAACCCCATCTTTGATACTATTTGTGCTTTTCTGCTACAGCCATTCACTGCTTTTACATTCACCAACTGCCTTTCTATTTGGTAGTTTCTTAATAGTGGCCATTCCCGCCCTGGAATCTGGCTGCCTGTGTGCATGTAATCTAGCACAATCTTATCTCTTGATACCAGCATCACAGTTTACTGTTCACTCTCTTTACAGTGTCCGAGCTATATTAAATTTATGCAAACGGAATACAAACTAAACCTCTAACTGGTTAAAAAGCGAGTAAATGGGAGGTTGATGGCCAATAAAAACTGAATAAATATATTTCTCTTCATACTGATTTGATGACAGAGTTTTGAATTCTTGTCCCCTGTTTTTAATATCATTGAAGGGCTGACATCACTGAGAGCTGCTGAATGCTTAATTGCTGGTGGTAACATGTTACCTGATATCGTGATGAAATGAAAACAACATTAGTTTATTAGCTCTTAATGAAAACATTTGTTTTTCCTTTGTTTGGTTGCACCATAAACAGAAACAACATTTGGCCTTCTGTCATATTTCTGGCAAGGTAGCTGCTCAAGGAGTGTTTGCTTTAGTACTAAACCACACTTGCTGTTAGCGTGGTCACAACAGGTGTCTTTGAATCAACCTGGAGTGAAGAATTACAACTCTAAATAAATCATCAGTTCTCAAAAAAGCTGCAATTAACTCATTGATCATCTACTTGTTTCAGAATCTCCAGTAACGTTGAATGTACTATAAATAACAAAATGGATCTTTGGACAAAAATGTGGACATAAAACATGTTGCAGGTGACTTAAGGTGGCCTTTTAGTTTTTAAAATGAAGACAGACCAATATGAGGGTAGGAAGTGGGGTTAGTAAATGTAATGTAGTTCTTCTTCTACCTGAAAATGATGCTTTGCAAGTCGAAAGGGTATTCTATGATCCCAGTGGTTGGGATTCGAACCCTAAGCACATCCTGTTGGGTTGGCAGATAGGACGATTCAGCAATACGATCCAGATCACTTAGATAGCTAGAGACAGGAAGGACAACAAAAGACAGAGAGAGGGCGGAAAGAGAAAGTGAAGCATACAGCAGATACAGCACACCCCTCTCCAAAAGCAAGTGGATCAGTAACCACAGAAAACCATTCCCAAGAGTTATGAGGGGATTAGGCGACGTTTTGTACCTCTACCCCCATATTTTCTCTTAGAAATTTAGCTTCATCCTTGTTGGCAGCTCCCAAAGACAAAATATTCCTCAATTTCATACTCTGCTTCCCTTCCAAGTTCTCGCTGTGAAGGTTTAAGAAAAGCAGGAACTTGACTTGCAAAAGATGATTTAGCACACAAGAGGCCAACTTTGACTGCCCGGGCAAAAATAAAAATGACTGCCTTTCCAGCGAGTCTTGACAGGAGGTTTGGAGCCTCTTGTTGGGGCCAGTCTTTGAGAGTGTACCATCATGGATGATTTAAAGTGCCAAGCCCTGCTGTGCAGCACAGGGTAGATGGAGATAGTGGCATCGGCGGTTTCCATCGGCAGCACTTGACACCAGTACCTGAAGATAATATTCTCCAGGTCAAATGGGTACTCAATGATGCCGGTGGTGGGCACTCGAACCCGCAGCACATCCTGCTGAGTAGGCACATACCCCGGTGATCCTATTCGTTCTAAATCATTAAGGTAACTGCAGAAGGGGAGGGAACATATGACAGAGATGCACATGTAGGCAAACCACCAGTCTCAACAGCAGGAGACCACACGCACATGTATATACAAAGAACACACACTCAAACTGCTTTCTGTCAACACATACAGTTTCAAAGCATTCAAACAATTATGCTTAAAGCCAGCAGCAGCTCATAAAAAAAATCTACTAAGTATACTCAAATACATCTTTGCAAATACATTCATTTTTTGCCAATCCTCAACTTTTTAAAGGAGTCACATTAGTTTGAAATGGATTAATGCAGGTTGGAATTAGCCCTGATATTATTAGCAGTCGTTTATAAACCTGCCAACGTTTCTTCCCTTTACCCGACTCTCCCCATCTGTCTCAACCCTTCCTCCCTTCCTCCCGTGGAGTGCATGTTAACACAGGTAGAAAACTGCTGAAAAAGGTCTATTAACATTATTAATATGATCTACGAGTCCATTAATCATGTCAATGCTGTGGAAACTTATTTACTACTTTCATCACAATGCATTATATTAAATATAGAGCTGTGCAGTGATGCTAATTATCCACTTGTATACTTAAGGTAAAGAATCAGACCTAAGTAGATTAACAGATCACAGACGTACTATTTGGTCGAGTCAGAGAGCTGGTACTCTCTCCTGCGATCATAGGCCTCCTGGATGCCAGGGTCAGCCCACAGCATCTTTATAGCGGAGATGTACGGCTGATCGAATGATGAAATCTTCTCCACATCCACCTCGCGCACCAGCTGGGCATTATTCTTTGGGAACAAAAAAAAACAAAAGCCACATTTTTAACATCAACATGTCGATCTAGTAACCAAGGATTTTATGCAAAATTCAATTTCAAAGTTAAATTCAGATGACCTCCAACTTTCAAGGGTGATGACAGGTTGGTTCTTGGTAAATTATGACTTTTTAAATTTTGGGGAATATCACATCCATCTGTATTGGCCATGTTCCCCACCTTTGGAGTGCTATATTCCTGAAAGAATACATTCCACATACATATCCCCACTTACAAACTACACCTTTCTAGTATGTGGCCTGGATTCAGTTCTAGTGATAAGTTGTTAGAATGACAGTTCACTCTGGAAGAGCAGTTTCTTTTACTTTACATCTCACCCTACTGCCAGATTTATGATCTACTTGAATGTGCATGGGATTAACTGCACATGAGCACTGGACTGAGCAATCAAGCACGTGGATTACTGGCCATGGGGACAACAGTAGCCAGACATTTCATTAGGAGATTGAATGAGAACTCACAGAAAATGATGTGTTTGTGTAGGATCCCATTACTCATAGTGAGATGATTCAGAAACGCTTTCAGAGTCTTAAACCATTTCAGTAATTCAGTTTAGGAATTTGTATAGAGTCATGTTTCATTATCTCAGTAGATGTTCAGCAAAGTGTGTCTCAACAAACGAGCAAGTATAACCAAATCATTATTATGATCATCCTAGCACGCACCTTGTTCTGTTCATACTTGAACGGGATTTTGAGGGTCTCAGTTGCACGGATCATGGCCTGCATTGAGGTGAAGATGTTCTGGTAGACCAGTTTGGTGAAGCCTTTCTTATCCTCATCTGTGTAGCCTGACCCATGGATTATTCTCATCTGCTTGATGAAGGTGCTTTTGCCGCTCTCTCCAGTACCTTTAAGGAAGACAAGACACAGGAGGTTAGCCGGAAACTGAAACAGCATCATAAATGGAGGCATGAAAGTGCTGACACTGTGAAAAAACCCAGATGACAAACAGAAAGTTAGTCTCTCACAACAACTGGAGAGAAAAGAAAAATGAGGCATGGTCATGATTCTTGTGTGCAGATAAATAGAGAAAATGTAAGAGTTTTTAATGTGAAAAGTTGTTTAATGAGGCAAACAATGCTAGAAATGAACAGTAGTACAAGTATGGCAGTAATGAATTCAAACATTTGTTTGAAAAATGGGTCAATACCGCAACACCAAAAGACAAGCTGTAATCCATCCACCCTTCTCTAACAAATCAATTAGTAATACAATTGCCGGAATAATGTAGTAGCTCTTCCACATTAATGTAGTCAGCAAATGTATTTCTGCTGCTCCGAGAGCAAACTAAAGCATAAAATAAAAAAAGACCTGTGGGTGCTCAGCTGTTCTTAACAGAGTCAACAAAGCACAACTCTTAGTTGGTCAAATTCGAGCCTTTTATATAACTCATATTTCTGTGGTAATAAACCGGCCAATCTTTTCGACAGTCTGACCTTGTCTGTCCACCTACACCCTGATGCTGATACACATGGCTGTGAAGGAATAAGCACCATCATGCCCCCCAGGCTGTGGTCAGGACCTCACTGCCAACTCAGTCCCTGTGTTTTACCAATAAAGGCTTCTTAGCCGAACTGATCATTCTTTCACATGGTTCACTTATTGTCAACATGACCTTTATATTCCAGTAAAACCTTCCCATCTTTTGTACGTGTATTCAAACACATGACAGTTATATACTTCTTTGTAAGTGACTCTAGATGAGAATTCAAACTAAGTCTAAAATACATATGTTGACAAGTGCCTAATTGTGGCCTTGCCATTTTCTCATGTCATCTTGGTTGTAGTTTCCTGAGATGTGAAATGTAACAATGCAATGTAATCATTGTTTTGGCTGGGCTTACCACATGACTCCACTGACAGTCTGGGTAAGTGGAGCAGCCCAGTGTAACCACATGAGGGCTACATGGTTCGCCTCAGCTCAACAAAGAGCCGGGCGAAATGAGTTCACTCCTCCAATTTTGATTCACAGTGACCATGCATGCGTACATGTGCATAAACACACGGAAAGATCTAGCCATAGAGAAGGAAACTTGCTTGCACATGCAGAGAAATACTCATAACCCCACAGTTTCCTTTCACACACATCAATGCCTCCACAAGAGCTTCTACAGCAGGTCCTGCATCTTAACATGGACATAATCAGTGACAAAACTACCACTCTAGTCTTAGGAGACACCAGGATGAGAGCATCAGAGTTTTGTTCACTGTGGTCATCAATCAAAGAGGAACAAAGACAAGGCAGGTAGCGATCAACCTCTCGTTTCACTATGCAGCTCTCTCTCTGGAGCAATCCTCCTCTCTTCCACCCCCATTCCACCACCTATTTTCTTCCTCTACAAGCCTGCTAGAGCTCTCCACCACTCATCTCTCCATTTCACTTCTCCCAGCACCCAAGTCTGAGTCACTGCAGTTTCAGCTCCATGAATACTCTCTGGTCTCTACCTTTCACTTCTGCCTTTGTTCTACTGATCTCAACTAGTACATCAAAGGACAATTATTTTCATTATGGATTAATCTATAGAATAACTATTAAATTGCTAACAGTATGTCATTTGAACAGTCCAAAAAACTATTTACATATGAGGAAATAAAAATGTCTTTATATCATAATTCTGCACATAAGACCCTCCGCCCAGCAAGAACAAGCTGAGCATCAATAGACAGAGGCCAAAAGACTGCAGCCTGAAAACATATCTGAAATTCTGAACATATTTCATGCAAATGATGAGTTAATTTTCACCAAAGTATTACACACTCCACATCATGGAGTCATGGTGTTAATTTTGTGTTACGCCTTGTCTACAAAGGATGTGTTCAGGCACAGTTTCGGGTTGTAGGCCATCGTTTTGGCAGCGCTCAGAGCCTAATACACAACAGCTTCAGTTACGGGTGGAAAACGGAGAAAAGCATAAAAATACATTCCAAGTTACACTGAAGTGTGTACAGCGTTGTTATGCAGCCTCTGCGGAGAGCTGGACTGATTAGAATAAAAATACATCTGTTCTGTCAGACGTGCATGAGACGGACAACTGAGAAAGTACAGCTGAAACGCCTCCTGCAGAAACACCGTATAATACACATCTGCAAAGGTCTGCATGGATTGTTGGTGTCCAGCCACAGACTCAATGTGGAAACAATGTGCTGACAAATGTGTGAACACATCCATGCATGCAGACAGCCAATGTGGCACACACAGAACTCCATGTCCATTTTGAAGTATCACGTCCATCAGCAAAATGACAGTAAGTGTCCCCGGAGCAGCAGGCGATGTTTGCGCACAGTATCTCTGAGTATTTGTGTTAATTGTCTGAGTATGTTTAGCAGGTATAATGTAAACTATGTTGACCATCTTAGTTTAGCATGTTAGCATGCTAACACTTATTAATTAGCATCAAACACAAAGTAGAGCTGAGGCTCATGGGAAGCATTCAGTCACGAACTAACAAAGTAACAAATCTCGTGGTGGCACTAGAGGAAAAGTCAAAAAGATTCATGGCAATCCATCCGATAACTGAGATATCTTTGGGCCGAAGCAGTGGACCGACTGACTTTAGCGTCCAAAGAGTCATACCGACAGCGTGGAGAGACGTGACACTGTGCATACTGAAGGGGATGCATGGTTTCCACAGCTCCTTTGGACCAATAGAGAGATTTAGCCGTGAGTTGCACATCAGGAATTAGAAATACTAAAACGCCAGTGACACCGACTAAGCAGAACTGTAATGGCTGATTAGATAATGGAATGTTCCTTGTGTCATTCAGTACAGCTGGTATTCCCACGGCAAAGCTGAAATATCTTTCAAGGATGATGAGAGTCAAGTTTGACTGTCGTTGGCTGAAGAGCACAGTTGAGCGTACAGTGAAGGAGTGCCCCGAGTGCCGCCCGCCCTCCAACCAGACAGGATCTTTCACTGTGGAAAGCAGGTCAGGCAACATTGGAGTTTCCCCTTCAGACAGAGTATGTCTTTGAGAGAGGGACATAAATAGCAATTGTCAAGACACAGCTCTAGAGCTCACTTTCTCATTGACTAAAGAGCTGAACAGAAGGGAGGGGGGTGTTACTGAGACATGAAGGAGTAAGAAAAGGAAAATACTGGTAACATTTTCTCTGCTTTCCTTTTCCTGTCACTGAGTACATAGAGGCAAGTTTAAAACTGACAAACAGAGAAATGAAGGGAGTGGACATGGGATAGATGCATCAATGAAGCCGATGCATCTATCCCATCCCATATCCCAATTCAGTGTGTGTGTGTGTGTGTGTGTGTGTGTGTGTGTGTGTGTGTGTGTGTGTGTATTCATGTATATTTGAAATATTCAAACACACACAACCAGAGGAGAGGGGCATGTCTTGCAGGCATGATCAGCTTAATTCAACACATCCCACTGTTCTCCTGCCGAACTGGAAAACCCAGAAGAAGCATTTCTCACGGACAAGCTACTGTACATTCACTGGAGCTACTCCTGAGGGGTAAGGCTTGTTCCCATGGCAACTCTTGTACTGGACTCATAAATACATGGCAGAAAACACGAGTTGATAGGCCAAGCTGATAGGCTTCAGTACGTCTCCACAGAGCTCAGTCGCACAGGCAACTTTAGCATGCATGTCTTAATCCCACAGCGTCCTCAGCCAGTTCTCTACGCTCACCTTATGGGAATTAAAGTTTTGGAAACAAATGATGGAAACACAGATTTCAATACTGTCAGCATCTTATTCTCTCCTTACACGTCCAATAGTGATTCATTTTCACAATGAAGTACTTAGTTGCTTATTAGATTCATATCTTCGTGGCTAAAAAATTAAAAAAAAAGACATTTTTTTCCTTGCAAACAATTAAAAAAAAAAGCTGCTTGGGGAAGCAATCGCATCAGCGGTGCCATGGCCTGATGCATCTGCAACTGTTTTGATATTCAATTAATCCTTTCACCTCTTTTCAAAGCGTTAATAAAATTAGGAGCTTCACAGCATCAGCGTACACTTTGAGCAACTTCCTAACACAGCAAAGCCGGGGGGGCAGCAGGGTGAGGACAAGCCCGATGATCACACAGTCGTGACTGTTAACCAAGTCAGACGCATGTCACACTGGCCGCATCATGCACTGACCAGGGTATTAGTCATTCTCTTAAATAACCATTAACTACAAAGAACAGGAAAAAAAATAGCTGAAACAGATCCATTTCATTGGGTCAGGCCAGCTGGAGGCCACGGCAGACATTTCAGCTGTGGTTTACATGAAGAGTAATAACGTGAAACAGAGTCTGGCATCCACGTTGAAAGAGAAAGAACAAAAGAAGAAAAAAGGAGACAAGAAGTAAAGGAAGGAGGTGCGAAGTGTGACAGAGTGGAGGGGAACGGCTCTTTAAGTAAATGATTCCTTAAAACTTCCCCAGGCACATCAAACAGGAAGCTATGTCCTCTTCAGCTCAGCGTTGGGAAAGGTTTGCTGAAGGCCTGTCTGGCTGTACAGGAACTGAATGACTGAATGACTGTCTAGTGGCCTGAAGGAGCTTCTCCAGGAACACTTTTAGGAACAAAACCTACAGTTTGAACGTAGGAACAGAATTCTGGATTTAGCTCCTGTGTCCCTAAAGGTCCCTGCTCCCTACCCAGTTCTGCTGGACCAGGAACTATTGGGCTTAACTTTGTCATACTGGGCATCACTCAACAAACACAAGTTTCACAACTGCTACAACTTGTTTATAGCAATTATTCAAACACCAAAAACTAACTGTATCCATATTAGGCAGTAGTGGAAAGTAACAAAATACATTTACTTAAGTGCAATTTTCAGGTACTTGTACGTGACTTGAGTGTCTGTTTTTTGTTACTTCCTAGTTCTAACCCACAACAGTTCAAGGGAACATCGTGTACTTTTCACTTCATTTCTGTGATGACTACACTTACTTTGCAGGTTCAGATCTTACAAACTAAACCGACAATGAGCTTATAAAATGAATTTGTATGATGCACTGTCAGAGATTACACAATGGTCTAAAATAGTTCAAATTAGCTCCACCTTAACCACCTGGAACACTTAAGTGTGTCTTATCCTGCAATGAAACTGTAATAATATTCAAATATTACAAAAAATTGGCAGGGGTGATTCTGCTTAATAATGAGTATTTTTTATTTTATTTGCTACTCTGATTACATTTGGCTGTCTATACTTACTTATATTTGCAATTTTGAACGCATGAGTGAGAGTCAGTGCCAGAAGGGAAACTTAAACATACAAACTGGGGCCAAATTAAACAAAGTGTCTGAGTATCGTGTGTGTTGAACTATGAACAACTTCAATGCAACGACTCTCCAAATCTCCTGAAACTCTACTGAATGCCATTTTCCCCAAAAGAAATTCCATAATTTGGTGTTTTGTTGGCTGTTTCTTAACAGATGTGTTCAGTGTTCAACTGGGTTGAGGTCTGGTGACTGCAAAGGCCGTAACATGTGATTCATATCATTTTCATACTCGAACCATTAAGCGACTGATCATGTCTTGTATGGAAGTATCTGCATTTGCTATGTTGTTCTGACTCGCTTCTTCAGACTTTTCCTTTAACTTGTCAGCTGTCTGCATATTTAATTCAATGCAATTAACTAAGTCATTAAAAGAGAAAAACAGTGCAATAAAAAATTCAGCAGATTCTTGATTAAGCGTGAACAGGTGTTTCGTCTTTGTGGCATTTTCAAGAATCCTTTCTGCATCTACTGGTCTCCTTCATTTAAACATCAGACTTGTGCAACAGTGAGTCACAAAACACATATAAATGCCCTTTGAACGAAGCCATCGCTAATCCATTGTCTCATTTGCCTAATCTTTGTGGTTCTTCTGATGCTGTAGAAACACAAATGTACTTAAGGAACTTTTAGATCCCCAGGCTACTTTGTTCGGAAGGCTGACTAACTATTTGCCAAACTTTAATGTCTGTGCATGGACTGGCAGTGTCACTGTAATACTTGGACTGCCATATTGGCATCTACAGTGTACAGCTGCTATGGATACAGTAACTCCTGCTTGCTTGAGAAGAGGATGTGTGTGTGAGAGAGATAAAAATTGTTTCATATTCATTTCCCATGTCACCGTTCCCTGTCATGAGATGGAACCACTGCACCCCCCACCCCCATTCTCCTCCCACTGGTTATATGTATAGCTACAAGACAGCAGAGACAAGACCACATGGGACATATAAAAGGAAAGGAAATTAGTAATAGGTGGAAAGCGTCAACTTTCATCAGAAAGGAAAGGGGAAAAAGACTGTGGAGAGTATTTTATAACATCATTTCTGCTACAGCAGTACTTGCAGATACTTTTCTATTCTGAGCCATAACAAAGATTCATAGATACGGACACTTTATTATCATATATATGGACATAATATAGGAGACATCTTTATAATTTACTACTTTCAAATATAATGGCCTTTAAATTATGGCTGCAAATGCCGCTTATTTTCTCAGTGAATCTTTCTGTCATTTGGTCTATAAAAAGTGAGAAAAGTGGTGATGAGTGGTCATCAGTTGCCTTGTGTTTGGTCCAAAATCCAAAAACATTCAGTCTACCATGAGAGAAAATGGAGGAAACCACCAAAGATTCAGTCAGAACCACGAACTGAAAAAAAAAGGACAAAATAAATTAATTTTCTGTTGATCAACTAATCCATTGATTGCGTCAGCTGTACTTGGAAGAAAACCCAAGCTCAATGTTTAATTTTTGAACAGGATGATATTTTATTTTTGACCTTTATTGACCTTAAAATGAAGACACATCCATCTCATAGTGCAGCACGAGGAGCAGTGGGCACCTGGCACACACTAGACACCCAGCAGCCCAGGCCATCCCTCCAACTAACCGTCCGTGTCATGGCATTTACAGCTACATCTTAATCTGCTCACATCAAAGACAGCCTGAATGACCAGAGACTCTCCTGTGCTGCATATGGATGTTTAAAACATGTCTGCATGAAGTGAGGAGAAGAGAAAACACAGGTTCCTATTACAGTTTTGAGAAAATCCTTGCATATTTCTCCTTCTAAAACAGACTTCAATTTAAGATTTTTTCCTATTTTGGTTCCCATTTAATCCAGATGCTAGTTGTACTAGAGCAGCAGCATTTCCCACTGGACAGAGATTTTGCAGTTTACAATCCCTCGACTGTGATCCGTCTTCAACTTCACTTCCTCCTTCCTAGTCCAAGACTGAGTTGGGAACTTGCCCACCGCTTGTTGCTGTGTAAACATACAAGAGCTTTTTGTCTTTTTAGGTATCCAGACATGTTTGACTTTCATATGTGTGTGCAGGCACACGCGCGCACGCACACACACACACACACACACACACACACACACACACACACACACACACACACACACACACACACACACACACACACACACCTGATAAAGCAAAAGTAACCACAGATATGTCATTCATATACTATAAAGGTCAGGTCACATGAGCGTAAAACACAGGTTGCAATGGCTGCAGGTGAACTACACAATTCATTCTTTTCATAGTGTCTCAACCCTCAGACATAAATCAAGACATTAAGCGATATGAGAAGGATTGGGACCATATGAATCAGTATTAACAGGCCAGACTGGCGGTGACATGAGAGGCACTGGACAATCTTTCACAGACCCGACTGCCACATAACTGCCGAAACTCTGGGCGTGTCAAACATCAGTTTGCTCAAACAACAGAGCTGCCAGACAAACAGTGCAGAACCACGAACACCAACCTTTCTTGCCTTCACACCACACTGTGAAACTCAATTTTGCATCTACAGGCACTGCATACGTATGCCTAAAAAAAAAGTTGGACTAGGTGATCCAGTGCAGATATACTTTCATCGCACATACGCAAAGTGGAATAACAAGTCCTTCTCATACGTCAGTCATCAGAGCACTGATGGATCATCATTCCAGCTGGCTATGACATGAGGCCACAGTGACAACTAACACGAATGAGCTTTAGTTCAAGAACTTTTTAAATTATATAAAGTAAATGAATACAGTCCTTCCATGTCTTTTAGGTCTTCAAATATGTGTCTACAGTACTTTTCACAACATGATACAACCATTGATATAAAAGAGGTAGACAAAAAAAAATGTAAATGAAATCAAAATGCAATGAAATTCAACAGCAACACACAACACATAATGCTCTAACACAGCTTTAAAAACTGAACATTATAACCTCCCTGAAGCAAGAAATGACTACAGGGCTGTTGGACTGTCTTACTTTCAGCTAATAAATTGACCACAGAGTGTGCCTTAGATATCATGCTTTCATTGAACAATATATACATAAATACAATGCGCGTAAACCATCCAAAATGTCACAATATTGTTATGTAAGAAAATTTTCCACTAAACAGGTGAGGCAGAGAAGGTTAGTCAATATATCTGTGACTTCATCATCGCTGATTTTGCAGCAGTGATTACATTGTTTTGCCAGGTAGATGCCAATCTTGCACAAGCATTGCCTTAAGTGTAAAGAGCAGTAATGACAAACTGTAACAAAGTCGACACATTAAGACGACATGAGTGAAAACTACGACCTTACCCAGAAAACTACACTTGGCTTTATGCTGGATTCCCTGCATTTAAGAGGGCTGAGGCATTACCATAAATTACTGTCTCTTGCTCTCAAAGTGTGAACTAAAGGCGTTTCCGCAAGGTGCAAGTCTGGACCTAATTTGAGCTCAACTATTTTCATAATCTATTGATCATTTCAGTCATTTCTCAAGCAAAAACGCCAAATATTATATTATATTATTATAATTTATATCTGTTTTCAGCTTCTCAAATGTGAAGATTAGGCTTTTTTGTCATATATAACAGTAAATATAAAGGGGTTATTATCACGACAATCACTGATCAATTTTCTTTGAGTAAGTAATCTATTCACAAACTCATTGAGGAAAAAAGGTGCACAAACAAGTCATATTGGGTCAAGAAACAAACAGATGTCCTGGCTGTAATTTAATGAGCAGTGTGATGAAAATCTTTTCAGTATGCCACTGACAGCTGTTACATGCAGCCAGGACAACTAGTTGAATGGGTTTGATCTGCTAAGACACAACTTACTGCCGAGTGGAACGAACTGGAAGTGCATGTGACTTTCATGGTGGATAAAGAACTCAATACAATATCTCAATACAAACCAAAATGCATTTGGCCAAACTAACAGACAGTCAGTTGGCACAATCACACCGAAGTGCCAGGTCAGGCCATATGAGCACAGCAATTTGAGATTTCTGGGAAATAAGCTCACGTGGGTGATGATTAGCATTATCAACCTTGGCTGAGAGTCAGTCAGTGCTGTTAGACATACAGTTGTGGGAGTAAGGATACAGGAAGGCATCTGCCAACTCTGCCTTCAGCAGTGCTATTGTGCCTGAAAGGACACCTGGGATATCACAAGGCAGCCCTTCGATGGCAGACGATGCTACTCTACACACACTCTCAAGTCTCTTTTGGGTCATTTTATCCTCTCTGTGTGGTCGCTGTTCATCTGTACTGTCTGCAAATGTTATTTCTACAAAACCGCGCCATGCCTGTCGTTACCTTGGCAGCAGCTAACAGGAATCTAAATAAATATGGCTAACACAGGGCTTATCTGCTTGGCTTATTGTAAGACTTACTAAGAGAAACCATAATAGGCGTAGGTAGGCTCCATGCATGAGACATCCTTGGGTGTTGCCAAAAAACAAACACTCATTAACCCAGATACTACCAACCTGTTAGAGCGGTGTGCACATTGACAGATGAAGTGTGTGCTCAGTGTGTGTGTGTGTGTGTGTGTGTGTGTGTGTGTGTGTGTGTGTGTGTATACAGTATCCTGACTCCCATTTCAATTATGAGTTCAGGTAAATATCTTGTGCTGCCTTGGGCCTTCACTCATGCAGGTGTACAGAATGTCCTTCTGATATTGTGCATTTCAATCTGGCTCTTTCTCCGCCGTCCGCTTCATAGAAAACTTTCACATGACAAGCGCTGTGTTTAAAACCCAGACAGGCAACGACGACGTGTGAGACGAACAGAAAGCACGGAAACCTGTATGAAAAGGTGAATGACAAAACTAGATCAAAGTTCAAACTCTTTCAGCTCTGAGCTTAACGTTTTTCCAGGAAACAGCATCAAACAAATTTTATGAGATTCCGTACACATATTGAGTTTATTATTGCTATATTAATGCAGCTACAATCTCCATTTTTATATTAACAATGGACCACATGATTACTTGCATGTAACAGGGATCACTCATAATGATGAACTCTCAGGTAACGATAACCTGACTCTGCAGCTCTATGGAGATTTGTAGCGTCTTTCAAATCATTGTTTGGTTTTATGGCTCACAACTTTACTGTTTTGGTTCAGTGTCACCGCTCTCATAGCATTGTTGTTGGCCACAGCAAGCAGGTGTTTTCAGCGGAAAAGCTCTAAAAACCAATTGTACATTCTCTGCTCAGTATCAAACAGCAGGCAGACAGTTAGCAACTAGCTGGAGCACATAATGGAGCATTTAGCAGCTAATGAGACAGGTATTTCGAGAAAGAAGACTCCTGAATGCTAATGTCACTCTGTACGTTGTGGATGTGTAAATAGAACTGTTTGCGAAGTTTGTCATTTGAAATTTTAAAAGTAAGAACACATCAGTGTTATTATGGAAAAAGCTGTTTGTCTGATTACCTTGTTAAGTCTTACAAACCCTTCCAACATCTGACAAGTCATCTGTAAGCTGTCAATCTGTCAATCAATAAAATAAATATTAGGCTATGTGGGATGTGTTAATATTAATTCAAACACTGTTTAACAGTAAATAATTCACACAAACCTGTTTTAAAGGTGACAGTCTGAGCGTGCATGCTCACACACTGATTAATGGAAATGGATGTGTTGTTTCATCCAAGCACTTTCAGTATTGTTTTACTCACTCTGAGAAAACACACACACACACACACACACACACACACACACACACACTATATAGTATGTCAAAAATATTGATAATGGAGTCATACACTCCCGCGATTGTGATGGAGCCATTTGTCGATACTTTTATGGTGCCAATTTGCCAAAATGTAAACAAGTACAGGCTAAAACTACATCACCTCACAGTTGTTTGCCTCCGACAACCAGTCAAGTTGCAGTTTACATCCATATCTGTCCAGACTCATATGTGGTGAAGACTTTGAAAGAATTTAATAAAAAGTATTAAGTGTACTTTTTGTCAAACTGTCAAGAAGAGGGGCAAAAAGTTGCCCCCATGACAGGAAACAGTAATAACCATCTTTGCAGCAAATGTTGGAGAAGTGAGAGAAAATGTCCAGACACAACCCACGTTTGGCAAAAATGTCATCAACAGTAACAATAATAAACATTATTTGCATAGCACCTTTCATACAAGAATTGAAGCTCAAAGTGCTTTACAAGAGAGAAATCACATGTGTCGGTTCCTAAATGTGTTAAAGGTTCAAAGTGTATAATATAATATACTTGAATTTGGTCCAGAGAAAAGTGGCATCAGTGTGTCCCTATGTCCCAGTGACCTTGACCTGTGACCACCAAAATCTAATCAGTTCATCCTTGAGTCCAGGTGGACATTTGTGCCAAAATGAATGAGATTCCCTCGTGGGAGAGACGGACAGATGGACAGACGGACAACCTGAAAAATAGTGCCTGCAGCTGCGGCTGTTGACCAAAGGCATTAAGAGCAGCGCTCAAGTTGTAGCTCAGAGGATAACTCACTGAAACTATGGCAACATTACACTTCCTTCCCTGAGGTTGCTGCTTGTATACACCCAGTGAAACAGAGTTATATCAAGACTTTTTGTAGCAATTGATCAACTTCAGATGAAGGGGAAACACACAGACCTATTGCTGATAACGGTCAGCTTTTCTACCGCACAGAAACCACACTTATCATCAGATCCCCTGTATACTTAAGTGTGCATCTGCAAATTTCAGTGAGTGAAGATACCAATGTGAATCAGCAGTCTCACACAGTTGCATGAACAAACAAATTCACTTCAACATTTAGAAAAAAGATCCTATTTACTGAAGAAAGCTCACAAACCGGTTCTGTTACTGCAGCTCCCTGGGCTTCGGCTGTACACATTTAATTACTTGTGACTTTCATTAGCTACAGAGCAGGCGGCAGAGCACTCCTCTGACCCTGGCTCTTCCTCAGCCTGCATGTCTACCACACACTAACTAACCACACCACTGAGGAAAGCCAGCCTGTTGCTGATAAACAGCTGGAATAATTGGCTCCGCTTAAGACATCAGACAAAACCACCAACGCGCCTTATAGGCCGCAGATAAGTTTTTCACATTGCACCAAAACAAACTTCGATATATAAATGAAAGGTTTTTAAGCTTCATGTGCAGTCTACAACGAAGTAATCAACAGTGAGACAGAGCAACACCGAGCTTGAATATTTTGAGGTGAAAACTGAATTATTTGGTTACAGCTGCAGTGTTTCTGCTCTACCAGCAACATAAGTAGGCAACTCACCAAAACGCTGATAAAGATACTTTTCTCTTGAATCAGTGATGAAAATATGAAATCAAGTGAATTTAAGAAGTCACAAACCAATGTAGACATAATATATGGAGCCAAAAACACAATAAAAGCGGCACTGTGTGTGACGGTCTATAAAAGGATGAAAGAGGCCCATAATAGGTTCCAAATGAAGTGAGACAACCAGAGCGCACTTTAAATCACATTGTAGCTAGACAGTGCTTAGATCCTTTTCACACAAGCTGAAATAATATGACAGCACACTCCCACCACAAGCTGAAACAAAAATGGCTCCTGCAATTTGTACTTTTCATTTTCATCTAAATTTTGGTTGCGAGGATGGAAGAGGGATCTCTTCCAGATCAATCTCTTTCAATGAGTCACCGTCCCAGCATCTCATCTGTGAGCAGGAAGAGCAGGACAATAACAATACGTTTCTCCGCCAACAACACTTTTATATATTTCTAATCAATGCTTGGCAATATGTTGACCAACTGAACCAACAGATGCCTTTTGTGTGCTGCCAACCATGAACTCGCAAGCAAGGCCATTTTACAAGCAGGGAAGTGCATTGATATCGCTAAGCATTCAGTCACAGACACATTACATTGTACCAAAATATCAACAGATTCCAGTGGTTTGATATCTCTTTGTTATATTAGCTACACAGCCTTGTGTAGATATATCAGTTTTATTATACAATAACTGAGGTCTTGGTGACACTGGAACTAGTGGTTATCAGCATTCACAAGACACTCTGTCTTATTCACCATGTTTAGCGGTATCACGAGCCGAGTAATAAATCTGTATCTGATTGTTTGATTTCTCAAATATCAATATTGGTATCAGCCTCAAAAATTCAGTGTAAGTCGGGCTGTAGCGGTATCTAACAAAGGCCTAACACTTTACACTTGAGGCTTGATACACTTTTTTTTCCCCACTTAACCCTACGTACATATGAGTCTGTGTCAACAAGATCACAAATCTGGCTGCATCTGTCTTGGTTTTGCCAACTACCTGCAAATCATGGTTGGTCCTACTCCAGTCCAGAGGCTGGTGGTAATGCACGTGAAACTGAATGGTAATGAAGACACATTTCAATATATGTAAAGACTTAAACAAAAAAATCCTACGCAGCTCACACTCACAGTAAGAGTTTGCTAAATATTTAGCAACTAATCATAAACTAAGACACACGCACAGATGAACAGCATTTATGAATAAAGTTTTGCTCATCCTCAGGCCCCTTTCTCACCCACACAGCTCATACAGCACTGATCAGTAATTAGATAAACACTACAACAGCTCGTTGTACGTTCTGCATGACCATATGTCCGGCTTTCTTCCTGATGCCTTAATGACAGACTTTCAGTGTATTTCATCTCAGCTTCCACACATGGCTTACTGATGCAGTTAAAGCTGAAAGGAGTAAAGATTATGTATGAGTCTTGAATAGACAGATGGATTAACACCTTTTCAGCATCTGGCTACATTGCTCAAACCACCTCCTGAGCTATCCAATCCACATGAAGAGGCCAAGTGTAAATTGGGTTAAAGGCCAGTTATGGAGATATTGTCCTGTCCTATCCCACCTCCAGACTAGTTGCTATTCCACTGGCATCCATTTAAAAATGTTTCTGTGTAAAGAGGGTTTCTTAATGGATTTTTCTGAAAAGCTATTATGGCTATGGTCTCCTTATGTTAACAAAGCCATAACCAATGATTATTTTTGAACAAGTACAGCTCCCCTGATGCTCTGACAGCGGTACAACATATCATAAACAAGAACTGTTTGAAAACAGAAACAAGGAAACACTTATTTCTTATAAGCTGATATTCCTTTCAGTGTTGGAAGTTGTTCCAAGTGTGAGTGAGTGCATCTTTAAAACCAGGGAGTGTGAACTCAGTCACATGTGACAACAAACCACAGAGTTACTGAACTGTCCTTAATGCACAATACTGAATCCCTGCTAGTTCCAGCAATGCTATTCTGCGGCAAAACCTAAACTCTGACTGTGGCATGGAATAAACAAAAGAGCATAACATTACATCAAAATGTACAATGGCTTTGCTACACTTCTTTAAACATGGAAATTAGTCTGTGGATGGCAAGGCCTATTCTCTGGAGACGTTATTTCCCAGGGAGTGCCACCTCAGCGAAGGCCTTTTCTAGACCAGACACCAGGAGAGTGCTGTCTCCCTTGCAGCAGACTTAATTAAAACCAACTCTCTTTCATTATTTAAGCCATGTTTTACAGGCTGATAAAACTACAGTAATGTGGAAGATGGCTGCAGGAAGGGTATTAACGGGAACTGTTGACAGCTGGTTGTGAAAAGCTTTACTTGGCCAAACTTGTACTTGATAATCTGTGTGATTCAGACTAAGTCCTGGTTTTGACTGTCTACATACAAATATATATCACTTTTAGTGAATAACAATGCAGATTTACACTACCTTAAAGATAAAAGTTGATTAGCATACTAATGTTATAATCCATTTCTAATGCAGCTGTATGTCTTGTCCATACAGAAACAATTTGTATTTGTGTTTTGTGGGTTGTAACAAAGGCACACCACAGCCAAAACAAAGCGTGATAACAACTACATGCTAGTAAAGAAGAGCGATCATGTAGTGAGGACAACCTCCTGCCTTCTTTGAGTGGCTGGTTAACTTGTCTTATTAATAACCTTGTCATCAACCTGACAGTCAGTCAGACAAAGCGTTTTTACATGGAGGTTAAAAACGAAAAGAACAAGCAAGAGGACACCCAAAACAGTGACACAAGCTGCGATCTAATCGTTAGCTGAGGAGCTGCTTCCCGTCCTTTTTCTGTGAATGTCTGTGACCCCCAAAAAGACAGGAAAATAAATAAACAAACAAAATTTTTGTGAAGAAAAAAAAAAAAAAAAAAAAAAATCACACAATTTTACATATGCATAAATACATTCACACATGTATATATCAGGCGTATCATATTGCTCATGACAGTATAATTTTTGATACGATAAAAAAAATCGTATGGTGGTCATGGCAAGATTCCAACTTGTTGACATTATGACATCATACCGTTACGCACAGCAACAATAAGCATGGCTGAAAGCAAAACTAACACGACCACACACACGCGCGCACATACACACGCACTGACGCGCGCTCTTGTCTCTCACAGCACAGCTGTGAACCACAGGTGAATTTTGATTTGCATATCACCTCACAGGTAAATCTTGCGGTGACCAGGTTCTTGTGGCCTGTGTAGTTGTGGGTGCAGTGTTTTGCATGCCGAACCTTTACAATAGCGTCAAATCAATCATCTTACGTTACCATCTGATTTGTGTGCCTATCAGAGGTAGAGACGAAGAAGTGAAAGCGTCCAGCCACGCCAACGTGAGCCAGTCTGTGACACCTTTTCAATGATGGAGACTTACCCAGCAGAAGAAGCTTCAGCTCCCTCCTCGCATCTCTCTTGTCTCGCCGGAGCTGTTTCTCGATCTCAGCGTTGATCCGTTTGGACTCCTTCGCCTCCTCACTCAGGCAACAAGCCATCATGGAGTCTAAAGTCATCACCGCATGAGCTGAAAAGCCCGTCTGACAAGGGGCGCCGGGCTACACCTCACCGAAAGTATCAAATAAATGAAACCCCCTCTGAGCAACAGCCCGTTTTCTAAGACTCCGATCCGGACGAGCTTGGGATGCTCGCTGCAGAATCTGGCCTTCCTTGTGGATGGGAAAATTGCTGTCAAGTGTCAAATACTTGACAGCTTAGTCAAAGTCTTGTGCAAATCCTCGGGCTACAGAGACTCACAGCTGATCACAGAAAATTTGCAATGCAACATGTCCGCAAACATTTTAGATGACTACCGACGGTGCATTTAACCATTTTATTTGATAGACTTTCCAAAAGAGCAGCAACTAGTTTGGGTAACGTCCACTCGCTGATTAGCTTGCGAGCTAAATGCTGCTAACGTTATAACGAAGCTAACGTGACAAGGTAATGGATTTTAAGTGTGCCCACACTTTCTGATCCCTTTCCCGCGTAGCTGCTTAGCCCGGGAGCCTAGCACTCATTAAAATCCGGTTTCTGTATCAAACTACCAACTTCGGTCCCAGAGACAGCGGGACACCACTGGCTGCCACTGCCACATTTGTACAATCCCTCTGCTGGTTGCCCGGCCGAGTACAAGCCTAGCCGCCCCGACACCAACACTGTACGCCCGCGCAGTGACAATGAGCGCCCGTCAAACTGTCCATTTACTGAACTAACAGATAGGCTCGCCCACTGTCTGAACCACTCGACGAACAATAACCCATGTAACAATCCAAATTAAACTAAGGTTACCGCCTTACAATTGCGCTCAGAGCAGTTATCCTCTCGCAGACCGAGGCACCCACTGACCAGTGTTGCTAAATGGGCAGGCTAATTGTTAGCTAGCTAGGTTAGCTCAGCTAGCCATCCCTGGAATTGCAGCCAACTGGCTAAAAACCAGAAAGCTCGGCCTGACAGAGGACCGTCATTGTATTCAGCTCCAAAAAACCTCGCCAGGACCAAACCCTCAAAATGCGAAAGCGTCTAACTGACAGTCAAATGGACCCTTGCAGCCCGTGCATTTTATCGCTCCTGGTATTTTTTTTTTCCTGGTGGTGGCGATTGCTCTTCGTCACCCACTCCTCAGCCCCGGTGTGGTGCTGCTGCTGACGTCGCTTGGGATATAATTGATTGACAGAGGCAGAACGAATGAAAACAGAGCTTGTGGGCGTTTGAGGCGGGATTTTATGGGATGTTCACTTCCCAAGTTTGCTTGAGAGGAAGTCTTCCTATCGGAGGCGTGTCAGCGAAAGCAACTGACATTTGGCAGGACGGGCAACGCCCATCTGCTGTCAAAGATCAGCACATCCACACAGTGTCAAACCAAGTCAAATTTAATTTATGTTGGCCAAAATCACAATTTATTTCAGGGGGCTTTACAATCTGCCCAGTGCAGGACTGCTCTGAGACCCTCCACCCACTGTGTACTCAACCAGAGTGTTACAGCTGTTTGTTTCTGCTGATCTTTCCAGTTTCACAAGTTCACCTCTAAAAATATTCCAACATCTGTCAAACAGGAGTGGGAAGACACTAAGTACATTTACTCAAGTGCTTTACTTAAGTAGTTTACCATATTGAGGTACTTGTACTTTACATTTCTTCTTTCTTCTCCACATTCAGTTTGAGGTATCTGGTACTTAAAAAAAGTGAAAAAAAAAAAGATTATGGAAATATAAAAAGAACAATATAACATATAAACATGTAATGCTCCTCAGATTTATGTTGATGGGAAACCACTGGACCTAACTCTACATAAAGTAGTTGAAATCAGCCTCCTGAGCCTTCTACAACACAGACAGCCACTTACACATTGTCGCATTCATATTAAAAATATCAAATATGGAGCAATGTCATATATGACACAAGTATATTTACCTAGTTATCCTTCTGTACTTTTACTTTAGTAGGATTTTTAAGACATTTTTATATTGCTGTGCTAATACTGAGTATTTCACGCCCAAATTAGCAACAACATTAGCAAAGACTACTGCAAAAACATCATAAAGTATATACTTCTTCATACTTCAGCATCAGGTCTGGCTTTCTCCCAAAATGGACATGTTGTCATAAAAAAAGAAAACAGGTATAACATCACAGATACTGTCAATATCTGAAGCGACTTTGCTTCCTTTTGTTACAGATGATACAATAAGTAAAACGTCATGTTTTCCAGCAAACCTGGTATTACAAACAGACTGGCTCATATTATTTTGTACTGTCAAAGAAACAGTACATCAGTTACAAGTGAAAAGAACTATGTCACAGTTGTTTTTATTTTTACAGATGTCATGAAACTGGGTCACCTGATGGTTTTGATCATATGTCTTTATATTTGTCTCTTTATTTACATACATTGTATCAAAGGAGTATTATCAGTGTTTCATTAACATGTAAACAGGTCAGTCTATTACAATGAATCATATTTTAAAAGCTCACCATATATTTTGATTGTAAAATCTTAACCTGCTCAGTACTGTACAGTGTACAGTGTACAGTAATAGAACAAAAAAAGTCTTTAACTCTAAAATGTGGAGTAGAAGTACATCATTACTTGAGTAAATGTGGTGAGTAGTAATCTGGAGAATTTTAAAAGCAGTTCATGGAGCACACCATCTGTCAAATCTATGAAAATATGATCATCCATGGTTTAGTCCACATACAGTAGAGCTTCTTCTGGTGGAAGAAGTATTCTCTACTTAAGTAAAAGTACAAATACCACAGGTTGACTTAAGCAAAAGTACAGAACGGTAAAGTGCTTTTAAACAAAAGTAATAATATTCATTGTGCAGAATGGTAGCTTTCAGAGTATTACATCATTATATATATTGTAGTATTGGTATGGTGTGATCCAACAGGTTGACCCGGGGGTCAAGATGCAGTGAAATAATTGTGTTCCAAGTGCACACGAACTTAAATTGGCTGTCACACGACTCTCAGCACTGCAGAGCTCTTGAAGGGTCAGAGTGGGAATTCTTTTCATGAACTACTTTGCTCATCCTGCTAATTTTTTTGCACGTCCCCTGACCCACGGGGACAGTTCTGATGTAAATCAGTTCAGGGAAAGGCTGTGCAGACACTACAGAAAAGAGAGGTGATGTGACACATTACATTTTCTGCTCATTGTTCCTTTCAAAAGGCCGACCTCCAACAGTACACAACTGCTGACTCTCACCACAGCTGCAGCCGCTCTGCCTGGCTATGGTGGTTGAAGCTGTGGTTGTGGTAGCCAAGAAAGCATCAGGAAGGCACACAGGGTTTGATTTGGGTGTTTATGGTAGATATCACACATGTGTTACCGATGCACCACAGGAATATTGTAGCTTCAACACAGCGCTCAGAGAGCACAACCATGTCAATTCAATGCACACACACACACACGCACACACACACAGTACAACCCTCCATGTAGTTAGCGTTACACCTCTTAAAAGCTAATGTATCACAGCCATAATCATAACAACCAAAGCACAGCCATGGTTACCGCCACAATCAGAGTGACAGCACCAGTCACAGCTGTCACTGTATGGCTGTAGACATCATAATCGCAACCACAGCCGGTCTGAAAAAGCCTCTGCAGCAGCCAGTGAGAGAGCTGGGTTATCTATCAAACTGCAATGATACAGACTTGTGCCTGAGTCAGCCACAGCTGAGGGTGTGCCCACACAGTCTACTACATCATGCATACTATGTCATAATGCAGCTTATTCTATCTCTATGGGAATGCACAATTTATTGTGAGGCAACACAAAAGAAGTTCAGAAGAAAACTGTGACCTTTGAGGGACTCCGTATACAGCCCCGCTGTGGCCGCCCTGCTTTAAAAAAATCCTGGAGCTGCCACTGATTATTGGATTACCATGATGCATCAACATGAAGCAGCATTTTAATGGTAAAGGTGGCAGAAGTGAAGCTAATCTTAACTACTGTACATACTGTTGGGATGTTTAATCTGGAACATTGCATCATATTTTGTGCATAAAACCTTAATCTTCACAGTCAGTAATAACTGCATGTAGAGGAGTGAAAAGTACAATATTTCACTCTCAGATGTAGTGAAAAAAAGGATAAAGTGGCAGAAAAGTTGCTCAAAATTGCACTGAAGTTCAACCCTTGAGTACATGTAGTTAGTTACGTTCCATCCCTGAAGCAGAGAGTTGTTAACCGTGAAAGCAGAAGTGAAAATGTTAGCAGCTGCACTTTCATTGATAAATTCGTCCACGCCTGATTGTGACGGTGATGATGAAGACAGAGGTGAAATATTTGTCATCATTATCCCAGCTGGATCCATCTGAATGCATCAGTGTGAATGAGCTGGCAGGCAATCTTGTTGGGCCAAGTGACATCTTGTGGACATGAGACGCAGTCGCAACGGTGGAGGTTTTAATGCTTTGCATGAAAATAAGCACTCTGAGTTTGATCTGTATCAGAACCTCTTCCTTTCATTTCTCCAAGCAAGACATTTCTAACCAAAACATCTGGAATCTGTCTCTAGGAGAAGGAACAGGCAAAAGTCACACTCAAACCTTCATTTAAGTAGGTGGAGTCCACAAGTCATTAAAAACAGATACAGGCACATCGGCTCGGGTGACGTCGTGCACGTCTGAACTCCTGAGGATCAAAAACTCTTAATGTAGCCTCAGAGAACGAAGCATCAGATAATGACAAACTGGTGCTCCATATGTTTGGTATGATCAGCAAAATCTTCAGCCATGACTCATGAGAGGACACCCTGACCTGCTCACGTCTCAGGGGGACCGGACTCGGCCTGCGGCTCTCGCCACAAGCCCACAGAGATGACTGTCAGCTTTGTTCAGTCACTTCCGCTAAACCAACACTTACTTTTTATATATTTTGTAAGACGTCTCTTGGGTTTGTTTTGGTTCATGTGTCTGTTTGTCTTTACAAGTTTAACTTTCAAAAAGATCTTTCTGGAGAACATCCTCACATTGTGTGAAAGACACCAATAGGTCACAAGGTAAATCTGAGGGGTAGCAAGATAACTGATGGGAAAGAGGAAAAAAATCCCTCTGCTGCACACATTTATGGTCTTTTTTCCACTTTCTTCCTCCATTCTTGGCGTGTTTGTTGTGATGTTGTGTAGACATATGCAACCTGAGGCATGACTCTGCATTTTACAAAGAGGTCACAAGACAAACAGGTTGTGCATTTTCTCCCGGTGGAGCTGAAAAGTGTGGGAGGTGCAAAGACGTCAGCGTGGGGATTTTCAATCTCGTGAGTAAATTCGATGACTTCTTCTTGTATTCTTTCCTTAAAACAATAAAGCTTTAAAATTTTGTTTTAACAACTGTGTTTCGGTGATTACAACAGTTTGCGTGTTAGGTCGTTAATCGTTTGTCAGAAGTGAACATGAAAGGAAACAGACTGCAGTGCTCCACCAGTGTGTGACAGCGTCTGATGGCAGCTGTCTGATCAATTATTGATCATCCAAAGTCTCCTCACACTTGTCTTCACACCAGACCACAGAGCTGCCTGAAGCTGCCCGAAGCTGCTTGAAGCTGCCTGAACTGAGCTGTGTCGCTCATGGAGCTTCAGGTTTACTGCTGCCATCAGGTGAACGCTTCAGGGATCTCACTTCCTGTAACTGGAAGGATGAGGCAGGTACTTTCCTGGTACCGTCAGTCCACGCCCACTTGTTGTGCAGGACTGACTGACTTCTTTCCTTTCTTCTTTGCTTCCTTTCATCCTTCCCTTTCATTCGTTCTTTCCTTCTTTCCTTCCTTCCTTTCATTATCTCTCCTTGCTTTCTTCTTTGCTTCCCACCCTCTTCCTTTCATTCTTTGCTTGCTTCATTCCTCATTCTTTCCTTCTTCTTTGCTTCCTTCCCTGCTGTCCTTCCTTTCATTTGTTCTTTCTTCTTTCCTTCTTTCCCTCCTTCCTCCCATTTGTTCCTTTTTCTCCCCTTTTCTTCCTTCCTTCTTTGCTCCCTTCCTTCCCTCCATTTCATTTTCTTCTTTGCTTCCCTCTCTCCCTTCCTTTTCTTTACTCCTTTCTTCCTCACTACCTTCCTTCCTTCTTTCCTTTGCTTCCTTCCACTCTATCTTTCCTTGTTCTTTCCTTTGCTTCCTTCCATTCTTTCTTTCCTTTGCTTCCTTTTTTCCTTCTCTCTTTCTTTCATTCTCTCTCCTACCCTCTGTCTTTATTTCTGAACATCAGTTTCATCTTTGACTGTGGAGCATGTAGGAGGTGAAATCACATACAATGGGGAAAAAAACAAAACAAAATTTTTACTGTTACTGAACAAACTACCAACTTTAATACTATATATTTTTTCATCAAATAAACTTCAAAAACAGTTTTTCTATGTATCCTTTCTGATTGTTATTTATTTCATACACATACTTTCATTCAGATAAACTGACTTTATAAGAACCAAATACAAACGTAAATAATAAACGTAAAGTCCATCATGTGCAATCCAATATACATAATAGAATTGTATTACACCTTTATGCACTTACAATATTAACACTAACAAGACTCCTCCACACACACCTCTATTGGTTTTTTCACCTCACCTTGTTCCCATGGAAATGCAGAGCTCAGGTGATCTCAATATCTGAGCCCATGAAAGCCTGGACCAACCGGTTCTGCTGGCTGAGACAAAAGATTGACATCCTAATAGCAGTCGAGGAGTGACAAAATACCTGTTTTACACTTCATCTCTACTCGGAAAACACTTGCAGAGTGATTCATAACCTGCTGCTCTCTGATATTCCTTCCTACAGGCACTTATGTGTTTGTTTCCTCAGTAATGAATTTGTTGTATTGTATTCTGTGTATTTTTAAATCGTATCACATGTAACAAATTCAGCTGTTTGTATGTTTGTATTGTTAATATGTTTCATAACCGGAAGAAAGTTGAAGATTTTAAGATCAACTAAAGTATCATAATGTGTACGAAGCACGAAAAAAACAATACGAGCGAATGTAAAATTGAAACTTTCAGCATTTAATAAATAATAATTCAGTAAAACGTGTGTCTGTCCGTGATTTCACTCCAGCTCAGCTGAAACATGAAGCGGTGGAGCCTCTGCAGCAGCCGAAACTTTATCCACCGCGCAGCGCACTCATTCATACTGCTGTCAAACCACGCCGAATGAAAGAACTTCTACTTCGGATTTATACTTTTCAAAATAATGTCATTCACTGATCAGCCTGATATAAACCACCAGTTATTCAATTCAAGAGGTAATCTCTATTTTAAATGAATTTATATTAAAAAAAGGTTGTTGGAGCTCTGGAGCACTGCTTGTCTTGTAACTGAGTTTAATTTTCTTTCTTCATCTGTTCTTATTGCTGTCTCAATTATACGTGGACAGTATTTTAATGCTGTAACTTGAATTTTATGTAATACTGAGTTGTTTATTACATAAAATTATATATGTAGATTATATATAGTTTGTATGTAAAATGTTATTAATAGCTGTATCGTTGGAGTAAAAGGACATTATTTCTGTTTGAAATAACATGCACATATTAAAAACAGTATGTATATAAAAATGATAAATTATTTATTTATTTATTTATTTATTTATTTATTTTTTAACAATTATCAAAACCCAACAGCATTAGTAAAACCTACTTTATCATGTAAATATTTCTGTTATGTACAGAAGTCCAAAAACGTCGAAAAATAGCACCACGCTCTTATTTTGTAGGCACAGCCGTCACACTTCCGGCGCAGCTACGGTCGTTTGCCGCTGTCTTGCCGCTGCGCGCCGCCCAGAGCGCATTCCTGGTACAGAGTGTTTTCAGCGGACCACAGAGGCTTCACATTCCAATGTAGGCGCGGTGGACTTTCCAAGAGCTGCAGGTTGTTTCGTGCTGGCCGAAAAACGAAGTGTTTTAACTCCGTATCGGTGAGCTAATGACGCGGATTGTGCGCTCCAGCGACAGTGACTGCTAGCTGTCAGCCGCAGGTGGAGTGGACCGAGGGTCGCGGTGGGAAATGGGCTACAAACAGCAATCAGATTCTGTACCTGCTCGCTTCCAAAGAGTCTGACGGACTTTGTGAGGTGAGGAGCTAAGTTATTTTCTGTCTGTAACTTCCAAAGTCCTCTTGAACAAACGCGTAGCTATGGACTCAACAGCCGGAATTGAGTGAAAAATTACTCAACCAGAAGATTTCAATCTTCAGGTGCAGATACTGGAGGTTAATGCTGATAACAGGGCTCTTGCTACACTGTACAAGTGTGAAACAATTTAAAGTTAACCTCTCACCTATTGTGATTTAAAAGACTTCCGCGGGATCAAGGATGTGTTAGAATAAACCCTATAAGGTCCAATGAGTAGGAAGTAGAAACTAAACATAAAGGACGATGGGCAGCCTGACAGTGTGTTTACTGTTAGTCGTTAAATCTCATTAAAGCTGATTATTCATTAACAGTTTCATTTCAGTGGATTTTTTTGGCCATGGCGGGCTGCTGGCAGTGGTGCCGGCGCTCCTGTGTATGCTGCCTGTCCGAGGAGGAGAAGAGGACGATCGCTGTGGACAAAGAGATCAAGAGGATCCTCAAGCAGCAGAAGAAGAAGGAGAGAAGGGAAATTAAGATCCTCCTGCTGGGTCAGTGACTGCACACACAGCACTGCACACACACAGCTGTTTGTCCACCTGTCGCGGTAATGATGGCTGCACAATGATGCCAAGTACGTTTATGAATCAAATAAGGTGAATTAAACCAACGTTTAAATATGAGAAGCCACTGTGAGGAACACCCTACATACAAATAAAATACTGCCTGGCCTGTTTGGTCGCCTGCAGCCAATACAGAAAACTATGTAAAGCATGTGTCACCATGTGATTATGTAAAGAATGGTCCACGTTGGGATTGGTTGGAGATGCACAGGCCTACAGACCGTCTTTACAGCTGGTTTGATGAGTTTGCACCTGACTGGAAGCAGCCATGCTTTTAATTTGATGCTCCAATGGTGGCAGGTATACAACAGCTGCCAGGCAGAGGAGGTTTATGGGTGGCCAAATTGGATTAAAGGGACATAATGCTGAAGCTATCAGTTGGTTAATCTGCAGTTAGTTTGATAACTGATTATTTGAAAGCCAGGCACCTTGTTTCATCTTTTTAATTGTACGGGTTTCAAACAAGCAATGAGAAGACATCATTTTGGTCTTTAGGAAACTGTGACGGCCATTTTTGTTACTATTTCATGACATCCTACAGGCCAAGAAATTACACTCTGCCAAATATGAACCTGCAATTTCATTTTTTCAGTTTTAAGTCATTAATAGAGGAGATACAGGAACTTTTCTTTGGCTGATATTGTAATAGAAATATTTCTGTACAGTCTCATTTTAGGGAAACATGGACAAATCTGATGTCGTAATAATTATCAGCGCAGTTCCTCGATGTTGATTTGGAAGAAAAGTATTAAAAATCACTGGTTAAAAATGAACTGACAATCATCACATAAACATGTTTTTTTTATTCTTATAATGCAATAAAATCCTGTTCTTTAAAAAACAAGATTTGTGAAGTAGGCCTGCAAGTTAAGATTGTTTTAATTATTGATTATCTTGTTTATTATTGTTAATTTTTCGGATCAATTGTTTTTGTTCTGGCAAAAGTCCAAAAGCTAAAAATATTGAATTTACAATGAAAAGAAAATTAGCTAACTCTCACATTTCAAAGTATTGATTTATTTTCTTTGGAGCTTTTTTACCCCAGCAGTCGTGCAAACACAACATCTCAATATTCAGTTCAGTTTTATTGGTGTTTGGCCATCTGCCTCGGCCACTGTTTCACACGTGCCTCAAATTTACTTTGAGAGTCTTCTGTTGAGTCTATCATCAGCAAACCAAATGGACAATGTCACAGTTTCCTGGGGGAAACCCTGCAATGATGTGGAGAGACAGCAAATAATGCTGCATCTCTCATTTCCTCTATCACTGTGGGGAATATCAGAAAAGTGGAAATGTTTGTTTGAGCTTTTCAGATACTTCGAGTTTTAGTTTCCTCTTGAGACTTAATGATTCACATCAGGGCAGCACTGACCTGAGCCCAGCTCAATCACAACCTGGTCTGAAGTACAACAGGCATAAAATTAAGGAAGCTGCAGATTTTTTGTCATGCAATGGCACATTGGAACGCAGCTGCTTTCTGCTTTTTGGTGCAGGAAACAGTGACACTTTCAGGACTTTTCACTGCAAACAGCTGGAAACAACAGTGATGAGAGCTGTGAGACTCAACCTAAACAAGAAAACCCAAAACAATGAGATGAAAGACGTTAAAGCGCTGAGGGAAACTGCAGGGTCAGGGTGATATAAGGTTGGGCGATTGGCTGAGTCCATTGCCGGCTGTTTTGATATTTGATATTTGTCATTTTATTTTGATAATTTAATGGTCCGCCTCCAGCGACTGTTCATTGAGTTAGCCAAGCAGCACAGAGAGAGGCAGAGAGGGAAAAACAGCATCTAGAACCGCAATACTTTCACATGTGACTCGATGAATTTAAGGTTTATTTCAACCAAACCAGAGATGTGTTCACCAGTTTTGGTGAGTTTTATTTTGTTTCAGTTAACAGGGCAGTTAGTCAGGAGGCGTACGTCTGTATTTTTTGGTGTTTGAAACAAGACATCAGAACTCTTTACAGACTCACTCTTTCTGTTTTTCTACCTTTCGCAACAAACTTGCTGCTCTCACACATTTCTCAACTGAAACTACAGGCGGCTGAGCTCAATCTCGTTATCATAACTGTAACCTAAACTGAGGTTAACTCACCGTACCTCATTCCAGACATTTCCCACCAGAAGCTTGTTAGTGAGACTTCTGAAATTTTTTTTAAATCATCCTCATTCTTTTCATAAACCATTTATCCAGTTCAGGGTTTTAGGACAGACACATTCACATCTACAGCCACCTGACCTGCATGTGTTTGGACTGTGGGAGGTAACTGGAGTAAAGCCATAAAGACATGGGCAGAACATGAATAAACAAAGACCAGACCAACACGCTGGCAGGTTCACACTGAGGGACTTAATGCACCTCTGAGCCGCCATCTTCATTGAATCCAGCTGTCTCTAATAATATTTTATTATTATTACTCCCACCTGCTGCTTCAGGCACTGGGGAGAGCGGGAAAACCACCTTCATCCGGCAGATGAGGATCATCCACGGACGAGGCTTCTCAGAGGAGGAGAGGAGGGCCTTCACCAAATGCATCTTCCAGAACATCTTCACAGCCATGAAGGCCATGACAGGAGCCATGACGACACTCAAAATCCCCTACTCCAACTCAGAGAACGAGGTAGACTTGCACATCCATGGAGCGATGCCAGCACAAACACACCCAGTTACACATGAACACACACACTCACAAACAAACACAGACGTCGACACAGGTGTGCGGGCATCAGGGCAAGCTTAACTGAAGTCGAGGGATTATGTCCACATTATACAAGAGGCATCAAACACACCGGGACAGAAGCACACACACAGCATGTTGTGGTCTATAAATAGAAGCTGGCAGTATCACCAAGAACATACACAGTGGTTGAGGCAGATGTTGGAGGATCACGCACACACAAACATGGAACAGGGCGTCTAATAAACCTAGAATTCTCACAGTTTCACAGTTATAATGTGCCACTCGTCTTGTCTTTCAGATCTACGCCAAGTGGCTGCAGGACGTGAACACAGTGCAGATCACCCAGCTGGAACGGGGCTACGTTGACGCGATCCGCCGCCTCTGGGCGGATTTGGGTATCCGGGTCTGTTACAGCCGGCGCTGCGAGTATCAGCTGCTGGACTCCACAGAGTAGTGAGTAGCTGGGAGTCAAAACTCTCCATACTGTGCCACACCCTGACCTGTCAGGCCGGGAATCAAAGGGTATCACATGATACCACGCTGTCATAGCACGATGGCAGCCATGATATCACAATACAGGAGTCTATGATAAGCCATCAACATATTTTATGCACATTTTGAAGTATCGCAGTAGAAAAGGTTGATACCACAAAGCACAACAGTCCCAAGTTAAAGGAATGTGACCTGACCACAGCTACCAGAACACACACAGCCCAGTGCACCTGTCTGTCTGTCTTGCAAATATTTATCAGATAATGTGTTTAGTTTGTGTTAATGGCACACAACGAACAGCTACACTAATAGCTGATAGTTCAGCAGTCTTCAGTCTAGCTCACTGACAGGCGTAGCAGTACACAATAATTAGGTGTCATCATAATAATGTAATTACGTTACAGACAGCAGGCAACGAGCCTCCAGCAACGTCAGCTAACTGAGTTTGAGTTTAGACAGGAGGCTTTAGCGCAGCTTCCCGAGCTTCAGCATCAGACGACACTGATTACAGTGTCAGCCTGCTCGCTACCTTTTTATAAAGCCCGGACCTCACCTTCAGTGGGGGCTGCACACCCACTGCCCAAAGGCTGCGGCACAGAAACATCTTGACCACAGAAAAATAAGAATATACAGGCAGCAGCTCATGTGTGACAGAAAACATACGGTGACACATTGTTGTACTGTTTGTTTATGCCACATCTGACCTTTGTACCAAAACTCACAAGCGGACACATGACAAAATATGGCCGCCTGGTTGTTTCAAGCTTCTCTTAAATGAAAAGTACCTTGATATGGTCCCATTGGTTTTGTACCTGAAATGAATCTGCGGATATTTACACAATGTTCCCTGACTTTTAACTGCGCGACTGTTCAGACGGTGTTTAAACACTGCAGAGCGGAAATGTGCTCAGTGTCTTTGTTTATGACGGTTATGGCCCCGGGGGAAGAAGGACCGAAGGTGACGAGCAGCTCTGATTTCAGACCTCTTTCAGATTTTCAGACCAATCACAGTATTAACGTGTTTGATTTTTACCTTTGCTTCAACCCCACGTCCTCTTAAGTCACTGCAGAATAAGTTTTACTCTTTGTATTTAGCTCTGAGACCACTGGAGGGGGCTAGTTCTTCACCGACTCTTCTGTATCCAGAATTTTTCTCAGCCATGTTGAAACCACCAGTTGATTAAGGAGAAACATCCAGCTGTCTAAACTAAAAGCTCCACAACTCATCGCACAGATCACCAGAGTCACCCTCGGACGTGTCTCTTCACTCACCGTGAACACATTAAACATACAGTAGGTGCGAGCCTCACGCTCCGAGTATCTGATGTGTCACAGAACAAAGGTTCGACTCAGCCTGCCTCTGTTTCCTCTCTTTTCTATTGCTGTTCTGTTCTGTGTTTACCCAGCGGCTCAATCATCATGGTGTGTGCATGATAAGAGACAGGCAGTCAACATTAGCTAATGACAGCTTGTATCAACACAGGCCGTAAAACTGTCGTCTGTACGCGGGCTGATATGGACTCACCCCAGTCCCTTCTTGCATTTTTAATCTTTTTTTTTTTTTTTTTTTTACCATCACTAGTTCATCGTATATCTTGTGTCCCTTTGGTTTGTTTTACACGTTCGAGGCTGGATGTGACGTAAACCGAGGCAATATGTTCACACTTTTTAACACTGTGGGAAAACTTTCTTCTTCTCTCTTTGAGCTACATGAGTAACCTGGACCGCATCTCCGCCCCAGACTACATCCCCACAGAGCAGGACGTGCTGCGAGTTCGATTCCCCACCACCGGCATCCACGACTACTCCTTCAACATCAAGACCATCACGCTAAGGTGACCAGTCAGGCATTCGTCAGGGGCAGATCTAATATTGACACGACTCATCATTGCATTGTGGGAAACAATCATGTGTTCATAGAGTGGTGAACCTCACACAGTCGGCCTCGTCATGAGCATGCTGGCACTCTTCTTCCTCACTGTGAGCTTTGCTGGTGTGAAAGCACGTTAGAAAGGTGCCATGCTGAAAGTGTTTGGTTCAGTCTACTTCACCAACAGGCAGCCTTGGTTTATTAGCAGCTGTGTGAGGGCGACGTGTAGCTGTGAGAGCAGCCTGTGAGTGTTACCTTGTCTTGGTTCTGTACTCCAGCAGATTAGATCTGACGAATGAATGAAGGAGGAGGTTTTAGGTTTAGGTTTCAGAAATGTTCAAGCTTTATTTCAAATCTAAACACAGAACCAAAACAACAGTAAAGCTGTCAGTCTGAACGCTCTGTGGCTGCTCTGTGCAGAGTTTATCTATGTTCATTTAAACATCAGCAGGTTATGATTGGTTGCCAGTTTGCTTGCCCTTTTGAACTCTTCCTTCCTTCCTTCCTCTGCTCCCTGGCAGGATTGTGGACGTGGGCGGTCAGAAGTCGGAGCGTCGGAAGTGGATTCACTGCTTTGAAAACGTCACCTCCCTCATCTTCCTGGCCTCCCTCAGCGAGTACGACCAGGTCCTGGAGGAGAGAGAAACCATTGTAAGAACACTGTGTCCTTGTGTTGTCTCTCACTCAGCTGACCACTGAAGACGGTGGACAAAACAATAGAAACGACCTCATGAAAAAAGATTTTCTGTGCTTTTCCTGTTTTATATAAACTGAACATGTTTGGGCTTTTGGACTGTTGGTCAGATAAAAACAGGTCATTTAAACACCTTGGGATGGACGTGTTTCACAATTTTACCTTTTACAGACACTATTTGAGGTGACAAATCCATCCATAATTAAAATAATCTTTAATAGTAGAACTATATTATTGGATTATTATTACTACTGCATTGAGTCATGAATGGCAGCTTACCTCTGGAATTGGCTGAGATGGAGCTAATTGCTTTATACACTGTTTGGTAATTACAAATAACAATAACTAAAAGCACAAGTTTAAAGTATCATCAAATAGAAATGCAGAGGTAAAGTAAAGTACTGTGTGTTCATCCACCTTGCTTTGTGTCTCTCATCCTAACCTTTTCTCAGTGTCGCTCTCACTGTGGTCATTCCATCCGTCCACCAGCAGGTTTCACTCTTGCACAAGAAAACCTCCCCCCCATCCACCCTCATCCTCTCCGGCCCCCTGTCGCCTTCTGTCCATGCCTCCCTCCCATCCTGTCACTAAGCCGTTTATCTCTCACAGCCACTTTTTAGTCTGCCAGCACATTCATTAACCTCCACTGTGGCCCATTTGCTCCAGACCCCCCATAAACTCTCCCCCTCCTCCCTTCAAAAGACTGCTCCCTCTCTGCCTCATCCCCAGACATCCAAATCCGTCTTGCCATCCCCGAAAACTCATATATTTCTCATCTGAAAACTCTTTGGTGTAAGCCTTTTATCTCCAACAAAATCACGCCTCACATATTGAGCTGACGGGCTGCAGCCTCCAGCATGATATCTGTCTCTCTCCTCAGAACCGGATGCATGAGAGTCTGGCTCTGTTCTATACCACCATCCATTCTCCATGGTTCCTCAACACCTCCATCATCCTCTTCCTCAACAAGACTGACATCCTGGCTGACAAAATCCAGACGTCAGACCTGCAGAGATACTTCCCCAACTTCACAGGTAAGCTGTGGATGCGTGTGTGTGTGTTTGTAGTGATCCTCTGCTCTTTCCTCTAGCGCCACCATGAGGTTGATGTTTTTTTTGTTGTTTGTCTCATCAATTCTTCACATATTCACTCATTCAGACCCCCCTCATGATAAAAGTACAGTCTCACAGTGCTGCACTGTTGACTCTGCAAATCAAACAAATCATAACACAAGCATCCAATCAGCATTCTAGCTGAAACCCTGTAACGACCCCCCAGCCCAAACCTTCTTTGGGTTTGATGTCAAGAAACTATTCATCCTTCACTTTGCTGTTCTAGGACAAAAAAATTGTACACTGTTGTTTGGCATTTTAGAAGCTGGACGATTAGTTTCCACACTTTACAAAAGGAACTACAAACTTAGTAAAACAGATCAAAAAAGTTACCTGTTCTAGTGTTCAGACAAGTGTTTATGAGTGTGTCTGTCTGTGAGTTGTAGTTTTGTGACTGGGGACAATTATGGCGGGAACACGGATGCAAAAAAACGGTTCTGAAATTTCCGAAATCAAACCCAGCGCTTTGTTGAAGCTAGTTATCTGTAGGTGTGTATCCTCATCTCAGTGTGCACAGAATGGTGACAAACAAAAAAGGGTCCGCGATGTTGTTTTCCTCCGGCCAATTTCCTTCAGGCATGCAGCTGTCTCATCACGTCCTGCGGCATCGGGTGGAAATAATGTATCATTTCAAAAGAAATCATTTGCAAAGTGATTTCAGCCCCAGTGCAGCCCTGACTCTGAACTGGAAAGGTTGCCCCTCCATCGCTGTCCTGGCATCAGCAAAGCCAGCGATCATTATAGCTTTTTTTAGCAAGTGCTCTTTCTTTCTTCCTCTCTCTCTCTCTCTACACGCAAACACACACACACACTCTCACACACATAGCTTTGTTTCCATCTCCTCAGAGGACATTACATTGACTTCCTGGAGACTAACCACTACTTGCCTAAACCTAACCTAATTCAAGTCTTCACCCTGCAATTTAATGATTTACATTATGAGGACTTCTGTTTTGTCCCCATAAGGAAGGCAAGTCTCCACAATGTCACATGTAAACACATACATGTCTTCACACACATGCTTGCATAGTTGCAAATGAGTCACTTCCAGGTACTTGGTCTGCTTAATGATGTGGCTTCAGCTTGTTGCTCTGCTGGTGTGTAAGGCTATAGAGCGTTACCCTAACAGCCCCCCACACACACACACACACCACCACCACCATCTCTCCCTCTGTTACCCTTGACAACCACAGACAGATACTGTGCTTCCCGTAAGCCCTGCACCCCCCCCCCCCAGGTGTACATCTGTGAGGTGTGTGTGTGTGTGTGTGTGTGTGTGCAGGGCGAGAATTAGGTGCAATCAATTACTTGTGTGTCTTTGAGTGCAGCTGCAGTGCGCCCACTGTGTTTCACCATCAGCATTAGCAGCGTAAAATAATGACTCATACAGGGTCAAGCTCCTTGATGTCAATTTAACCTCCAGGACAACTCTGAGTGGTTCCCACCGCTGGCTGCTGTTTGCTGTCCATGCTGCTGTGGTCCTCTGTGGAGACTGTGTGGCCCTTTTCACTGCTGCCGTAAATACATTTGACGGCTTCTGTTGTTCACTGTTGTGCTGCTGTTGAACTGTTGGTGGAACAAAAGAGCTGAATTGAAGATATCGCTCTGGGCCCTGTGAACATTTGATGGGCTTCTGCACAGATTTTTCATATTTCATAGATAAGAATGATGGATTTAATCAATAATGTAGATAATTAGCAGCCCTAATAATGAACTTGTCCAGTGTGGGATCAATAAAGTCTTATCTTATCTTATAGACTGGAGCCTCTATTCTTGCTCCAGTTGCTTTTAATGATGTGGCTCCATGGTTTTTATCATGCAAATCAGGCAGGCTAATTTTCAGCTTTTGCTTTAACGACATCACGACTTCCTGATGGCATGTAGTTGGTAGTTATCAAGTCATAAACAGGGTAGTGTTTACTGAAATAATAAACAAGGAAACTCAACAATCGATTTTGATTCCTGTGGTCCTTCAAATAAGCTACACGATGGGAAATTATAAAGCAAAACTTCTTCTCAGATGACAAGATTGAAAGTTATTATAGTGACAAGGGACCATGTTTCCTTATTCCAGCCTCACTCGTGATTTTTGATAACACTGTTGCATTACAACAAAATCTTGTCTTGAACTTAATACTTTGTTTCATGTGAAAATCATGCAGGATCACTGAAGTAAGAGATGCGCAAATGTTGAATGTTGACTGTACTTTAATTGTGCTTTTGCACACATTGCCTCATTGAGAATGTGGCCATTAATCTAACCTAATCTAATCTATGAGTAGTCCAGACATACATGACATTTAAATAAATCCCAACCACACAAGCACTGTTTTTAAAAACCATCTCCATCCATATGAAAACACAAAAACACAAATGAAGCGCTGTAAAGAGCATGCCAAACCAACAGGCGGCGATATAACACTAACCCTTAAGCCATGTTGGCCAAACACAAGCCTGAAAAAGTCATTATCATTGGGTATTTTTGCTTGCAGATTTCCTTTTCTGTCACTGGAGTAACCAATTATTTGATACATTCAACCTCATCTCCTTCTCACCCCTTGGACAGGGAAGAAACGAGACCCTGAGGACGCCAAGAACTACATCTGCAAGCTGTACAAGCAGCAGGCCATCAACCACGACAAGCGAGAGGAGCTAAAGACTCTCTACCCGCACTTCACCTGCGCCACAGACACCAGCAACATCCGCAGGGTCTTCAGCGATGTCAAGGACACGGTGCTGCTCAAGTCTCTCAGGGACTACGGGGTCATCTGAACTTTCCCTCAGTGGTGAAAAACAGGAGGAGAATGCTGCTTCTCGTCTCTGTCTGGACCGTTTACTTCTATGAGTGAAGAACCTGATGAAGGACAAAATGTCTTTTCCTTTCCCACGTTAAAAAAAAAAAGCTGGCTTCTTTCTAAAACCAAGTCTGTGCTCTTCTCTCACCTTCACCACCATCTCTAGCCCACTCACTCCTCCTCTTCCTCTCGAGGTAAAAAGGCTGAAGACATTCAGGGATGTTGGGGATCATCTGACTTCTGATCACGGAGCGAGAATCAGTGATCGTCCTCATTTCTCTCAGCTCACAGCCCCCCCCACCCCCCACCCCAATTTTGATGTTTTCTTTATAAAAAAAATGAAGTGTTTGGGTCATGCAGTGACTGAATTGATCCATAATTGAAGAAGAAGCAGAGATGCTATGAAGTGCTGTGCTGCCATCAGTGGAGTAATGACTTTTACAAGTGGAGATGGGGTCATGCTAGCGAGCACAACCCTGTCACACACATTCTAAGTGCTTTATTTGATTCCACCAGGTACGTTCAGGTGTATTAGATGCACACACTGTAAACACACAAACATTTTCCATTATGCACCGTGAATGGCAATACACAAATTACAATCTGCTGCACCTTTTCTTATTAGACGTCCTGCATCAGGGGATTTTCTCTGTGATTAATGTCACCACCGAGTCTTTGGTTGTTATCAACACCGCGCTCCTATCAGAGTGCCAAAATCTCTATTGATTACAGTTATCTCACACTGGCAATATTTCTTACACATTATCTTATCGATAACATCTGCTCAGCGCTGTCTCTGTCAATTATCAAGTGCAGAAAGACTGTAAACTGTCTCCTATTTAGCTCTTTGTCACGGCGCCACAGCAGCAGTATGTGACGACATCGCTCCATGACCCTCCAGTGTGCTTTTCACTGTGCTGCACAGCTGGTAGAACCACAACAGATGTGATGTGGATAAAAAAAAAGTTCGTATATAGTTTAAAAAAGTTGTTGGCATCAGTTTTACTGAAGTGTGCTGACACTTCAGTCCTGACCTGCTCCACTGATGCTTTTATGTTTTAACACAAGAAAAACTGTGACTGATGCACAGTAAAGGACATCAGATCGTTTATTGGTTGGGAAAGACAAGCACATGAAGAAGGAGATTTGGGTGGTTTAGGTCCAGAAAACAGGGAGAAAAAGTTCTTTAAAGTGGCTATAATCGATATTGTTAGATTAACAATGGATGACATGACTATTTGTATACAACAAGAGGGACAGCTCATTTTTCTTTTCCATCCCAATTCTTAATTCCCGTTCTCCCTCACGGCTCTGGTAGTTTTGCTTCCGGGCACAACAGGCAGGTGCTCTGAACAAAATAAGTTCTAATAAAACCACTTGACGCTACCCGCACAGCATGAAACAGCAGACCGATAAAGTTTGGCAAAAGCTATTGAACACAGCGGAACGTTTATCAGCTAAAGAGCCAGATATTTCCCTCAGGAGTTGGTGGAGACCAAAAACAGAGCTAAAAAAGATTGAATATTGGACTTACATTCACCATCTCACCAGAATCACAACTAAATGAATGCTAATAGATTCTGCTAACAGTTCACCATGTAAAATTAAAAGGACACCGTTGTGCATAGAGCTTGTTTTTGCTGCTCCCAAGTGCCTAAAAAAATCAGTTACAACTGGTTCTAGCGCTTAAATGTTTATTTTTCAGTGTTGTCTGTGAAATGTGCAGTTTCATACTTCTGCTATTTTCAGCCATCTCCGTTCAATTTTCCTGTCAGCTCGATGCAATTGATAGACTTCATTAAAATCAATACCGTAAATATGAGCACAAATCATCGCAGGGGGCTGGCAAGTTTTAAAAGGTCACAAAGGAAGGAACTGAGAGTTCTTGGGCCTGTGTGAGAAAACAGCTCGATGCACACTGACGAGCTGAAATCAGCCGTGGTGAAAAGGATCCAACAGGCGATCTGCTGGATAAAGGGGAAAGAATACTAATACGAGGTGGCACTGCAAAGTCTCTGTGCGTCCTATTTATATCAGTGTGTGGAGAGGGGAATTTTATAATATTGATTGGAAGCGTGAGTTCTACCCCCATGTGCGTCATTGAGTGTTGAGTGTGTGTTGAGTGGAAAATGACATTGAAATTCATTAAATTAACTGACCTTGATGGGAAGCTAACATGAGCACACAGTGTGTCTGTTATGTGGTTTCAGCTGTTGTTTTGCTAATTGTACATGAAGTGCTGCAACTCCACACACTGCTAGATCTTACTGGTGCCTTCAAACACAAATGTATAGTTTTCCTCTGCATTTACTGATGACTGCTGTACATTTGATTGATTTTTAACTGCTGTGTTTTTAATTATTGTTTACCAACAGCACATAAACTGTGAGCAGAGAGCTACTTTTCGTGCACTGGGACGCGGAAAAGTAGTTCACACGTTGTGTAGACTCGGGTGGAGGAAGCGGGCAAATATTTTTTTCTAGTTAATATTAAAAACAAACTTTTGAACAGGGCTGCTCTGCTTGCTCGTGTTTGTCTTCCCTGGCCAGGGAGAGTCTCCTCGTCTGTCTGTGTGATGTGTTTTCTCTTCACCGCGCTGTGAGGCTCCGTCACCAAGACAAACATGGTCTCACAGGCTGCAATCACATGTTCGCTGTGACTCACGGTTTGCAGATGAAAACACGGCAGGATTTGCACAGGACTGACGCACGGGATTTTTTCACACCGCACTCATTTCCATAAACCAGTACATGCACGCGTTTATGAGACACATCTGTTGAGAAAACTTGGCCGTGTTCAGAGTCTGAAAACGTACATTTGGCAGTTCAGGCTTTACACAGTCAGATGATAGTTGTTAGGCCGTCTTATTCTTCATGCTACTGGCAGAAGCAAAGTAATTCCTCATTAGTGAGTGACAAATCGCTTCTCCAAACAAAATTTGGTTTTCTTAGAGCGGAAATCACAGCGCTGATCGACTGACAACAAAAGTACACACCGCATGACACAGGTTTACATGTAACACATGTCACACACAGAGACAGATAGTGAAGAATGTCCCTGAGTAATTTCAGCGTAATACACACAAATGAACATGCACACACACACACACACACACACACACACACACACACACACACACACACACACACACACACACACACACATTGACTGTGGCTGGTAGTGGCTGTCAGAGGAGCACACCACAGGAGGGTGAGAGCGTGATCCTGTGGCCCTGGTGACTGTCAGCCTCATCTACACGACTTGACAAGTGTGTGCGTGCATGTGTGTGTGTGTGTGTGTGTGTCTGTGTGTGTGTGTGTGTGGTGTGTGTGTGAGACAGAGAAAAAGTGATGAGGTTGTGTCGTGCTTGTGCACTTGTGCGTACAAGAACGTGTGTGTCAGTATGTCGGCAGCTGTGTGTACATCTGTGCCTGTGTGTGTGTGTGTGTGTGTGTGTGTGTGTGTGTGTGTGTGTGTGTGTGTGTGTGTGAATCTACCAGACAGTGACAGGGCCAAGGCAGTCTCTCCTGTTTCAGTCTCACAGCTCTGTCTGCCGTGAAGGTGCCTCGTTAGCGCGGTCTCATCACTCCAACTCCCGGAGCCCCTTCCACCTGCAGCCAACATCAGTGCAGTCACTTCACCATAAAAACGCAATGGAAAAAACACGGACTGAAACAAAAGACCGCTATTTACCTCTGACATCTAAAAATAAACTAGAGGCTGTTAAAATGATTCAAGTGAATACCCACCCTCCATCCTGCAGAGGACACTAATGCTGCATTCACACGTTGGCAGAAAACAGGGAAATCTCCTGTTTTGACTGCAGTGTTCACACATTATTCTATTATTATTACCTTTGTTGGCACACCTGATAAATATGCTAAATTGGTTGTTTTGTTGCATATGACTAACCATTTGTTAGTGAGCGGTATCATTTTAATTGACTGTATTAGTGTTAATGATGGATTTTATTTAGATGTAACAGCAGTTGATGGAGGCTTTACAGCCAATTAGCCAAATGGGAAATGCCGTGAGAAGATTGACGTGACTGAAGCAGCTCTTTGGAAACCAGTGAAATGACTTCAGAGGTGAATCTGCATGCAGCACTCGCTCCTGCATTAACACAACTTTATTACTACATGCCACATGTTGAACATCTGTTGGCTCGAGCTAGCTAACGTCACGCAGCTACTAGCAGTGATAATGCTAACACAGATTACACTAAGTTAGCTTTTGCAGGAAGTGAGACATGAACAACACCAAAGCATTGATCACTGAGCCTGACTTTTTATCAAACAGCTATAAACAGTCAGCTGTCGTGTTTTTTTCTCACCTGTTTCTGTGCAAAACTATCCACCACTTTATTAATGTCCAGGGCTCTAGATGCTAACATATGCACTCAGTTTATTGCAGTTTAAAGGACAATTAAGCTCTTAAACTTCCTGGTTTTTGCACACGATGTCATTCAATCTGCAATTTTGAGTACAACTCTGTGGAAGCTGTGGAGTGAGCAGTGAAAGTGGAACCTTAACGCTAGGTTTTCTGTTTTTTTTTGTCTCTTTTGTTGTGTGCGGATTACTGTTGTAAGTCTAAGCTTATTTAGTTTGAAATAAGAAGAGATCAGTTTTGTTTCTACCCAGAAGAAATCCCCAATGACTGACTCTGCAGAAGCTCACAGAGCGGGCTCCATTTTGAGACAGAGGCAGTTTTGCATGTCTGACATTTAAAGTGATTGATTCTGCCGGGACTGTGCAGGCGAATCTCCGAAAAGTTGGCTGTGCAGAAGATGAGGGGATTTGACAACAGGTGGGAAGCCGTTCCTTGGTGGCCTTTACTGATGATGAGGGATATGTTTATGGAAGTCTCTAACGACATACCCACATACAGCTACTCCATCAGATAGCTGCTGTTCTGATCACCTGATTCCCCCCCCCCCCCCCCCCAAGTGCTGAGCGAGGGGGTGAGAAGTCCAGCAGCTTCTATGATCTCCTGCAAAGCAGAGCTGCGATGCGTCACGCAGGTTAGCCCCTGGGCTTTTTCAAACCTATTTTGCTGCCTGGTTTGTTGCTATGGACTGCCTGTCGCTGATAAGAGCCAGTCAAAGCTTTTTCCATTTCCACCAGTGTTCCTCAAAGCAGATACACACCTGCTGTGCACTTATCAAACACGCACTCCACATGTACACATGGACGGACGCATGGATTCTACAGCGGCTGCAATTACAACAAAGACCTGTCAAGATTAGTGTGTAAAAATAGCTGCAATAATGTAAACACCGGTAGAACACAATGAAACCCAATACAAAGCACTGCTACAAAGTGAGGTTAATCTTCACAAAGGTGCAGATTTAACTGCACAGTGATTGTTGTCGCTGTAATTTGGGATGGGATTACATCGCTATATACTGTAAGATGGTGCTGTTATTGTGCACCCACCTGTGTATTTTCACCGTGGCAAGGGAGGCGTGCTTTTCAACCGGGTCATTTGAAAGCCGTTGCAGCATATGGGCACAAAGAAAAAAAAGGTGCTTATCAGTCCAAGAAATGAATCAATTTGCCAGCATGAATCACCACTCAGTTTCCCAAAACAGCTCCAGCATTTGCAGTTGCAGCTGGCCCTTTGTGGCCCGAATCTCCCTCGCTGTGTGCTGTCTCACAATTCAGACGGGGCAAGAGTGGGTCAGAATACTGTGCATCAATAAATTCTACAAGATCTTGACCTGGTCTCTAGCAAGCAGGCTCTGAGTGTTGATCAGGAATGAAATCTAATTTAAAAACCACCTCAACAGGAGATTATTACTCAGTAATAAAAAACAGTAATGTTGCTGTTCATGTTCTATCACTGTTATGTTTATGGGATTATCGCTTGTTGCTGCTGGAGAGACGATCACAGGTAATAAGTCAGCTGCAGAAAAGGATACGATGAGCGGGAAAATGACGGCAACGGTGATGATGAGGGTGAAAAGGGACAAATAGATGACAAACGAGATGAAGAAGAAAAGCGTCTTTTCTGATGTGTTCTCTGCTCGGCAGCACCTGGCCCGGACTGCATCTTGTGTATTAATGAGGTTTGGAGAAACTGCTGTAGGGCATTGGTTTATTAATGTGGAGGAGGGAGCAACACAAAATGTTCCCAATTAAAATGAAGATGAATTGCAGCAGCGGGTTCCCTATTGTGACTCTACTTCTCTAAATCTCTGCCATACAGACAGGTCATTAAGCACTAAAGGCTGCTCTGGTCCCATGGCATCGAAGCCTGAACACATCACATCCCTTCCTGAGAGCGCTGTGTACTGTACGCCAGAACCACAAAGCTGTGCAGGGCCGAGGACGAGGCTCAGATGGACTGAGCTCAGATGGACTTAACTCACCAGGATGATTTGGTGTTATCAAATTAATTAACATGCATAATTCAAGTCATAACGCCTTCAAGATGTGCTGCACTGTGACATCCCAAAGTTTTCAGGAGACTGCGTCATTTCCATTTAGATTTGCATTAGACCAAATGAGAAAATTTTTCTTTTCAATTTGCCAAAGATGAGATTTCTGGATTTGGATTGTTGCTTAATTTCCAGGAAAGACCCATGTAATTTGGTATGCATGAAAAAAGAAGACTCTGTTCATCTAGTACACTTCTGCTTAAAATGGAGGTTGGTGTCAGGGTGGAGGGGGGAGCAGAAGAAAACATTAGGAGGAAAAGTGTGAGTTTATTCATTTAATCTATTATGGAGACATGAAAACAAATACACGGTACAAGCCGGACTGGCTCAACAGTCAGCCTTCATTTTCCTCTGAGCTCGTAGCCGGTGGCAGGCAAAATTGCCTAGAGAAAGCAGAACCAGTCTAAATGCAGATGGTGTCATTAGTCTATAGCCATGACATTATGCAATCAACATTTACTTCATAATGATACCTTAAGGCAAAAAAGTTGTCTATTACCAGTTTTATTTTTTCCAAGTAATTGCCAAAGCGAGAGTCTTTTAGTGGCCAGCAGGTCATCTGAGCATCTACAATCAAGTAAGCAATTCAACACATACTGAGTTTCTGATAATGAATGAACACAGATTGAATAATTACAATATTGACTTATAATAATATTAATTATCAAATTGCAAAGTACCTTCCACAAATCAGGCTGACTGTGTGGTGTTATGATACACAGAGAAGAAAAGTCATTTGGAAGAATGTTTCGTGCTTTGCTTTGTATTTCTTTCTTTAGTCCGATCCTGTTACTTGTCTTGTGACCCCTCAGACTGATCTTAACACTCACACCACAGCACATTTTGGGTGTGGAGCGATCTGATCGATGTCATTCAGCCATCAGCTCAACAGCTGAAACAAGTCTGATGTATGTTCAAATGTTCTGTTCTGCTGCCATGATGCCTTTGTGCTTCAAAAGAGCCTTTTGTGGCCTTTTCTTCCTCTTTTCTTTGTCACTCTGCGGGGTGCCACTCTGTTCACTTCATCTAATGGAGCGCAAAGCAAAAGGAAGAGAGCGATCGCAGATCATCCACTCTTATCTCTCCCTCGGGGCTTCGTGTACAGCATGACACAACCAGACACACTGATACTCACACACAGAGATGTACCTAAATTCTCCCTCATGTCTTCCTCCTCCCACGCAAATACTTAACGACAAAGTTTTTTTTTATTTTAAAAGTAGATTTTTCCAGCTGGGCAGACACTCGATAAGCAATACGCTATTTACCCCATTATCATCCCTGACCACTGACACCAAATCAAATGGAAAGTACACACACAGATATCTGTAGCCGGGGGAGACGCTGGTGAGATATGAGATCCACATTAGGTCAGCTGCTTGGCGCTTCTAACTGGAGAGGTCCTGTCTCTGTGGCCCACTCCTCTTCCTGAGGGAAATCACTGTCTGGTCTGGTCTGGTCTGGTCTGGTTGAGAGCAGCAGTTTGTCTGTGAAGCGCTTTAAAAGCTCCCTGTTGTACTAATCTGAGGGGAGTAACCCAGTTTGGTGGAATGATTGAAGTAGGGGGAGTGAGCAGATGTGCAAATAAGAGAGTATTTCTTCTTAATTCTTCACAGAATTAAAGGTTATTTAAATGCACTACAATTTCTGGATCATATGAAAACAAAGGCTTTGTAGCTCAAATGTCTCTAATGCTGGGATCAGAATAAAAACGTTTTTGTCTTTGACGATGGTCACTGTGTCACATCAACGATCACATAAACTCTTGCCTCATCTTGGTCAGGTGAGTGGCAAGACTACACGTATGACCCCAACTGATCACAACTCGTCTTATTCCACGATCAGGCACAAGCTCAGGTGTCATCGGGGAGACAGGTGAAGCAACTGTCAGTCAAACTGACATAAGCGTTGTGTGTGATGCTGGCGGTCTTGTGTACTGGAGTAAACTTCAGCCCATTCACTTATTATTTATACATCTACTGGGTAGCATCTGAAGAACAATTGCGAGAGAAACAAAGAGTTTCACATATAGTCGTTTTATTTCCAGAGTTATTTATTCTACAAGGAGCAGGTGTGGTTGCATCAAACAGGCTGCTTTAACGTTTTAACGGACATATGCAGTTTATTACAGTGGCAGATTAACCATCAAAACTCTCAGTTGTTTTTGAGACAACAGGTCCTTGTATTCAAAGAAAGGTAGACAAAAGCAGCTTTCATTTCAAGGTGGCGACTGTCGCTTGTTCCAGCTACAATTACTGCTGAGAAATTTTATCAGCTATAGCTTGCTATCTAATTAAGCTGACACTATCTGAACGAGTCAGTTGTAATCACCACCTCCTGCTGTCTCATTTTAAAATGAGAACCTTGAAAAACTGGTCTCAAATATGCACTTGATGACTACAAACGTGGTATTGAGTTAAAACACTGAGGCCAAAGAGACGCAGGCAAACAGATGTCTCACCAGCTGACGATCCATGGCGTGGACATACAGAAAAAGCATTGTTTTTGTACTGCAGTGTGGAGCTACTTAGTGCTAGTATAATGTAAAATGAGGAAAAAATGAAAGTACAGACTTAGTGAATTTTAACATAACCCTGTTTGGCTACTTATCCTTGTTAGTATTACATAACAGGAACATTATATTTCTCTTTTGATGTTGAGGGGTATCATTCTGTTTAATGACCATATAGTAACACTGTCGTCATAATGAGGTAAAGAGTGTGGAGATACACAGTGGATGTGCTCGGCATGAACGAGTCTTTTGTTTAGTAAGCTGTGAACCAAGAAAATAATGTAGTTCCATGTACTGCAGCTTACATCAGTGTTACAGATGGGAGACTTTTACTGACTGACTGGATGAATGAATAAACTGAAAGAGGATTTATATGGAGCCTTATAAGAACTGCTTGATCCCGACTGCTGTGCCATCTGTGATAACCTCTGAGTTCAATACTCTCAACACTGTTGATGGGTAGAGTATAGAGACAAGCCAATCTAAGTGATTATGGATATTTATATCCTGCTTGTCGGGTCACTTAAAGTTGTTCTGTTTTTCATTCACCCCTGGCTGGAGCAGCTCCAGCCCCGAGGAGCCCGCCGTGACAGGACAGGACGCCAGTTGCGAGCCTGACACTTCTACCTGCTCCACAGTCAATAAGGCATGCCCACCCACATCACCTGTGTGCATCTTCACTTCACAGCCAGCCTGACCTCGCTGGCGGTGGAAAGAATCTCAGGGCGAATGATGGACCTAATCCCTACCTCAACAGGACAGCACAGGGTTCTGAATCGCTTCAGAAAATGTGAACTCTTCCCTTTCATTTTTTCATTTTGTCCCCAGTGGTTAATAATGATCCAAGTAGTCTGAGGCAGATCAAACTACCTGTTATATGATATTGGGGGGTTGTCCTTCCCAGGAGTAGTGTCCATGTTATTGTGGTGTGATCTTTCATTAACGTGGATGTATCTAGAAAGAGATATGTAGTGCAGTGGTGAATGACGTGTGTGAGAATTCCTTGGTGGATCTGGCTGTATGAGTCAGTCGCATGTTTTCATTTGTGTGGTGTTTTTGAATGTGGTATTCAAATAAAGATAACTCTGACAAAAAGGAATAATTATTGTGGTTACTGCGGGAAAGAGAACTAGAATGTCGAAGAGGTATCTGTGACATTAGCGCAAACAAACACTTTAATTTGTAAAGTATTAGCTTTTGTGTTTTTTGTGTCTACATGCCAACTCTTACTACAGCTCCCTGGACACGACTTCATGATGTGGGGAAATCCAAACATTAACAGACCTGCTGTGGCTAGTTATGGTTGCTAAGGTATCGTTGTGCAATTGCTGTTCTTTTTTTTTCTTTCTTTTTTATACTTTATTTTTCTGTTTTATAACACAGTAAACATGAGGTTGATCAGGTACATTGGAAGATGCACATAGGAGTTGTTGGTCACACTGTGATACATTTACATTAGTATTCACTTTTGTTTCACAATTGTGTTTAGAATAATTTCAGCTGTCAGACTCTCTGTCATTCAGGTATGTAACCCATTTAGTCCAGTACTCTTCCCCCTTTCTTTCTGCAATCTTAAACTGAATGTCATAAGTTCCATATTGTATATATTGTTTGCAATACCTATCCACTGGTTCAGGGTGGGAGGTTCTTTAAAAAGCCAGCGTCTTATTATTGCCTTCTTGCTGGCTACCATGAGAATTTTTAATAAATATTTATATCCAGCATCCATAACCTTGACTTGCAATTGCTGTTCTGAGGAAGGGGTTTAATGCCAAATGATGAGGCAATGACTTACACTGTTAGTGAGGAAATTTTAACAAACAGTAAGGGAAACTGCAGTTCCTCATATGGCCACGCGAGGCAAAAGAGAGTCAATCCCCATAGACCTCCATAATAAAACGTCCACATCTGGTCATGACGCTGTAAAAAAAAAAAAAAAAAAGTGTATGCATTTGTTCTTGTTCAGTATATGTGTACTTTCATCTGTGTGCCGTGCATTTGTGATTGAATGGAGAAGTGAAGCCTCTCCACGTGTGAGTGCTGCACAGGCTCCTGAAATGTGATCGAAGTAATTATGGCATTCAGCAGAGCATGCAGAAAATGCAGATAACACAGGGTGTCTGAGAGAACTCTTCAACAGTGGCTTTGCCTATCTGTCCTGCACAATTACAGGCTGAGGAGAATGTGTCACTTCTTTGGTGAACCACTTTAATGTAAGTGACTACTTCTGGCTCTTCAAAGACCCATATTGTTCCTCTGTACTCATACTATATTTACATAAAAAGAACAGATAGGGGAACATGCTCAAAATTTCATGTAGCCTGTAACAAGACTCTAATGTTTTACTTTCAGTATTTTAATAAACTAATTACTTCTCAAACCTTTAAAAAGCCTGTAATTACCCATAATTTTGCACTCACGCTGATATTTTGCATCCTCCTTTGTAGATATATGGCATCATATTAATTTGTAGTGATTAGTACAATTAAGCCACTGCCATTAGGCTTTTAGCTGATGTTCTTTCTCAATAGATCATCAGGCTTAAATCTCAAAATCACCCAGTACTTAAATTTTAGGTTTTTATGCTTTGGGAGTCTGGTCCAGTAGGCACAGGATTCCTAATTAGAAAAGGCCATCTTTTTTGTCTTTGCAGTAAATACCTTTGTGTGGTGCATATGCACCATTTTTTATATTGTACTGCACTACAATAAGCAAGTAACACTGGGTAATTTACATTGTCCAGAGTGGGAAGATAGACCATTTGGAAATCCTGGTTTTGTTATTTTCACTAGCACCTGTACTTACTCGACTCTTGTTTCATGTTTGGTGAATAGAAATGAGAAAGGGATGGCGAGAGATTCAAAGAGCTAGTTCTGAACATCGAGCCTGGGTACGTTATGCCATCGAGAGTGACTGCGACCAAAGTCCCTGAAAAACACACTGTGGATAAGAAGGATGAGGAAATAAAAGTTAAACTAGCCAGGGCAGACAAGCTAGCTCTGACCACCAACTGCTGGACAGCTTACACAAATTATTATTACTTTTTTTAATCAGGAAAATCTGTTTACGTCTCTCTGTTCATAATGTCCGATGAGAATAATTCCTGACTTAGATGTGAAAATATTCCGGCCATATACGGTGTTCCTTTAACTAAAAATAGTTAGAATAATAATCTGATCTTGTCAGTGGGAAAAACGAACACTTTAAGTGGACATACTTTGACGGTGAGCAAACACCCACAGGGACTACACTGTGGCCTGTTTCATGGCTGCCTTCTCTTTCAACACTGGACCAAATTCAAAAACTGTTGTTTCCATTAGTCCCTTGGACACAAAAACATGGGAAAACAGGGTCCATAAACACAGATAACATCTGACTGGAAGTCCTCCCATTTGTCTGGGACAGTGAAATCTTCCCAGAGTGGGAAATGAAGTCCAGTGTGCTCCTCCGTTCAAAATTATCCAGTTAGTTAACAGTTAATGAAAGCAAAATTAACCAAAACTGACATCCCTTGTAGAAACCCAATGAATTAGTCAGTAAGCCAGTTACTCATCCTGTATGTGTTATTTCTGCAACTCAGCCACAGTGTGTGACTGCTTATTTAGCCTCAAAGCTGCAGGGAGTTTGGAGGCGTTTACAGGAGTTGTGTTTCCTTCCAGAGGGGAGTAATGAGAATTACAGAGACAGATGGTGTGTACGCGGTGGCCGATGTTCTAGCAGCACATTGTACCACCTGGGAGGCAGAAAGAGCATGAGTGCCATAAACTTTGGATCCCCGGGTAACAATTTCACTGAGCATCACATTATTGCACTGTGCCAAAACACAAAAGTGGGCTCCTCATGCAGCAGAAATTAAAGAAGATGAGTCAAGTCACCAAAATGGACTCCAAAAGGATAATGTATGCAGCGTTAAAACATTTGAAAGTTTAATGAGAATCAGCTGTCCAGTGTTTAACATCTTCTTATACTTTCTAGCTTGGCTCTTACCTCCTTTCCTGTTTCCTTTTATTCTTTGTCTCTCCAAATTCAAGTTCATTTTGTCATTCCAAACATTATAGATACTGCTGAACTATCTTTTCTCTCTTCTTAGTAAACTTCAGTGAGGAGGTTTGTGTGTGTATTTGTATGGATGAGTGTATGCGTGCATTAGAACTGTATTTTCTGAAACCAGTAGACATGTCTTTATTTTGTAATAATGTCTATTTTTCATGCTGACTTGACATTCATGTGTACAATTGCTACGCCTTAGTTACTTTAGATTCCCTCTGGTTCGTCTGGTGGTTCGACTGGTCATCTAACCAGTAATTTAACATGTTTACCTCAGTCTACTACTTATAATATATAATAAATACCTGTGTTTCTCATAACTAACACATCGAACCTGTAAGCTCTTTAAATCAAGCTCTCTGTGCACCTTCATGACTGGCTAGGCCTAGCACAGACTTGAATTGAAACCAGCTGAAATAGAAACCTGTTTGTTTTTTTTTCTTTTTTGTTTAAATTTGAGGATTTTAGAGGCTTGATGAGGTGAGAGTGTCCAGTATTTTGTACGAAAAAAACAAAAATTGGAAAAATATCAAACAATGTTTCTTTCTTCTGTCTTATTCTTTTAAAAATCTTGGAAACCGTCTGGGCGCAGCTGATAAAATAATACCTCATAGACAGAGGTGAAAAGCAACGTTAGCTCTGATCTTACACCTGAGACACAAATCTAAAAAAATCTTGTCTATGGTGCTTTTTTTTTAGTCCATAACACTTAAGGAAATAAAGTAACATTCCATTTTATGTCATTTTGGCATGCACAGTTTGTTTGTCCTCATGAAAACATAAAATAAACTGTAAAGCTCTCCCTACAAACGCAGTAGTACAGGAAAGCAGCAATGAGATCAGCACTATATCACCTGGTCTCTGCGGCACTGAGGGAGAGCTCCTACTGTTAGCTGCACGTCTTCAGAACAAGTTTCACCCACGCACAGCCTTTGTTCTTGTCCTTTGTCTGGGTCAACAGCTGAGGGAGGAAGTGGGAAAGGCTTTATGGAATGATGGAGCTCTGGACTGGTGCGACTTCACCAGTCGGAGCAGGAGTACAGCACGCTAAATGATGCATCATTACAGTGATTCCATAATGGCACTCTAATTGGGCCCAGGCGGCCCGGCAGGAGCATTTCATGTCAATCATTTCTTTTTCTGGCGCTCTTTCACTGACTGTCATTCCTGCTCTATCTCCACCGGCTTTCCTTTTGGTCTATCTGCTGTCTATCTTTCGTTTTCATGTCTGTTTTCATCTGCTGTCCTCAGTTTTTGTCTTTTCTCTTGTCTGTCTCATCCACTTTCTCAGTCTTCCTGTTTTCATGAATGAGGAAGACATACATGAGAGACAGACAAGGAAGAACAATGTGCTTCTCAGCGCAGGACACTCAGGCAAACCATTGTGCTTGTAGTAACAGAATCTATACTGGTCGTCACCCCTGGCAATGTAGGGTTAGTAGAAGGCTGGAATATTTTTTTTAAATTCCTTTATTCATCACAATTTTTAACAACATGCAGAGTTGAGGAGGGAAACTGCACACGCCATGCATTTGTGAAATTCTTTCTCCGCTTTTGACCCATCCATGGTCAAACCTTCCTCCACGGCAGACCAGGAGCGGTGGGCTGCTAGTCGACCAGCGCCCGGGGACCGGTTCCATTGTTGTCACCATTGGTCAGGTGGTGATCTTCTTGCATGTTTTTAGTGGGGGTATTTTTTTTATGGAGGATACCCCAGGTGAGCACGGGGAGAACATGCAAACTCCACACAGAAAGGCCCCTTTTTCCTCGAGCAGCAGGCACTGAAGGCATGGTGGAGGACACGCCACCAGCGCCCACAGCGGGATTCGAACCTGGGACCTTCTAGCTGTGAGGCGACAGTGTTACCACTTGTGCCACCGTATGTGAACAATGGCAATTACAAAGCTTCATTCATACTGGCCACCTATACAGTGTGATGCATTCACACTCACAGAGGAGAGTCAAAGGCTTTACAGCAGCGCCAGGTTACACAAAAGGCTCTCTGCTCCACTGAGCAGCTTTTTTCCACTGTTTGTTAGCGAAGAGAAGCATCAACCGCAACAAACCATGAATTGAGCTGAAACTATTATACACAGTAGTGCACCACATGAGGCATTGAAATGAAATTAAATGGAACCTATTACTAAATAATATGAATTAACAGAAATTGGGATCAAGAAGCCACTACTGGGAGGGAGAGTGGGGGGAAAGGTGGCGTGTGTATTCATACGAACAATACTGTCTGATTTACATAAAAATGCGAATCAATTAAATCAGTTCAGAAAAATAGCTGGCAACGAATTTCATCATTAGCTGGGTCTATGTTATGAAGCACGACGTGCTGTAGCAACATCTCCTGTGATGGGGGCAGTCAGTCAGCCATGTGCATGGCATGTGATGAATTACAGGAAATGACGCCTTCTCCTTTGTCTCTGGAGTAAGCATCTGAAAAATGGCGGAAGCAGAGACTAACAATACAGTGGTGGAAAGAGCAGAATCAGAGGCTAATGTTGCAACAGTGGAGGAAGGTGTGAATACAGAGGCAGAGAAAAACGTATGTCCCAAATCATCAGACATATGGCAGCACTTTATATTAAAGCCTTCAAAGAGGAGCGTAACACTGATCTCACATGGCACAGTAACACCTTATCACTAAATGAGCACCTGAGAAAGAAGCATGTTGGAGCCACAGGTGAGAAGGATTCACGGTAAGCATGCCAGTAACTTTACAAAGCCTCAGCCCGGCTGCATTGATCCATCACGTCTGTCCAAAGACAACAGAGCTGATAATGTGTCCGTCTCCAGCAGACTTGTGTCCATTTTGATGGACAAACGAATGATTACAGATTTATTTAAAAACAAACATAACGAACAGAAATACCTTCAATCTGTTTTCTCCCTGTTTTCTGAAAGTTATAAAATAGCTTTATCGGGTGAGTTAGCTTAATTAAGTGTTCGCTTGATAACAATAAATAACCCCAGTGCACCTGACTCCAAGAGCCCCTAGATTCAGTTCCAACAAGATAAGAAAACACTGGATTCACAGGGTAAAATCTGCCTGGAGTAAAATCAGCATATAAGCAATAAATAATCCTAATTTCTTTATGTTATTTTGCTTTGACCAATTATGCTGTTATGAGTAGCTCCTCTAAACCTTTGGTTCAGGTGAAGGCATGTCAGGATATTTTAGTATAAATATGTTTGTCCTTTAAATTGACCATATTTTTCATACCTGAACAACAACAGTGTCATGCGTCCCATTGTCATGAACAGAAACTGTTAAAATATTTTAATTTCTATTCTGTTTAACTCTGGGCAGCAGGTGGGGGCTGCAGGCCACACTTCCCGCACTAATGCCTGCACACTCTTCCATCAAGGACCCATTTCACTAAATTGATAAAGAGGACAGCGAAGAGTGACACAGAAGCCACCAAGAGCAAAACTGTTCACACCACTGATTTATGGACGTGTAGCCACTCAAGCCTACCTTGGCATTACATGCCATTACATTGGAAACCAGTGGAGCAAGAAATCAATCTGCTGTACCAGCATACCACTGGAGAACAGACATATGTCAACCAACATCGCAGGGTGGTTGCAGCAGGTACCAGGTAGGTATGAAATTCCTCCCACCAAACTTATGGCCATTGTGCATGACATTAGTGCAATATCTTTAACTGAGGCAAAACACTGGAGGAGAAGCATGGGTGGTCCTCGATTCGCTGCAACGGCCAAGCTTCGCAAACAGTGATCAATTCTGCTTTGAATCAATCAAGCACTGAAAAAAGTACTGGAGCTGGAAGATGTCTCCTGGAACATTTTTTAAAAAGCGAGCTAGAGTGCAACAAGCGGAGACAAAAAACAGCAACGAATGGGAACACCTGAGGGCAAGGTTGTTCAGGATATAAGCACAAGCTGGAACAGCACGTTCTACATCATTAGCCAAAGGTTTGAGCAAAAGTGGCCTGTAACCACACCGCTGTCCAACTCAACTGTCACTCAGAGGGCCAAAAGATTCCTCGGCTTAAAAGGCGACCAGTGGAGCCTGCTTGAAGGGTCTTCAAAAGCCCCTGAACCCTTTGAATGTACCATCGTGTTTGTGAGTGGGGAGAAATATATTACAATCTCTACAGTACCCACTTGTGGAGGGGCTAATGAAGATCACCCACAGTTCTGTCTTTGAGTGCAGGTTTTCAAGTCACTGCTTCAGAGCAGCTTCAGCAGAGGCAGAAGGAGGAGACTGCTTTCTCAGACATGGCACCGAACACAGTGATCCTGTCCTCTGCCCTGGACCCGAGGCTCAGAAAACTGAACCTTCTGACACCTGAGCAAGTCTTTATTGTGCAAGCCAGAGTGCAAACACAGGCACTCTGAGTGAGAGGGGAGGTGGATCATCCACGGCAGAGTGACAGTGTGTGACTAACTCTGACAAAGACAACGTTTTATGTTGAAATTTTTGTTGCTGTAACTCATTAAAAGGCTCTGACTGTGAGCTTTCAAGCCTCACCAGCCCTGATCCTTTCTTAATCATCCTGTCTGTTGGGGTATTTACTCATTCTTAAATCAAGATGAATCAGATTGAGTTCATTTATATCGCCAAATACTGTGCTCAGTATCTCAAATGGCCTAACAGAAAAACTTCTCAACAACTCATCCATCCATTTTCTACAATCGCAGCAACATCATCTTGACTTTCAGATCCTTGTATGGATCAAGCTCAAAAAACAGAACAGAAAAACAGAATATTTCCCCTAATGCAACCACTAACATCTTTCATGTTATTTTCATGTTATTTTGTTCAGATTTAGTAAAGCTCTTCCAGTGAATCACAGGCTGAGTAGGACTTGTGTAACACAAGTGGAGTGCCCTTTAGGTGAAGTCACCACTTCACCTAACCTGCATGTCTTTGAACTAAGCTTCAATTAAAAGTTACAGAAGTCCATTTTGTTGTCCAGTATCAGTTTTTAACAAAGTTTTAACTCAACCACAGTCCTCATTTCCTGTTCAAAACCCATCAACAAAAAGCAAGCTCATTTTATGAAACATGGTGATGCTCTCTTGCTTTGTGTTATTAATACTTTACATACACTATAAGGGAATGACAAGTAAATACTCAACCCATAATGTTTCTGCTTTTTGATTTAACACCAACATTGGTCCTTGTTTCTTTATATTCTGTGGCAGGAATTGGAAGATAGTACCTCTGCAGAACAAAAACACTTTGTTCACAATTTGTTTGTAGTTTCCCCTATCACTATTTAAGTCCCACATGTCTCACAGCAACCAAGATAATAAACAATAAATGAGGCCATCACACTACAGGAAGAAGATTTTCATATTTAACAGACAGAGCCTCATCTGCATCAAGTCTTGTGTCCTTTTGTATTTCTGAGAGCATCTTGACATCACAACACGGATGCTCACTGTAATTTTACCAGACCTCGTGGCTTTGCTCCAAAATGTGCTTGCCTCCCTGAGAGCTCACAGTAATTAAGCTGGATTTTCTGTCAGTTTGCTTTTCTATAAGTATACACCAGCCTTTTCTTTGTCTGTTCAGTCATGGCGGCTGTCACTGTTTATGTTAATTACCCAGTTCTTCTTATGCTTGGTTTCTAACTTTACAGTCTGTTGCATACTTTGAAAAAGCAATACCAAATTCAGTTTATGTCAGGAGACCTTTCCTATGTTACAGCTATGCATTCCTAAAAAAAAAAAAAAAAAAAAAAACCTGGGTCGGCGCTAAAATGTACAAATCATGGATGTAGTGTCAGTGACATCACCATCACGCATAGGTTTCTGAAGAGCCATTGTGGAGCTCAGTGAAGGTGGCTCCAGCTGTCACCATCTTGGCAGTGCCTGACTCCATCAAACTCCACGCTAATCAAAAATGGCTGAGGTGGGTCGAATGATGCCTGGTTGCTGAAACCGAGCAGCTAGCTGTTACTCAACGAGGCCATGCCCATAATCATTTAAGCCTGATAATTAAAAGTCAGATATATAAAAATTCACCCCACATACAGTTGTCATGAACCGGGAATTAGCATAAGAGACCAAAACCATTTTGTCCCAGGCTGTAAACATGCTTATTTCTGCTGTAAAGTTGTCCATTTTAGTATTGGGGTCTATGGGGACTGACGTACGACTTCCTAAAGAGGCCATACGAGGAATTGCAGTTTTTGGCATTTCCACATTGGCATTTGTGCTACATGTCTGTGTACTACAGCATTTTATCCTTTTGAAGGTGTTCATTAGGAAAGACAATAAGGTAAAAGAGATTCCCTCTTTGACTGACAAGCTCACTGCAGTCTTTCCTCATTAATGCCTTCATTTCAAGCATACTGTGATGACACATGCTGAGACATGATGTGACAGGGATGTCATGTTGGTTTGAGGAGCTCAGAGAGAGACAAATGTAAGAACAGTTACAGCTGCAAGCAGCAGCAACAAGGCTCAGTGAAGCAATTCATTCAAGAAGAGAGCAAACATTATCTAAAAGTTTTTTAAGAATCCATCATAAGAGCAGACTGAAAAGCAGTGTTTCACTGCCCTCTCTGGTTCAAAGTTGTCTTTAAGTGTGCTTTGTTGCACCTGTAACCACATCCAAAAGTGATGTCACAGTGTACTAGAGAGCACCATTACATTACAGCAGCAAGGTGAGAAGTAAAACCACTGGAAGCCAGCAAAAACAGGATTATTTGGGGTTTAAAATTACCCTTTTAATCTGAAACAGTTCATCCATATAGAATAGGGATGCACCGATCAGATATTGGTATCGGTATCGGTCCCAATATTGAAGAAAATTCTAGATCGGGTATCGGTGACAATGGACCCGATACATAGGGGCCGATCTATTCAGTTTAACGCTATGCTATAGGCATACTGCGCAAGCAACACGCAGTGCTGAAGCACACATAATGTGGATCGCATTGTTTTCTAAATAGAGCGAGCGAAAGGATCAGCTATCTGGAACTTTTTCAAACTATCTCAGCCTACAAACTGGACAGCTACTTGCAATACCTGCGCAGTAAATGTTCCGAGGGGCGGTGGTTAAAGTTATAACATGACCAACTTAATCAAGCACCTACAGAGATTTCACACCAGGGAGCACGCTGAGTTCATTGAACTGAATAAACAAAAAGGAGGAGATATGACGCAGCAGGAGATGACGGAAAGAGGTGAAAAATTTAAACCTAATAGTGTGCAGGCAACAAAAATCACGGAGAGGATGTCCCGTGCCACTTTTAAGTTTAACTGCACACTGGCTGGATGAGAATTACGTGCCACACAGTGCAACACTCAATGCTACAAACTTCCGTGGGTCACACACCAGCGATGTGATCGCAGCTACCCTGAAGGAAGTGTTTGACGTAGGTTGAGTAAAGTCCACGTGATTCTGAGGGACAACGGCAGTGTCATACCAAAGGCGATGGACAGCATGAGAGTGTGTAGTTTTGGCTGCGTTGCACATACATTGCAGCTGGTTGTCAACAAGGGACTTCTGTCACAGCGCGCTGTAAGTGTTGCCGTTGCAAGTGGGAGACAGACTGTTGTACAATTTATATTCCTTTTATATTCCTAATTGTACTGACTGAACCAGTTACACTTGTTATATTTTTTGTACATGTTGTTTGACCAAGCTAGAGAAGCTATTGGATTAAGTCTGTTGTACTGGTACATAGTTATTAAATAAATAACTAAATTAATTTGTATTGGTTTGCTTTTTAAAAAAACAGGAAAGAAATGTTTAAGTCAAGTCTGATGCACAAAAGAATGATCCCAGTCTTTTCCACACAATGAGACAAACCATTTGTTAGGTAATTCAGCGCTGTTTTTCTGGATCGGTATCGGCTGATTACTAAACCTTAGATATCGGTATCGGTATCAGTATTGGAAGTGAAAAAAAGCGTATTGGTGCATCCCTAATATAGAACATTTTATATGTATAAATAGAATTTGGGGAGTCATGTTATGCCTTTATTAGACAGCAGTAGTGGAGAAATGACTGAAATCAGGAGCAAATCTACTTTGCATATTCTTAATTATTCAACAAATATCCTTATCAAATTGATCAATGAAGCAAATTAGCTCAAAATTCGGAATTTGGCAAAATTTCAAACTTCATGATAAATGGATGAAACTTTTAACCCTAACCCTCTCTGAGAGATCTGTACATGACCTTAGTTATGAAGGAAAAGGTCGACAGTAGCACTGACATTCAAACGTTATGTTAAATGTTTGGACTGATTAATTAGAAGTCTGGCAAGAACAAGTTCATGTGCAATCAAAGAAGAGGCTGTGAAGTTATATTCTTTCTTGCTCCCCATAAAAGGAAAGATATTCATGATCCCTGCTCCACGGGGGAACTGAAAATATTTGATTCACTGATTCAGCGGCTCTCTGCTCTGTGGTACAATGCAGGGTGTCTGCTCAGGGTATGATTGCAGAGACAGATGAATATGAGGATGTAATTACCTCTAAAGAAAGGTTCATTGAAACCAAGCCCCCAAAAGTGTGTGTATATGTGGCTGAATTAAGGGGTTGTGACAGAGGGGCTGTAACCTGTGTACATCAGTGCAGATGTAGAGCTAGGTGGCCTATTTACATATTGTATACTAATGGATGTTTGATTAGAAAAGGTGGATGAGCCTGACCTTTCCTTTTTGCATGAAAGCTGTGATGAGGATGCTGACATACTGTGGAGACGCTGTGACACACGACGACATGCAGACATTTTCAGGTAAAGCAACAGTTGGCACCTAAAGCTCCCTAAATTATATATTGCATCTCCCTTGTTAAAGTTGGAGTTGTAAAAATGTCAGTTTTGTGGTTTTGCTTGAAGCTACACGCTGTGCAAACTGAGGCGAACACATCAATCAGCATTTGAAAATGAGGTGAGAGTGGAGAGAGAACTGAAAGTAACAAAAAAATGCATCTCTAGTAAGTTTTGAGTCTGAGCCGTCACACAAGCACACGCAGTGTGTACACTGACTAGCTGGGTAACGTACATACAGTTAGAACATTGGTTGTTAGTATGACAAGAATAGCGTGCAGTGAAAATTTGCTTCATAGTCTGAGCATCACATTTGTCTGTGAATTTTTTAACTGTGAACAGAGCCACCTGCTTTGTCCTGTCGCCAGTCTTTATGCTAAGACAAGCTAAGATGAACACTCCTGGCTCCACACTTAAAAGACAAACAGTGGTATTAATCTTTTCATTTAATTCCCTAAAAGAACTATTCCTTTAAGTACTGCAAACCCAACTCTGACACTGTAAAATCAGAGAAGTGACAAGTGCTTCTCTACTTGATGGGCATGCTAATCCCAGCTAAAACCAGCAAGAGAGAGGCATTAAAAGGGACTCAGACTATTAAGACCAGCAGGCCTTAATACGCTGTAATTACCCTCTTCTACTAAAATGTGTTGGAAACACATGAAATATTTCAATTACTTCAAAAACCCTGAACCTTTAATACATAGTCTTACCACCATTACTTTACTTGTGCAAAGTCAATGACATAAACTGGTTGCACTCCAGAGGTGCGCTAATGGCACTATTGTAACCTGTGGCTATTATCAAAATGAACACAATGCAACACTGTGCTGCTTTTGAAGAAGTGATGCAAGCCTTCACAGCTTTACTCCCAAAACAAAGAAGAGTAAGGAGTCCGAAAGTGCTTATGGATGGGCACAAATTCCTAAAGACCCGTGGCTGTGTTCTCGCAACATCTGTCCAGATGCATTTAGACGACCACAACTGCTAAAAAAGCTAACAGGTGCTGCTGGTTATTGGTGAAGACTAAAACCAAATGCCGTGCATACAATTTTCTCCCACACAGTCTAAACAACCTCAGATTGCAAGTGACATCTGCTCTTAGAAACGTAAAAGCTCTTGCAGCTGCGTCCTCTGAAGGTGAACCACCGGACATGTCCCTGATCATGGAAGAACCTAACAATCCACCATGTTAGTCTGTTCAGCAATCCGTAAGTGTGCAGTGTTCTCCAGGCATGACTAGTGAAGCAACTCAGACAAATAAATGTAGGCACGTCGGATGCAGCGGTACAGTGGACAGCAGATGTGCACTATTCCGTAACTACAGACCATATTTACGCAAGTAAACATGAAATTTAGTTGAGTAAACAAGTCCCATGATCTGTGCCTGTCTGATGATGAATTTAGCAACGAGAGGCAGCCACCATACAGATCATTTGTGCTGGAGTGCACAAACCTGTGAGGGTGACACAGAGATGCTGAAAAAGAAATGGGTATCAGCAAAACATCACTATCGCTGAACGCTCATCAGCCCCTTGATGAGACGAGCCAGAGACGTAAGCTTTGGTTAAGGCTTGGATCTGAAGCCCACAAAGCACTTGTGATGACTGTCAAAGACAAGCTGCTTTTGAAAGACCTGGACCATTTGAAGAAGTGCACCTACACCAGAGGTACTGCATGTTGAAATATATTAGTTTTACAAAAGGTTTCACCTTAAAATAACATGGTGGTATATTTATGAAAGGGCATCACATTTTAATTTCTTCTTTTTTTTATTTCAGATGTAAATTTATTTCAGGTGTACCACGCCATGTCCGTGCTTCTGTACTTGCTTGCTGCTGTGAGCAGCGAACAGGTGGGTGAACTATCACCATTCCTCTCCTTTTTAAGCACAATGTGTCACTGGATGTCGTACATCAAACTGTTCCGGACATATTTTATCTCTTTTAAACTATTTTTCATATTTCTGTTTTTGATCAGGCTTTTTTTCAAGCCGAGACGAGTGTTGGTGAACCCACATTCAGAGCAAGACCCGTGGCTGTTCAGAGGGATTATGGCTACATGGTGGCAGATTCAAGCTGGGGCACGGACATGACAGTGAACCAAACACACATCATGGCTCCACAAGAAAGACCATCCAGATCACTAGTCACTTTTCAAACACAGCAGTTTCCATGTTTCAAGTAGTTGCATCATTACAGAAATGTGATGTACACACCAGCATTGCTCACAACCACATCAACTTAAAGTTTAAATTCTCGACAAGAGGTCTGCGTTTTCAAGGATACTTAATGGCATGAAATACATATCTACATATTTTTCATATCAGGATGCATTTTGTAAAAATATTTAGATCAAACTATGGTTCATAATAAACTTCCAAAATCAATAATTTTAGAGATTAGCTTTTTGGCTTTTTAATTTTGTTTTGTAAAGCACTTTATAACTTTGTTAAGAAAAGTGCTACAGAAATATTACTCTTATTATTCTTATTATTATCATTAATAATAATGGCACGGCATATGTGTTCATAGTCAGGGTTCCTTTAAAGAGAACTGCAGATAAAGGCTGTGTGTGTGTGTGGGGGGGGGGGGGGGGCATTTTGCACTCTCAACCTTTCACAGCAAGACATTATGGAGCACTTACCCATGCCAAACAACACTGTAATAACATTTTCCAGGCGGCTCTGGGTGACCTGCAGGGATGTGTCCATTGTCTTGCGGTGTATTAGTGTTATCTATGTGTGTGAACTTGGGCATAAGGTGTAACAAGCACTCATGGATTATACCATATGTCTACAACAGCACGTAGTGCCTGCTAGCAATGTTTTGTCATAAAACAAATTATACAGGTGTGTTTTACATCATCATTATCTTGAAAACAGCATGTTTTATTCATATACGTATGTGCAATTATACATGTACCTGAAATGTACCTGCACATTAAGTCACATATGTCATTACTCCCCTCATTAAAACAACTGTCTCTATTTTCTCACTATCCTCTTATGCCTCCTCTGTAATGCAAAGTCCAAAATAACAATGGCACATTTTAATTAAGGACAGAGGGTAAACCGAGCCCTTGGTTGATAAATCATGACACAGTGGATCCTTTTTATTTCACAAATGCTGAATAATGAGCTTTAGGTCATGTTTTCACAGCCACTGAATATCACATTTTCTAGGGGTTACAGCTGTCATCTTGCCTACACAACTGAATCCGGCAAAGAGGGCAAAGAGAGAGCTCCCAGCCTGCAGCACTGTGCACATAAACCTGGGTATATAGAGGCAGACCTGGAGAACAAAAGGTAGCCTGAAAGCTCAAGTGCAGAGACACTTCAGGGTGCAATGAAATCCCTAAAAATCCATGAGCAGCCATAGAGGTACCTCTCTGACCTTTCATCAATCAAGACACCATTCTCCCTCTAACTCTTCCAGAGGCAGAGGACTTGCTGTGTTTACCTAGCAGAAGCTCAATGGATGGATGGACTCCTCCTTTAGCACTCCTGCTCTGCATCAGCACTATAACAAACCTCTGTGGGCCAATTAAAGCAGCTAACATGATTGTGATTGGATCATTGGGCTTTACTGTGACAAGAAAAGCACATCAATGTCAATACTGTATTACTGTACCAGATTTATATAATAAGTCATGCATCACAAACCATTACTATTTGTTTGAAACTGTTTTGTTTAATTCAAACAGGGACTACTTGGATGCCAAACTCCTTGGATCACATTTTGTTCTGAAGTGCTGTTCTCTTTTAAAAACAATTACCTCTCTGTCCTGGGGGGGAAGGAGAAGATAACGGGGAATTTGCAATTCCAACAGAACAGCTGATTCCATCACTTGATGAGCTTTTCTGTCTACAAAAACACTGCAATTGCTAAGGCTGCCAGGGTGTGAAAAGTTGTGGATCAATCAAACCAACAGCGAGAAGTTTCCAAACAGAAGGAGGCTTTCTTATTTATCTCAACGTTTGCCTCAGCTTACACTATGTGGCCTGTTTTATCGGAAAAATGCCTTTTATTTTGCACAAAGATGCATCTGGTGTTTAATTTAAAGGCCTGTACAGCTATTGTGTATTCATTCACACATCCTCATGAAATTTGTGGTACCACAAAGTCAATACAGTAGTGATTACTTGTGGGTCATAATGGCTTAATGGATATAATGAGGAAAGATGTACTGGCTTGGTTCCTATCTGAGGTTTTCTTTTCAGCAATGTCAGCCTTGCTAATCGATTATTTCCCTGGTTGTAATGAGAAGTGAGCCAATCATAGTATTGTAGGCAGGATTCAAAATGGAAACCTTCCTATGCTGGAGCCAGAAAAAATGGTTGTGAAAAGAGTACATGAGATCATTGCAGCTGTACAGGTTGTTGTTACTTAACTCAGAATCTTAAACAGACATATTTCTCTAAAGATGCTGAAAAATCCGAGCAAACCGCTCCTACTGCCTCTGTGACAACTCAAAATGGCGATGTAGCTACGGTTTCAGGTAAACAAAAAGGTCTTTCTCTGTGGGCATCCATAATGTTGTCAGACATCGACTAACAATGTGAGCCTGTCACGGTGCACAAACGCCCGGAGGGATTACAATGCAGCCCGTTTTGCAGCTGCAGTGCCGTTGCTTAATACAGGACCAATTTCAAAAATGGTTGTCTCCATTAGTGACTTGGGCACAAAAACATGGGGAAATATGGTCTGATAATAATTGACCTGAATTTCTACCATTTGTCCAGGACATTAAAATCTTCCAGGACATGTGGACGGGCACCATTTTTTCCACTGGAAACCCTGGCTGGGAGATACAGTCCAGTCCTCATTTAAACCATTTAAAGCAGTAGTTTGAGATTTCGGGAAATAAGCTAACAAGTTTTTGTTTTTGTTGTTTTGGGTTACTCCTTTGGCAGGCTAGAGTCTAGAGTCTCCATGGCAACCTCAGGGTGATGACAAGACTCCAGAAAGACACCGTGTCTTAAATAATCTGGTACAGAAGTTAATTGGCTGCTGGCATCATATTTTACTTGCATACATTGATCTCATCTTACCATTCACAGGAAAGCTAATACACATATTTCCCAAAAGGCCAAACTGTTGCTTTAAGCTACAGCTTTCAATTTCATAAGTGTATATCAACTTTTTAATTAGGGTGAGGCAATATCACAAACTTTTGATCTGGTAAAAATTACTACCTAGGCTAGTGTCACCAATTTCAACACTTATATCAACACAAATTGTCCTTTAAAGTGGCTAATGCATGCACCATGTATGTGAGAGCAACGTCTAGTTTACAGTATGGGGTGAACACATCATTATATGCCATGAAATGATACATAATGCATGTTCTTGTCTGAATTAATGAGGTGATTGCTGTGTGGATGCACACAATGGCAGCAGATTAAAAAATGCCTTTTTTAATCTTTACTATTGATTCTAGTATCAATACTCAAATCGTGACTTAGTATTGTTAGTATCAGTACCCCTGATTTTGATTTAAAAAATGGAAACCTGAAAATATGTCAGCTGGAAAAACACTGCCTTTTACCATCATGGGTCAGTTTTTAATGGTCGCTACAACGGTACAGCAATCTCTGAATACTGACACTTTCCTGTTCTGATCCTCACAGTCTGGTGGTGCTGCTCCAAACCAGAATGACATTAGGCTTTTAGAGATAACAAGATTACCCCTGCTCTCCTTCATCATAGGAGGTGTAATTAGACAGGTAATGGAGAGGAGAGCAGCTCCGGGCCCATCCTTCTTAATCAAAAGAGTCATAACAATGCAAATACTGACCCTTTGTTGACTCAGATGCCTTACAGACTGATAATATTTTATCTTTTAAAGCAAGAGAAAGACAACAGAGCCCAGCAGAGCCAGTGAATTCAGATAATGATATGCACTTCTTAATTCATGGGAGGAGGAAAGTTATGAGTCAGCCGGGATGAATAAAATAGGTAATAAAAGCGGGAATGAGGGAATGATGAGTCTTTTGGGCTCCCTGCCCTCCACCGCTGCCCACCTCCTTCAAAGCCCATCCACCCACTCCTCCTCCTGCCTCGCACGAAATGGCACGGACTGTCTGCCTGTCTCTGTCTAGACCAGTGTCTCTACTGCTCCCTGTCTTGCTCTTTCATTTTCCTTTACCCCGTCTCTCCTTCTTGCCTCATCTCTTTCTACCTCTCCGCTCCGCCCTTCCCCCACCTGGGTCTGTCAGTCTCACTCTTTCTCCCTCTTATCAGACAGGCAGTGAAGCATGGGAAAGGTGTATGCAGTGAAGACAACAGCAGGGGAGCACAGGGCCGTGAAATGCAGGGAACAGAGACTTAAGAGACTACAGGGCCGAGGCTGAGTGACTGAATCAAGGGACTGTAGACTGTAATAAAAGAGAATATTCAGACTTAAGGTCGAGGGATGAGCATTACAAGCTGAGTTCGAGCTGAGACGACTACAACCGTAAAGCTCCCCTTTTCCATACTAAGGCTGAAACTCAGTCTCAAAACCTTTATTACAAAGTCAGTGTGAAAGAATAAATGAAGACAGTTGCAAGATATCCACATCGTCATAATTGTGATATTATATGCCAGCTGGACCTAATTTGCCCAGAGACTACATGCTGGTGGATGAAAATGGTCTGAGTCTGAGCATTGAGCATAATTAAACAACATGCTCATGCGCAAGAAGACATTTAAAAGACATTAATTAAACCTTTACAATCAGTGCAAATGAACAGTCAATGCAGTTCATAAAGTGGGGCAATTTGGGGCTATCCATTTGAAGGACAGGCTATTTTTAAGGCATATTTTGACTTTTACAAGTGATCATGGCAAAATTACACCAGTAACTTAAGTGAGTTCTCATGATTCACAACCTCAGGAGTACATTTAATTTTATTTAGAGAGTCAGATGAAAGAAATGCTAAAGGAAAGATTGTAGTGAGTTGCAGAGTTAGTAGCCCAGAGGTAACATAGGCTCTTTATAGCGATTCCTTCTCATTTTCAAATACACCTGTAGTGGTGGAAGAGTTATTTTGGGTATCCAAGGTTATGGGAGTAAAAGGTTTATTTTCTGCAGAGTCTATGTTGGACAACTGGCACTTGGAGGACTTCTAACACTTGAGTGGGCATGAAGTGAAAAGGTTGGATCGTATGTTTCTACAGACTGGGTATCATGAGTCATATTTCCAATAACAATGCACATTGCATCAGTCTTTCCGAAATTTATTTCAGCAGCATCACTGCGAAAAGTTTTTTTTTTTTTTTTTTTGCTTTTCTAGCTCATCAAGCTAGTGCTGTAAGAATAATAAATAACATAGAAATTATAAATATGTATACTGTACATGTGCTGGCACGCAATGTCACCTCCAAGTGGTGCCTGTATTTTTAAACACATCAGGAATTTTGAGTTTGAGTTTTGACCCCTTGAGTTTGCTGTAGCTGGTCAGCTATTAGTTTGTTTGCACACAGCATACATGAAATGTATGAAATAAGAAATATTTATATAAATATAAATGAAATATATATATCAGTATGAGCACACATATGGTTTTATGTTAAGCATTAAAAGTAAAACGGATTGTTAAGATAATATTATTGTGATGCTAATTTCTGTTAGCGTGTTAATGGTTATTATCATTATCAGTTAGCATCAAGCTATTTCACTATGCACTAGCTATTAATAGATATATAAAATCGATTCAGGAATCAAAATATCAACTCAAAAACCATAAAAAAAGTAAACTTATGTGAATTCATTTTTTCTCACCCCTAGTATCTACACTAAAAGATATCTGATTCAAGAAGTATAAGCCTGTGTACATAAAAACTTCTACTATGACTCCTAATTAGGTAAGAAACATCCAATCAAAGAGCTTAAATTCTCTCTGATGAGCTCTGCTTTGTAGAAACCTGTCACTATATTCAACAACTTAAATCACTTCACTTTAAGATTCTGGGTAAATTCTGGATACTTCAGCAAATGTGGTGCAACATTTTGTTCAAAGCTGTTACAACTCTGATTTGCATCTGACTGCTGACTGATGCTCATGGCTATTGTAATACTCAGAGACACTGGCTACAGTCATCCTAGTAATCCATAGTACTGATAATTATCCAGTAAACTCCTATGTTTCTGTATCATTGAACACTGGTTAAAATAATCCTTTGACAAGGGAATTAAAGAAACAAACTCCTAATACGTTGCAATATTATTTACCTGTAAATTATTGAAGCAGAGACAGGATGGTCTGTTATCCTCAATGGACTTTGTAGAGTGCAACAGGGTGTAAAGGCAATTTGATAATATTATTGAGAATAATTACAAACCACAATGCTAATGCAGCAACTCATTACAAGAGATAAGTTGTTTCAACACGAGCAGCAGGTAGCCCCATTTTGTCCACATGTGGGTTCTTTCTTTCCATCAACAATTGATTTTTTGTATAATCCTCATATTTTATTAATCAATTTTGGCTCTGGCTAATTGTGCTGTTATTATGTTAAGCTAAAATCTTAACACGGTGTTACCAAAGCAACGGGCGACACTGAGCAAATGAGAGTATGATGTCATTTCCACACAATACAGATACCCTACAGCCATGACGCAGTGAGGAGATAGGCGATATCTGTGAATGTGTGGTGGCAGACGAGTTGAATTTAAAGAGGGGACTGAGAGAAGATGGAGCAAAAAAGGAAGGATAAGGTTGAGAAAGCAGAGAGATTACACTCCCTGTGGGGGAAAGAGGCAGGCGGGAGAGGAAGAGTGAGAGAATCTGAGAGGGGACCTGAAGAGAGACGAGTATTAGATTCTAATGAAAAATCTGCCTGCAGGTATTCATCATACAGTATCTGCAGGCAAATCAATTCAGAGGAACACTGATGTATTCAGGCATTTGTTTTTAACACATAAGCTACCTCCCGCTGCTTGATTTTCAGAAATCCCACTATGTCTCAACCTAGGTTTTATTCTCATACCATTCTGGCTATGTTGCCTTTGCGGTCGCCTCCTCAATAGTAGAGATGACAGACTTGGAAAATCGAGACACGTCCCAAAATAGAGTGATCCCAACTGTGTTACTACAACAGGTTTAGGGCCCTATGATTTTTTCGATGCAGAAATGGATGGAAACGGATGGAATCTGGGAATTTGATGCTAAAACTGAAACTGTAAAATGCAGAATGTCGTGGGAAATGCAGATGAAAGTCCCGAGTTTGTTGATTGCATGAATGTATGTGGGGAGTCAAGCATTTTAAGCAAGGAGGAGCATTACCCAAACATTAGAGCAACCTTCATCAGACCCATTTACCCAGTGTGTCCTGCAGAAGATCTCTTTGATAAAACTGAATCTGGAAGAAATTAAAACTGATTTCACAGGGTGCTAAAGGTTTGTGACTCTGATTCTCAACATACCATTTTGATTGGAAGATAAGGGCAGCCAAATGACATCAGCTTTCTATGTGGCAAGAAACAGAGATCACAATCCCTACAAAGCAATCTAAGCCTGTCAGGACATTTTTGTTTTATCTGTTTGCCTCTGTTGAAACCAGATAGCTTAGTATGTGTGCATTTGTGTTGTGTGAAAAAAATTAAGAAAGGGTGCTTGGCCCACATTACTGTTTTGAATTACTTCTCCTTCATCTCCAAAATGGTTTTGCTGGGGTTGGGTTAGGGAGTGTAACACCTCCTGACCAAGGAGTTGGGTCCCATTGTTAAAGAGAATGGAAGCTCCCTGGTAAATCACTGAGACCATGCCTTGGTTCACTCCCAGTTAATGTCTACATGGACTGTCATCAAATCCACTGAAAAGAAAGCACAGGTTGGATTTCACCCTGCGGTCACAGGGGATAACACAACTGATCCCCCCCAATCCAACCACAAAAGCTGACACACCCTGAAATGAAGAACCAAACCCAACGACACACTCTCCTGCTCCTAACACGGGAGAAGAGGTCACAAGGTCAGATTAGGTAACCATCCGAGTAACCATCTGTCCAGAAAGTTTCCCATGACTTCGTGACATGCTGACAAAATCACTCACTAAAAGTTCAGGCTCAAAATGCGAAAGAGCAGGAAAGATAAACGATTCTTTGCTGATACTTTGTGTTCTGCATGTAAGCTCACACAGGTCTATTATGTGTCCTTTGCCCTGAGAGTTTTTGCTTTGGTGCTCCAGCAGTAGTTGTTACGTCAAACATGCCATGGAGGTCACAAATATATTGAGCAGGGCCTTCACCCTTCAGCAGACACCACAGTGCCTCTCACAGACAATAAACAAAGTCTTTAGTACACTGTGTCTCTTATCTTTTACTATCATTTACTCTGTGTATCTATAACTGAGAGCAGGACGGTTTGATGAAGAATGACCTGCGACAAAGAGTGAATTCATTTTCTTACACCTTTTTCATAAAGATGGTTGTCTTCATGTCTTGTCTGAAATGTAATGGACTATGTTCAACCTTGAAATTATGTTGATGGAAGTAAAAATCCTATTAACTAAGAAAGGATCGATTAAGAAATTTTAATTTGAAAACTCTTCTGGGAGCTGTGACAACACAAAATCAGGATGTAGAGGCAGAGCATGTGAAAGCGGGTTAGTTACACTCTTCATTCAGACAGCAATAACAAACAAATCAAAAAAGGACGATTAATATTAACGATAAATTACATGTTTTATACTTTAATTTAAATGAAAAATAAACTACAAATTAAATTAAATTAAAAATATATATATCATACAAAATTAAGCTCTGAATTAAATTGAATAAAATTATAAATTACATTTTAAATTTTTAAGTCAGTCAGTCTTTAGCAGGTAAGGTTGATCTAAATTAACGTTTAAACAGAATTTGGTTAAATGTAAAAATGAAAGTTAGAAATCAAATGAATTTTAATTAAATAAGTAAAAAAAATACATCCATAAATCATCTTTATTCATATCATACAGTGATTATTTAAGTCCTCTGACTTAGAACCTTCAGTGCTAAAATGCTCCGTGAATTACTCTGAGGGAGAGGGAGGGATGGGGCGTGACAGGAAATGTCTCGATGATTGTGACCTGCCAGGGCACAGCAGATTAAAAAGTTAACCTTAACTCTGGTGCAAAGCATCAAATGGTTATAATGGTCCCTTACAAATAAAATAAAGAGGTAGATTTAGCAAATGGCAGAAAATAACAAAGACTGTGTAGTCGTCGTAACACAAGTGAACTTTATAAACTTCATGAGCATCTGATGGAAGTATCTGAAATATCAAACAACTGAAAACCAGACATGTTATTAAGAATAAAGTTCCACCTCTATCCCCTAAATACAGATTAATAGTCAAGTAACCTGAGGAAATGTTCGAGATTTCTTAATACAAAATGTAAGTAAAGCTTTGAGCTTATATATCATCACATCAACATCAACACAATTTGATAATATACTCATCATCTAATTTTAAAGACTTAAATCAGCTTTGCAAAGGTGCTACAAAGTGTGACCTTTTAGAAATGGTTACTGTACACAACGAAAATACATCTGAACAGCTTCTCCCAGAAAAAGAAAGTCTTGTTGGCTCGTCTTTATCAATGGTGCTTAGAATTATTGAAGGCATTGCACATTCCTAGCTTGTACGTGCATTCAGGGATGCATTTTAACAGTGGATTCAAAATCTTCTGCAGTGTTAAGTAAAGTGTAGTGTGGGTGCTAAAGCAGACTGACAGATTTATTAAGTCAGGTTGCAAAGGAAATCTATACTCCCTTGTCTGTCTGCTTTTTAGGAACACATGGCCTTCAGCTCTGCAGAGAAAAAGCAAACCAAATCTAAAGCTAATCCCCTCATCACTCTGCTAAATCTACAGCCGTAGACCATGTGACCAGATGAGGCTGGAGGAGAGAGGGAGGAGGAGAGATGGAGGAAGACAAGGAAAAAAGAAAAAGGTGGAGGTGATTGAATAAGAAGAGACACAACAGGAGACGCAACAAGAGACAGTTGGCTGAACAACTGAACTGGGCATTGACTAGAACGGAGCACATCTTGTCATGCTGTTACTACGATCACATATTATTGTGGATGATTCCCTGTAGTTACATGTCCTGCATCTCTAACAATTTACAATCCAGAAGGATGCAGTAATCTCACAATCCATGGGGGATACACGCTGTTTTTCCCTAATAATGATACAGTGTGAACAACAGTTAGCTGATGGCTAGCAGAGATTAACACACAGCAGGACGGAGAGTGTCTGTTCAAAGGACGGTGGAACTAGTAAAAGTACTTTGAGTCTGGTGTAAACGTTACAGACACTTTACATCAGTGTTTACGTTTTACCAAACTTCTGTCAGAGATGAAAGCAACCAGATACATTTACTCCAGATCTGTACTGACATGCACTGCAGAGGTACTTCTGCTTAATAACCAAAAGGGTATATAAAGATGTTATTGCATACAAAGTGCTTTACATAAACTATGTCAGTAACAACAACTATAAATGATAAAGTAAAGAAATAACATTTGAATTTGTCGGCAGTTCACATTCATTTCTGGATGGTTTTTCGGGATGGTTCCTGGATGGTGGTGAAAAATGTTAGTCTGGTGCCCTGACAGTGCCAAAATGCCGAAAATCAGCAAAACCAAATTAAAATAAATCTCAGGCACATGGAAAGACTGTTAATCATCTCCTCCATCATACGCTGAGGAAACAGATAAGCCCAAAATATGCAGCCATTTATCTCGGTGTGTGTTCAGGATTTTAGCGGACACTAGCATGCTGCGCGGTCTTATCGTAGTTTAACAAGCAACCAAGACTTTCCACAACTCCTCATCTCTCCCTGCTCTCATTCTCCTTCAGTTTGACTTAATGCTGCCTGGTGAGAAGAGATCAAGAGGGGTCATGACGGACTAACTGTAAAAACGAGGCCATCTCAGAATAAGCACTGAAGAATGGAATAAATATGCAGACCCTCAACAGAAGCACTGATTAATTCTTGCCTTAACTTGCGGCACAGAAGGCAGGAGGACACCTTGGACAAATCTCCAGCCCTTCACAGACAGAGAAACAGAAACATACAATAATAACATACAAGAAACAGAAAATACATGAAAAGCGGTGTCGGGCTATTGTAATCAAATAATCAAGAAAGAGAAATTAGAAACAGCAAGCTGAGACCATCACTTGCATCGGTCACACACCCCTCAAATGCAACTGGAGGTCTTATTCCTATCTGTGACTCTCATGGCTCGTTTAAGCCCCTCTGCCTTCTGCTCAGACCCAATGAATGAATATACTGAGAACAAGAAGACTGCTCGTTTTCCTCCTGAAAGTCATGAAATTGGCCCAGGTGGAAGTAGACAGGGTTGAGATGTCTGTAAGTTTGGACCTAGCATTCCATGGAGTCTCTGAATTTGGGCTAAAGCTATTAGCTGACCACTCAATAAACTAATAGCTTTAGCCCAAACTCAGAGACTAATAGTTTACAGATTGACAGAATATAAAATCTTAAACAATTTCAAATTCTAAGCATTTATTTGTCCTCTTTGAGATAGTGGAATAAGCTCTAAATGTGGCATTGACATGTATAATATCACCATATAAAGCTGTTCTGGTGAATGTGTTAGCAAACAGCTGCTTATTTTTACATTCACAAAGCAAAATTAATGTTCATTTAGATTTGTGGATTCTTGTATCTGTCCACCAGACAACTGTGATTCAAGTATTCAGTCCTTTTAACCCTATTACTGTCTCAACTCGAGATATCTGGCTATTTAGCGACTAAATGCTCCTTTATGCGCACCAGCTGGCCGCCAACTTTGTCTGTGTGATGTTTGCTGTTAGGCAGGTACCAAAAACAACTGCCTGCTGCAGCTTGAAATGAGGTTGATGAGAATGCTGATGACTCTGAGCCAAACAGTGAAATTGTGGGCCGTGAAAAAACACAGATGCTAAAGTGAGCTGAGAGGAACTAAAGAGGTGCATGGTAATTCCCTTTAGGTACTACATCACTACCAGCATCCTCTTCTCACATTACATGTAGACATTTGGTTCATTGTTAATATAAAAATATTGATTAGTGCAGCAATATATATTATTATATTATACAGCACTCATAAATGCTGTGCCTTCACCGCTCCAGCTTCTCAAATATGAGCATATGCTGCTTTTTGTGTTTCATTTTCAATTGATCTTTGGGTTTTGGACAGTTGGTTATACATTGCAAACACTATGAAGACAGAACCTGGAGCAGTTCAGCATGTTTGATGTCGCTGATGTACTTTCATGACTTCATCCTGCATGCTGCATCCTCATGGTTAAACACGCTTATTGTAAATTGTGTTGGATTATTGGTAATTGCGTCATCGAAATAAATAAACGTATGGTAATAAATCATTAAAATGACTACATTTACATGTGATTAAAAAATGTTTCTGCCTTACTCTGAGCCACTGGTATGAGCAACATCTGAACTGCCAGCCTGGCTGAGTCTACGCTGACAACAGACAGCAACACACAGTGGAAACAGACATGGACAGAGAGTGATCTCTGCTCTATAGCCCTCAAAACATAGATGGATCAATAAAGTGCAGTCCACCCTAATCTGTGCACTCATTATTTGCAGTTATAATAGGTTCTAGCTGTGATGCGTTAAAAGGGGGAAAAAGAAAAAAACTCCTTCAATTCCTGTGAAGTTACCATGACATGTACACTTTAGGAACATCCACATTGTACCGAAATGGAATCCTACTGACTGAAACCACAGGGAATACGAAGGCTTTTCTTCATCCCATTGACAGGTACCCTTTGTGCAACATGACAGGAGCTCATGCCCAGCCCTTTCAGAAACCTACAGGTGACGTCACAGCCATTACATCCATGTTTCTCTGCTTTTCTGCTTCACAAGCTAGAGGGCGTAGTTCTCGCACCCAAAAGTAGGTACATTTACACCACACATGTGCATGTGCAGTTTCTTGAGTGTCTGTTGGGCTAATGTGACACTGCACACCCTCAATGGATTTGTTGACATGCTGGCCATGTTTTATTTTACTGTTGTGTGACATCCTTTATGCTGATCTGATTACTGTCACCAAAAACATCCAAGCACACTGCCAAAAGTCCACTAAATAAGTGATGTGAACATCTCCGCCTAATGCTATGATCCACTTGCACAAAGTGCATCATAGCAGACTACAACTCTAGGTACTTGGAAAGTCCACAAGCCAGCCACGCCAAAAACACAGGTAGCTTTGAATTTGAACCTACATTTGCCCTGAACAGAATACTGGAGGAGGTTTTCAGCAACAACAGTCCACAGTTCAGCAGACTCAGCCAAGAGGACTCTGAGTTGAAAGAGGGACTGCCTGAGCGAAAAATGGGTTAGTCTGAAAAAAGTAAGACACTGAAATGCATGTTTGTTTGATTGATAAATGCACAATGGTTGATAGTATTTACTCTTAACCATCAAGAAGGAACTTTTATTTGTACTGAGGGAGGGATGTCAAGCATGTTGACTGATGACAGTCACTACTGTAAAGTACACAGTGAAGGTGCCGTAAAGTAAGGTGATGAAAGAAACCATTGTGTGGGGAGTAACTTGGACAATAAAGTTGGTGTTTTCAGAATCAGAAGAGCTTTATTGCCAAGCACGATTTTACACACACGAGGAATCTGCTTTGGTGAGGTTGGTGCATGACACATCTATTAAAAAGAAGCTATTAAAAAAGTAAATAAAACAATAAGTAAAAAATATAGCACAAAAACTGAACACACTTGTTATTCTTATATATGCAGATCTGTCGTCCCCTCGTCGCACTAGGCGAGACAAACAAATGCAAACAACCATCACTACCAAACACTTTATTTCTGGCTGCCTAGAAGTTATTAAGAACAACATCTCTGTCTGACGTATGCTCATGTCTGTTTGCATGAACATGTCGTACATTGTGTGTCAACTGCAGATAATGGAGGTATAGCAGACTCTCTGAAGGATCTATTCACCATTGCTCCCTCAATTAGAGTCTTTGTTGTGGTAATCACGCTCCCAGCATCTGGGCTTTGTATTATCATCACTAACCCCCATTTAGCTACAACACCTCATTATTTTTTCTTGGCTGTCTTCATCTCGGCCCCGACAGTACAAGCACACATGAACACTGAGGTGGAGGGTGCTGCCTTTTTAAACATCGCTGTCAAATGTTATACAAATCAGGCACACGTGGTATGCTGCAATTTCTCTGTCAGTCATAACTTATCTCAAAATAGAGATGCATTTTATTTTATTTAACTTAAGATGACATTTGGCAGATTTTTTCATTTGCCCTTCAGTAGATCAGCCATATGGTAGCTGTAGCTAGTTTTATGGTGGAAAATAGCACATATTTATCCACTTTTGTGTCATATACGATATGCGTTTGCACCATCAAGCAGTAAATTAAACGACATTGGAAATCAGAGGCAGTGGCTGATGCTTGTGTCCACATGAATAAAACTGTCTTGAAAAGCAAAGAAAGTACATTGATTTAGTTGATCTGTTTTAGCCAACGGCCATTAAAAATAAAAACTATAAACTATGATATAATATTTTTTACATTTAAATGAGATGATGGCTTGTTGATATAAACAGGCTAACAGGGTTTTGGAGTCTGGTGGCTTTGGCAAGAGTGATATAGGGGCTGTGTCTGGTTAAACAAAAAGGATATTACTCTTCAATAAAAAGGTCTATCTCTGTAGGGATCCTTTATGTAATTATATCCGACTATTAGGATAAAAATCTGAGCCTGTCAATGGCAAAAACAAGAGCTTTTAGTGGACGTTCTATGACAGTGCACAAATGCCCGGAGGGGTTACATTAAAGCTCGTTTTGCAGCTATAAGTTGCAGTACTCTTGCTCAGCACCAGTTTGAAAGATTCTCGTGCTCATTATATAACAGACACAAAAACATGAGGAAATAGGGTCCATACACAGATAATATTTGACTGACTCCCATTTGTCCGGGAAACCCTGAATGTTGCATGTAGCACAGTCTCAGTATGTCTCTCAGTTTGTCTTTCATTCTGCAGCAGATCCCTCTTGTCCACAGTGGTTAGCTTTCTTTGTCAATATTGCACAAACTTTGCAAACATCACAAACCTGCACTGCCACACCCAGCCGAACAGAACAATGAGAGCACACACAGTAAGTCAACAGCCGACAACACATTTTCCAGAAATGTATGTGGACAGTGTAGCAGAATGGGAAAACAGGCTGCACCTAAAGAACGAATATCTTTGTGCATCTTTGCAGTTGACATAAAACTACATGTTGCATTCAGAAGGAGTTTGATGACATTTTCTTTGGCAGAGCGTGCTGTTCTCTGTAGATGGAACTTGGAAACAAACACCGACACTGAGTGAAAGCATTGTTGCTATCGCGCATGTCAGCGAAGACAAATAAGATGCTGAAGTGTCTACCACAACAGATGTCTGCATATTGTGTTTGCCTCTTGTAATAAAGATACAGCTCTTTTGTTTTGACTGTCCACTTGGAGTCTACATCATCAATGTAAGGCATTAATCTGTGAGGTAACGCAAGGATCTCTCTACATACAGTCAAGTAGAGGTACAGTGTATCTGATCACAAACATTCAAATAAACCCACAAAAAAAAAATAATGTTGGGTATTTTAGGTGCACAAATTATAGACCTACTTATCCCTGCTCTCTGCCAGTGTAAGATATGATTATAATAAATACGTCCATCTATTATCCATCCATTATCTGTAATCGCTTGTCATTTGCAGGGTCGTGGGGCGCTGGAGCCGACCCAAGCTGACGTCGAGTGAGAGGCGGGGTACACCCTGGAAAGGTCATCAGTTCATCACAGGACTGACGCACAGAGACAAACAACCACTCACACTCACATTCTCATCTACTGGAAATTCAGTCACCAATTAACCTGCATGTCTCTGGACACAGGAAACGCACAGAACCGGGAACCTTCTTGCTGTGAGGTAACAGTGCTAATCACTGGACCGCTGTGTGCAACATAAACATGTTGTACACATAATATTTGTATACCATATAGTGCCATTAACGCATTACAGATTTTCTGATGCATCTTCACCGTGATGCAGTAACATCAAGATGCTAATGAAACATAACAGCAGTTGCACAAAGAAACCTTTCAGTTGCGTGAAACATCAATCGTACATAATGTAGTGCTGGAAAAATGACTAGCATATCTAGAAAAGCACTTCAGCTTTTAAAACTTCCACATTTACATACATTTAAAAAGTCCATCTCTTCATTTTTTTCACCACCTAAAATTACGAGATAAAGCATTATAGTCACACACAAAAAAAATTCAATCCTTTAAAGGATTTAAATATTACTAAAAACCATTTGTGAAAAACAGCTCCTGTCTGGAACATTGTCTTAACACCGTCTTAATAAGCCCCCTCCAGAGTTTCCATGAAAACCTCAGCAGGAGCTTTAATGTCAATTTAAAAACCCTGCGTTACTTGCTCATTAAAAGAGGTGACATCCAGGATGAGGGGCACCAATCTGACATTTCCTGCTATACCACACATGTAATTAATAAGGCAATAATGGGAAAATATGACAATTAATCTTGCTCGAATATTAATCTAACAGTCCGCTTCATTCTCTGCCTTTAACTCATCAACAGAAGCTAAAAGAACTTTAACTAAACTCATAACTCGTGACCACTGCAAACATCCAGTCACCTGTTGTCACTATGCACCTCAGTACGACTAAAACGAGATGTTAGGTCATGTTCTGGCTAATCTACCAGGGGTTCAAATCATGAAGATCATTAAGTGATAATAATAACGATGAATAATTTATCAGGGGGAGATGACACAACAGATACCGTTGTGTTGTATGTTGAATATAAAGGTGATGATCAGAGCACTCTCTCTAGGTACTCTGAGCAATTCAGAGCCTTTACAGTAAACAAGTGCTGAAAGAGAGAAGCCCTGAGATCAATAAAAGGATCAGCAGGACTGTGAAATAAATTAATAAATCAGCAATCCATAACATGAGTCATAAGGGAAAAACTGGGAAAAAAAGACACTAAACTAAATTCCATTCAAATGGCACTGACAAGTAACTCATCAGCAGGGATGAAACGGACTTCACCTGAATGAGATGGATATAAAGGAGACAATTTCAGGGTTTTAACAACCTCTCAGTCGCCTCTTCTGTTGAACAAGCCAAGTTTCTCAAGTCAAGGAAATAAGGCGTTATTCAAACATCTGAGATCAAATCGTCTTCATCTGAGACCAGACCAGCAGAGAGAGGACAGCCATCATTTAAAAAAGATAGTTGTATTTATAGTTCTACTCAAATTACAAACATCGAGAAACAGCTACCTCCTGTGTTTTTATGTGCGTCAGTCCAAGCTGTTATAGCACCGGTGGCAAGTGTTGAAACAGACATTAACATTCTCACATGAAAATGATACGGCACAGTTTTTCTGTCGCTATTTATGATGCTGTGATGTGATTTGGGATTTTGCTCTTTCTGTATGAAAAGTTTGGCACGAGAGGCAATGCTGTAGCTACCTATCTGTCAAACAAAGCATCTGAACGCTGTGTAGCACTGGAGAGCCAGCAACGACAAATGAAAATTTCTTCAGAAGTAGCTGCGAGAGCACAGAGGTGCTAATGGTGCCAGTGGCGCCATCTGTTTTCACCAGCAGATGTGGTTCAGCCCAAAACGAGCAGACATCAAAAAAGAAAAATCCTGCTTGGAAGGCAGCCAGGACCCCCAATTTACAAGCTCTTCACCTCTCAGTCTGCATAAAATGTCCCGAGGACCAGGTTACGTTTAAACTAAGCAGGGTTTATGTAAATGTAAAAACCTTGTCACTCATTCTCTCTATCCCTCTCTTTATCCCTCTCTCTCAGTGTCTCTATATGACACCTGTTCATTTGAAAGCTAATTCTCTTTGATTTTATGGATGCAGCGTGTTGATAAAGGGCCGGGATAACGCAGCGAATCGAGCGGCCGTCCTACCCCTTCCCTGCGTCTCTAATTAAGATCCTGGTGCTGCAGTGCTAATGTTAATTCACAGGTGTCTGCTGCCTGCCAGTCACCATGGCAACCTCAAGGTATGCCATCTAATCTGTAACAGACGCACACATTTTTTTTTTTCTTCCTCTCCTCTTATCAGGACTGATTAATCTGGACAACAAACAACGCTCGCTGTGGTGGCGGCAACCTGCTGCCGATTTCTGCTCAACAGGAAATTGAGGCTGTCTGGTAAAAGTCAGATCTTAAAGTGCATTCTGGATTGTAAACAAACCGTAAAAGCATGTTCATGAAAGAGCAGTAAAGCCCCGTAGCTGCCCGACTTCCCAGGATGTTTGCTCAGGCCGTGCACAGTGGATCATAAATGTTCAGTTTTAGGACGGGGAGCTATGTGCTGCTCATCAACCTGTTCTCGTCAGATCGACGGGCTCGCTATGATGGGAGTTCAGGATTGATTTATTGCACGTCTACAGTTCATCTCAGTGCACCATCCATCTCTTTCAGCACTCAGTAGCCTGCAGGTGTTTATTAATCTATTTAATTCCAGCTCTCTCTGTGTACATTTCTAGCGATCAATACTGGGTGATAATCAAACGTATGATTACAAGGGAACATTTCCTTTGTAATGTTCATAGAGATTGCATCTAATGCAAAAGTGTGTTACAGGCTATTTAGCAGTGATTGTTTCATGTGGCATGATGATGCTGCTCAACACTTGCCTGCTTTGTCACATGACATTATATTGCAAGCTTAATCAAATCCAGAACATTTTACTTCAACATTTAAATATATTTGTTAAAGACGTGCGTTGACATTTCAGAGCGAATTTAGGGCTTTCCTAATGTGCCGTGTAATACTATCAAATGCTCATGTTAGCTAGGAAGTGGTTGAATGCAAGTGTTAGCTCTCGTCTAACAGTAGCTAATGGGTGATCAAATATGCCGGGGTTTTGGTTTTTTTTTTTCAATTTTCTTTTAATTTTCAGAGGTATTACATACAATCATGACATTGCCAATGTTTACAAGTAATCCAAAAGGTAAAAAAAACATCTCAACCTGATACCCTTCTTTTCCGACTCCTCCCCCCTTCTCTTCAAAGTTCCCATATAAAGAAAATTACGTAGTATGCAGTGTAAACATAATTTTGAAACATACATGTGTATCAAAAGTTTATATAAAAATAATCCCAGAGAACATATATGTAAATAAATAAACTCCAAAAAACAATAACAACAAAGTGCAAATAAAATTAGGCTTTCATGTGTATCCCCACATACCCACACCATGCACTCGCCCATGTCGCACACACCAGGAGTAGGAGATGGATAACAGTCAACTTCAACTTTCATTATAAAACGGAAAGGTGAAATCCGGCAATCTGATTGGCTGTTAACTGTGATATAATGAGCATATACCACAGATACTATTCTAAAAAGCCTTATCACAGCATGTCACTCCGCTTCAGGGAAGCAACAATGTTTCCATGACAACATCCAACTGTTTTTTTCCCATTAGAAATATGTCGTCAATCGTGTCCATCCATTCTCTCAATGTGGGGGGTTCAGGGTGCAACCAATGTCTGGTAATGTTTTTCTTAGCTGCAGTTATCATTCCAATTCCCCCCATATATATGAATTCGTGCATTTCCAGTGTAGTTCGCAGTAGTTATGCCATTCTTCTTTTATTATTTCATAGTGTCCTCTTTTCTATATCCTTCCATCTTGCATTATACTGCTGATTACATAAATTTAGTAAAGGCTTGATCTGTGCTGAGTGAAAGTAATTTCTCAGATGTGGGACTGCCATTCCGCCTTCTTTTTGAATTGTTAGCAGGATAGGGGCATGATCCGACAAATCAATAGTCGATTCTCAAGTACACATCATGTGGATAAGAATAATGCGCGTAATCTCGTTCTGTTGGGTGGACATCTCGCCAAAGATCAATCACCCCAAGTTCCGACATGAGAATCTTTATTTTTTTGTGAATTGCGGTTTGTGTGAAAGTTTTCGAGGAGTCTAGCCTTGGATTGAGTCGTATGTTCCAATCCCCTCCGCATATAAGTGTGCCTGTTGCTTCAAACATCAAGTCAAATATTTTTCTGTAAATTGCTATATTACTGCCAGGTGGAATGTAAACATTCAGTATTGATACTTCATTATCCTCTATTTTCCCTGAGACCACCAAGTATCTTCCTTCTTTATCTTTTATCTCTGAGGTCTTCTCAAAGGGAAGTCTTTGAGATATTAGGGTGGCTATGACCAGATTTGTATGATGAATAGAATACTTTTGAAAGTCCCAGCCTCCCCAATTTTTCATGCTCTTTCCAAGTCCAAAAACAGGATAATTAGAATAATTTTTCCCTACCTCAGAACAGACTGGTTCCTTGCAGTCATTGTAATTTAAGTTATGTAATAATCCCATCTTTTAGATGTTTTAGTTCCAGGTTAGCTCTTTCAGAGTTCGGAATGATTAAATAAACACAAGTTACTTATCCGGAACCTTATGATTTAGATAACTATCAAAATGTTTACTTAGTTGGGTGTGTGTTTCGTTTGAATTCCTGTAGCTTCCCTTTGTAGGATTTGTGTAAGGATTTCCACTGTCGTTGTGCTTCTGCATCCGTGTTTGATGTTCCCCTTGGGTCTCCGGCTGTCTGCCATGACAAAAGGAGCTGTAGCTCTCGGTGATCTTTGTCGATTGGAGCCGAAATGATGGTGACCAGGAGTCCCCATGTCGCCATGTCCTCTGTAGCTTCCACTGCGTTCTGGTATGTCTGGATGCCATCGTTGTAGTGGACCCGTAAACTTTATTTTTCGCTCCCTTAAGATCCTCTTCGCTTCAGTGTATTCATAACGTTTCTTAAGCACCGCGGCTGGATAATCGTGATCCACAAAGAAGCGGCTGTTCTTGTAGAGCACTGCCTTTTTCTGCCAGGCTCTGCGAATCACTTCTCCCTTGACTCTGTAACTCATGAACTTTGCAATAATGGACCGGGGTCTTGCCTGTGGGTTCTCCGGTTCAGGTGCACGGGTCCGGTGTGCTCGCTCGATCCCGAGTTCAGTATCTCCGGGAAAGTCCAGCGTATCCCTCAGTAGCTTATCCAGAAAGGCACATATGTATCCCCCTCCTCCTTCTCGGGTATGCCGTGGATCCAAAGGTTATCCCGGCGAGCTCACCCTTCTTGATCTATTAGCTTAGAATCCTTACTAGCTTGGTGATACATACCTTTTCATTAGTGTAGCCATAGCTTGCAGTGCTGTCTCGGTTTCTTCAATCCTACCTTCAGCTTCTTCTAGTCTGTTGTTTGTCTTATGTAGTTCTTGTTTAATCTCCGTGAGTTGTTGGTTATTGTCCCATCTGAAATCTTTCATCTCGCTCAGAATGGAGTGTAGGGAAGTACCTTCTGCTTCAGTATCTTTGTATGGCATTGGGGAGCTACTCCAGCTAGCCTGAGTTAGCGGAGGCCATTCATCCTCATTTCTTGTCATTGCTGTGTTCTGGGTTCTCCTGTTTGCCTTTTTGTTAGCCCTACTGTCTGTCATATTTGCCTCAATTTGTTGTTCAAGGTATTTTCAACTTTTTAGGGCTGTTTTCTGTGTCTGTCGGGCAGCACCAAAATCAGGCCGCCATCTTATACGTGACCCCGGAAGTCTCCCAAATATGCTGTTTTAATCCATTGTCGTTTATGTGATTCACTGAAAACCACTACATGACAATGTGCACTGCTGTAGACTAATCGTTCTCCAGTGGTTTTCACATGGCGCAGTAATAAAGCAGTGGCAATGCTTCTCCAGCAGATATGTAGCTGGAGGCGCTGTGTGCGCTTGTTGACCAATCACAGATGTGTGTGGCTTGCAGTGCAGGGCCCTAAACAAACAGACATGCAGCAAGAGCAAGAGGCAGAAAGATACATGACTGTATGTCCCAGCGCTCGCTGACAATAAATATTGTGGAAACAAACAGGGAACCAAGTATAAAACATGGAATATCGTGGAAATCTGGAAATGTGGATGCAATATATAAAAATCAAGTGTTTCCTGACCATTTTCCACAGCACCTAAGCTGAATGAGCAGGAAATTAAACATGCTGCAATGTTTCGGTGCCTCTCTCTCTCTCACATACACACACAAACACACACACAGCCATGTCAAAGAGGCCCTCTGATAGAGAGCAAGGCGGCGCACTAGCAAGAGCTCATGACTTCAACTAACTCTCAGAAGTGCAACCACATCAGCAGATGAAACACGAGTTCATTGAAGACATCATGGCTGTACACACAGAGTCAGATATTGTGCTGGAAAAAATTACAAAGTGATGTCTGTGTCTGGTCAACCTTTGTTGACAAGGAGGAGTCTGAACATTAGAGTAGCCTCTGTCAGAGCCATGATGTTCGAGCTGCACATGGAGGCTGTCCCGCAGAGGGTCCGACTGAACCTAAAACTGCTGAAATCAGCTTTCATTATTTTTAGACTTTTTCCGATTTCATTCAAAAAAAAAGAATATGCAGGTTCATGAATCTGCTTTTCATGATTTTGCGCTGTCTGACGTCATTCATTCATTTTACAGTGTATTTCTGGCACTGGCAGCATCTGGGAACTCGTCCCCTAAGAGCTGACGTCAACTGTCTCTAGCTCACTCTATTAGATATGGTACCATTTTAAAAATTACGCTTGATGTTGATTGCACAGTTTGGCCTGTACAGCAGCTTTTGTGCTTGAACATGTTGTGCAATCAAACGGGCACAAACAGCCTCTTCCATCAAAGCTCGTGGGGAAAATACACACAGGTGTCAAGACTCAAGTGTCAATCACGAAGCCTTATGTGATATTGTTTTTATCTGTGAAGCAGGGGGAGATGGGGGTTTGAAGAGAGACGTGCAGGCTGAGGGTAAGAACAAGAGTTTCAGAGATGAAAACGTGTCACGTGCGTTTGTTGATAAGGACAGCGTGGCAGGATGTTGTCGCTCTGTAAGAAGAGATGGATGAACTGCCGCTTTGTGAGAGAACAAACAGTGCAGCACTTTCCTCAATATCATCTTAATATGACAAGAGACCGGGGAGGAAAATAGCCCTCGCCCTTGTCTACACGGTGTTGATGACTAGTTAATGAAACTGCTTTCATTTCCTTTCATTCAGTTTATTGTTATTGTTGGAAAGTGGAAGTTGTGGCAATTCTATTTCCATAATAAAAATCAATATGGGTGTCACAGAAGTGGGCCCTTTCCTGTCGCTTATTTCCCAGTGAGAAATCAGGGAAGACAAATGCATGTAACATTTTCCAATATTGCACCTCCTCCATCACTGCACTGATGTTTTGGTGAATAAAAAAGGTATTTAAACCACAACGCATATTGATTGTTTCTGCTCCAAAATGCTGCAGCCCAATGCTTTATCTTTATCCGTCAATATTCCGATGATTATATTCCATAATGACACCGTTAAATGAGAAAACATTTCAACATAAATGATGACATCAATAATCTTCTCTCTTGAGCTTCATATTCATTCCATCAGTTATTTTGTGAGAGTAGACGGCAACATTTCTGAACCATAAATCTGTTTTTTGAAATAATTTACAGAGCTGCAATATTTAGGTGATTAATCAAATAGTAGATAAACAAAAAATGAATCTGCAACTATATTCGATAATCAAAGAACATTTTGAGAGAAATTCATTGCTGGGCTGTAACTAAGGATTATTTTCATTGTCGATTAATCTGTTGAGTATTTTCTTGGTTAATTGATTAGTTACTTGGTCTATAAAATGCCAGAAAATGTTGAAAAATGTTAATCTGTGTTTCCCAAAGCCCAAGGTGATATCCTCAAATGTCTTGTTTTGTCCACAATCCAAAGATATTCAGTTTACTGTCATAAAGTAGTAAAAAAATTAGAAAATATTCAGACAAACCTCTTTCTGCATCTGCTGACCTCTAGGGGCCAATTATCTCCCTACATGCTCCAAATGCATAGCAAATGACTTTTCTGCAACGCTGACCACCTGATGTTCTGCCCCCTGTGATCACAATGGTTGAGCAGTGCTAGTTGCTGAGGTTTGCCGACTGGTTTGAGCGACTGGGAGCTGACGTTGACAGGGTCACTGGAGTCCAGGTCAACAAAGGAGCAGCCACTGATCATTAATGGTGTTGGCTGCCAGGTGATAAATACAGCAAGGAATGCTCCTCATGGGTGGCCTGTTTGTGTCAGGACTCCACACAGTTGTAACATGCCTTTCAGTGCATTTATTCCTTAGACTGTATTTAACTCCACAGGTAATGATAGTTAGCCTTTTAGACACTTAGCACAGAGAAACAACGCAAATGTAATCTTATATAAAGCCTGGTTAAGACTATACGATTCAAGTCTGATTTTTGAGATGATTTTGTCGTGGCCGACGAATTACCAGTGTGACGTGCTAAACGACCTGTTGTACAGCGTCTGGGATGCCCCACGACAAAAAGACTAGCATGCCAGATAGTGTGACATCTACCACGACATGTTCTTGAGTGCTGACCAATCAGGTGCTCTCTCCAGAGCCAGGTAACCACCAAGACACGGAGAGAGTTAATGGCACTGTGATCGTTGAATCTGACACGTGAAAGTTTTGAGGACAAGCAGACATAACTTCCAAACATGTCTCTACTTATAGAAAAGACCCTTTTCAGAGTAGATGTTTTGATGTGAATGTAGGAAATGACCTTAATGATGGCTCTGTTCCATTAAGTGCCATGCCACTTAGCCAACATGAACAAATCAAGGGCCCTGCAATTGCACACCTAAAGTTATTAAGTATGCCTGTGCTTCCTCTGTTTTCGCATATCAAAATGTCTGACAAATGCTCTTAAAGGCAGCTTCAAATGAAGAGTAAGACAGAGCCATTACCTTAAACTCTGCAACAGCAGCATCCAGAACTGCCTCCCACACATCCCAGTGGATGTGCTGGTCTGACAACTTCAGCTAAACCTTTGGATTTGAATTATTACTCCTTTGTCTGGCAGCTTTAGAAACAGTAGTGGTGGGTGATATGGCCAAAATCTTCTGGCACAGTATATGTAATTTTATATTTAGAGTAACGGTATATAGCACGGTATTGTAATTGTTCTATGAAATTAATAAATTGTTTAAAATAACCATACCGTCCCAAACTTCATCACATTTGATTATTGTCTTCTTTTATTTGGAATTTCCAGACAAACAAACACAACTGCCTCACATGAGACAGCACTTGAGTTTAAAAAGACTCAAAAGAGTAAAACTAACGTTCTTTCTCTAAATGAGAACAACAGTGGAGTAACAGAGGTGCATTATTGCCACCACCTGTCGCTGTCAGGTCACGTGGGAGCAGTCTTGCTGCACAAATCACGTGACCTTGCAAGGCAGCTACATCGTGCTGCTGACCACGAATATATAGCAGAGATGTTAAAGCCATTTTCTCATATGAACTCCGGACAGTGTCCACAGAACCAGGTCTGGATACTGTCCAGATTTGCCCTTTCACACATGGAGCACCTTGGTCTGTTACAGTATTATTAATCCAAAAATATCATATTTAATAGTAAAATACAGACAAGGAGCATCTTACTGCACAATGAGTACTTTTGATACTATAAGTAAGTTGGATTGATAATACATAATTTTACTTCAGAGAGGGTTTGAATGCAGGACTTTTACTTGTCGTTGAGTATTTTCACAGTGTGGTATTGCTCCTTTTACTCCACCCCACTGTCTACTGGGGCCCTTTCCCCTCTAAACATAACAGATGGTTTCATGTAAATAGCAGTTTGGGGTCCAAATTATCCAATATTTCACCAACAGAAAAAATTTGTCCAAAAGCTCAAAAGATAAATCTGTGACATACGTGATATGGGATATGTTTCTCACAGTGGGCATTTAGACTTTAATGGTGGAAACCGCTCAAATGTAACTACTGACATTAACAGACTTGTCTTCAGCACACAGTGTGTGACAAGTCAAAATGCTTGCAGTGCAACAGCTTCATTGGACTGCTGACACACAAAGGGGTGCTCTTTTACAATTTATCAAACACCACTGCATTAATGGGGTTTCAGGTGTTTCTAAACCATCTGTACATCAGTTCCTCTGACAGTGGGCGAACACACCAAAATGTAAAAAAAAAAAAAAAAAAAAATCAGCAATTGAGACTGGGCACACATTCAAACATCGTGAGGGCCACTAATTAAACATCTTCTCATCAACATAATCTTTTGTGTGAGGGTTAATGCTGAAAGGAAAAACACAGTGTGCTATAATTACACTGGATGGCAATTTAAACTGCAATACTCAACCCCCCACTAGACACACACACACACACACTCGTCTCATTCCTTCACTCAGAGAACACTCTACTCTCTGGTTGCCATAGTAATCCCAAGGCCAATAACAGCCCTAAACCTTTCCTCCCTGATGTCGAGGAAGCAGGGGATGAAAATTGCCCCAATCAAATTTGCTCTACAGAGTATAGGTTTTCATTGTCGCCACCACGTCACACCCGGATCCTGCACCCATTCCCAGACACCCAGCCTACAATGTGTTTCTCCCATCTTCCACCCAAGCCTGGAGAAGACAGCATTATAAATCAATTTCCAAGCTGTGAGAGGCATCCGGCAGAGGATGGAAATCAACAATGGCAGATGAAGGATATTGGAAAACATTTTCTTGCCACCACAGTGAGCGAGTGCAGGCAATGGCATCATCCAATGTGCAGCTGGCACAGAAAAACTAATAGTATTTTAGCGTGTGCATGCGTGTGCGGGTGATGAATTAGGGGTGAGGAAAGGGGGAGAGGATCTGAACGGTGCAAGTCCGTTGCTTGTGTGGAGCCCTGGATAATAAATAGTGGAAATGTTCAGTCATACCAGGCAAAGTTGTTTCAGGTAACTCAGCTGCTGAATGATGTGAAGGTCGAGGGGACAAAAAGGTGCTCACACTTCTCATGAACCATCGGTCAGATCCAAATAACCCACGAGTGCATATATGTGTTCTCTGGGGATTTGTGAACCTATGAAGTTGATTGATTTGGATATCATCACCTCATCTGACAGCTAGAAATTCACAAGCTGAATGTATTCATCAGTGAAGTCAGACTGTGGGGTTTGCAGTATGTGTATAGGTCAAAGCATCATTAGAGCTTGAAGTTCATGTTTAAAGCAGTGAGAATTCATTCTGAGCCATGCTAGCGGCTTGGATGTGTCAGTCAATCCAGCTCTATGATCCAGACTTCTGCCTAAAACTGAGACCCGTACCCCGGCCCGTCCCAAGCATTTCCTCCAGCCCACCAGGGACCCGAAGCCGGACCCAGACAGAGACTACAGTTTTGTCATTTCTTCTTCAAAGACAATGCTATATACTTGCTTTGAAAAAGGCTTTCTCACAAATAGTGTTGAATATTCTGAAAACGGATATTTACAATGTGGCATGGTGGCTCGCACCAGCATAAAACACATAGCTAACATGTAATCCAATACTCGCGATAACTCAGTATAGTTGCAATAAATTGCACACAATTCAGCTGACGACCACCATGTAGCATCTCCAAATCAAAATGAAAATTATCTGTCTTACCGGTTAGTAGATCAGTTATGCCTCTCCCCAAACACTGACCATGTGGACATGGCTGGTAAATTTCTTCTCCAGATGAACTTGGCAACAGTCCAAAATAATGCCGAATAGGCGCCATGATGAAGATGTGAAAGGACGGTTGGAGTTTTGTATATCTTCTCACAACAAGTTTATAATGTTTCCACAAAACAATGGCCTACCACGAATCGCTGGGGATTTTTGGAAACTCACCTAAAGCATTTTTTTTTTTTTGCCTTATTTCGTCCAATACTGGCCGTGAGCTTGCCAAGCTAACATCACCTATCGACTAGCTACAATTCTTGTCGCTTCCCAGTGGCCATTGCGTAACTGCTTGCGTCACGTGACACAAGTCCAGGCAAATGATTGGCAGAGAGTCAGCCACAAAAAAAGAGTATTTTCTTATTAAAACCTATTTCTTATTTGAAATCAGAGGTCAGGTTGCCGAACACTAGTCAAGTTAAAACATCTTAAATACAGGTGATCTGGCTTTGTTGATCGCCTGACTTTTCCTCTAGCGCCCCCATGAGGCTGCCATTTGTGACGTCAGGACAGCTTTTATGTGGATTGCCATGAAATCTGGTACCATCCTTTGTGTCCCTCTCAGAACAAATTTAATAAAAAAAAATTGAATTTGCTCAGTCCATTAGTTTATGACTAAATACCAGCAAAACCAGTGACATTCTCATCAGCCTCAGCTGTGGAACATTAAATATAGTAAACATTACATCTGCTTAATGCTGGCTTTGTCTTTGTAAGCGAGCATGCAGCACAGTTAGCTTAAAGCACTGCTGGTTCACTCCCCTTATAGTTCTGCTTTGGTCTCCACCACACATCCGTCTCTTTAGCTGCTAAATGCATCACTCAGTTTCATTTACATTGTCCTAAATCACAATTTCTTCAGGGGGCTTTACAAACAGTACAGTGTACAATATCTTCTGTCCTTAGACCGCTAATATGGGTAAGGAAGAATTCTCCCCACTACAGGTGATCTGTCTCGTGTATTGCAGTCAGGATATAGTGACAGTTTCAGCATAAATGGCAGAAAGTTATTTTTTATAAAAGTTACCTACTGAACCTTTAAAGCTGTTGTTAAAAAAGACAAATAAGCATGCAGTGCAATAGAAATGTGACACTGGCAGAGTTATTACAGGGTTTCCCCTGATATGTAACTGCTCCTGTCTCCTCCAGCCTCCCACGCACCTCCTCACCAAATAGGCAGCTCCAAGACTGACTCCTCCCTGAGGCTAATGGTGATGGTGCAGTATTCTTACCCTGCCAATTAAAGACAGCGTGGAAGAGAGCTGATTAGTACCTCTGTTTGTGTAAGCTATTAAAGCTAATTCAGGGTAGAAGAGGGACAGTGGTTGTGAAGGACTGGAGGCCTGACAACCCTGCTGGATATGGGATATTAAATGGGAGGCTTTCATTAACAACGCTTTGTGTTAGTCTGGGGGAGCATGAGTGTCACATAACTGTGGTAAAATCAAGTAATTGGAAAGACAGGAAAGATGCAGAGCAGGCAGACATGAGGGAAGCAGGGAGAACAAGGTGGTGATGCTTTCCTGCAAATGCTGGAAATTTACTCAAAGTTAGAGGAGAGCCTTGAGGGGTGTTTTCATCTTCTCTTTCTCATGATGTGCAAATAAAATGTCCATATAGTTGCCTCGGTAAAAACAAAGAGATGCCAGCCTGCTGTGCATAACAGGGTGGAATCAAAGTTTTTCAGGGTCCAAGCTTTTTTGTACCCTTAAAAGTGTCTGTGTCTCAGACACTGTAAAAGCTGGTTCTCAAATTTGGCAGATTGGTTGGAAATCTCCCCATGACTCAGCCCAAAAAAAATGAAAAATGGCCAGTTGGTGGTGCTATAACAGCAAACTTTGTGTTTTGCAAGGGAATGTCCTGCTCCTAACAGCTTTGGAAATTTCATACCTGTACTTTTAGATTGGATTATACTGTACATTCATTACAGTGGTTCTATACAAGCCACTGTACAAAACTCTACAAATGCTTTAAAGACCTTTCAAAAATGCCTCTGTCAGACCCCACTATTTCATCTATGGAAGTGCTGTTAAAAATGTTTCTGGTGGCATTTATACATTGTTGGACAGTTTCTATTGAAAGAACAGAAAATGAGCTGTAACAAAAACTGGACCTTCCAGAGGACATGAACAGTGTGCACAGTATGGAGCCCAATAGACAAACCAGAACTGACATTTTTAACCACTATTGAAGCATCATGTGTTGGCACAATGTATATGTTGTTGGCAGATATGTACAAAAAATACTACTACAGTAAGTTACAGCAATAAACACTATTTTCTCAATTAAGATATATTGTTTTTGTACAGTTTACAGTGTGCTGATTTATTTCGAGTAAAGTTTACTGTCATGCTATCTTCTATTTGCTGTTATAAACATATTTAATAACAAAGTGTTCTGTCCTACTGGAAAATATTCTGCCTCAGACGTGATCCAAATCTTACAAATCCTTATTAAAAATGTTGATGCACCATGTGTCTCAAAAATGTCTCATGAGTTAATAAAGGCACTCTTGTTTTTATCTTTTTGGCACTGCATTTTTTCAAATAGTCCAAAGGGTTTTTAAATGGTTTATGTAACATAAGAAGTGGGAAGATTTCTGAAGCCCATAATAAAACATCTAATCCTTCGGTTTATCTGCGGGGAAAAGCAGTTTTTTCTACTGGATAGCACCATTAAGGGAAGAAAAACATTACTGACCAATATATCAGATTTAATTTTGACCTCAAAATCCCTGAATCAGTTGACCTGTATTAGCAAGCAGCCCAGAGCTTCAGTTCTGACTCCCTCAGTCTGTACACACCACCAGTGGACATGCAGTACCAATGCTTGGTAATTCCACTCATTACATCATCTAAAATAAGTGCAATGCTGAACTGTAAATCAATAACGACATAAGCAGATATGATGTGGAACTTTTCCTTTAATTAAAGTTTTTCACACCCATTAACACAGTAAAGCCAGAGAACAGCTGTCAGTGGTTGTAGCATCACAATAAAAAAGTATCTACCTGCACAGGCCAGACACACAACAAGAACAGCAACAGCACATGGAAACCAGCTTCCATTGTTTGTCTAAGTCTGGAAAGAAATTAAACATTTCAGTGTCAAGTAATGGACCGGCAGTTTTCAGTTTCATTTTTCAGAGAGAGCCTGTCAAGACAGGAAGACTTGAGAGACACTTCAGCATATATACAGAATATTAAAAAAGCTTAAGGAATTAAAAGTGACTATCAATGAAATACAACATCCAACTGACCACCACCACTCTAGGTCTCACTCACACACACACACACACACACACACACACACACACACACACACACACACACACACACACACACACACACACAGGCACTGATGCTTTCCTCAGTTCTCATTTTAAATGCTATAATTCAGGCCATGTACCTAATTAAAAGGCTATCGAGTGCAGAGATATAAGGACAGATTTCCACCACAACAACAACAACAGACTGGATAATACGAAAGTTAATTCTGGTAATTCCTCTGTGGATCAGATAAAGGTTTGCATTTAAAATGAAAAACCTTGCTTTTAACCACACAACTGGGTTGTTTGTTGGTTCACCGGTTTGGTCCAAGTGTCTTGACAACTACTGAATAAATTATCATAACATTTGGTACATGCATTCATGGTCCTCACTAATTTTTCAGTGAGCCAGGACAGCCGTTTCTTCCCGTTTTCCATCTTTGCGCTAAGCTAAGCAAATCACCTCCCAGCTCTAGCTTAATATTTAGTTTATGAAAGCGCTAGTATTGATCTTCTTTCTAGACAAGAAAGCCAAAAAGCACATTTCTCAAAATGTCAAACCATTGCCTGAAAAACAAATAACCGAATTCCCATCGGCTTCAGCTACACTTTGAGATTAATGCTTACATAATCCGCTAACATGCTAATGGTAGCAGAAGACTGGATAGAAACAGCCTTGCTTAAACTGATGAAAGTAGAGCCAAGGCTGAGAAGCTGAGTCTGAAATGTTGACTGTGCAGAAGGCAAACCTTTTTTTTTAAGAATTCTGTAGCGACAACACGTTCCTTTCACTGGCAAAACATATTTTATCTCCCATCTTGAATCAATCCAACAATTTTGAGACCATTAATTTGCTTGCAAGGCTACTGACTGGTTAAACTTTGCTTTTGGGACACAGCTTTGGGACTGTAAACAAACTTTTTACAGGGATTATTGAGGATGTTTGGATTTAAAAAAAAAAAAAAAAAAAAAAAGTTTAACACTGCCACAGGGGAAAAAGGCAGGGGGGCTTGAAGGTGGGTTTATCAGGACACTGTGTAATGTATTTAATCTTTTCTGAAACCACCTGGGGACAGGAAGTGAAACAAAAAATGGTTTCTTATCAAATGTTTTTCAGTAGGTTTTGGTCAGCTTGTAGCAAAGAAAGTCGAAGAAACACACAAAAAAGTAACAGTGATTTTACCTCCCATCAAATTAAGACCACTTAGAGCACCTCTTACAGCTACAATACAGTATTTCTTCAGATATGTTTACTGATAAGGTTGTTCTATTCAGACACGTGGACAAGCTTTTCACCATTTGCAGAGTATGACTGTGACCAGGCCACACTTGTTGATAGCACAGCCTGGCCAGACAGAAGTCGTCAGATCCAGGAACTGTTTATTGATTTTCCTCCCTGCATTTCAATTCTATTAAATAAAGCCACATTAAAACAGGCAAAGCATTTAGTTATAAAAATCGGACTCAGTTAGACGATTTGCAGAACACATCACCCATATTCGCGTCAGCAGCAAATCCTCAATTAGAGCCCGAGGCGACCCACCACTACACAATAAGAATCCACTTTAATTTAGCACTGATGATACTGAAGTACGTTAGTCATGCTAGAAGAAAACTCAGAGAGGGTTTGGTAACAACAGGGTTGAGTACAATTCAGGAAGTCTGAGAAGAAAATACAATAACTCTACGAGCAGGCACTGTATGTTTGTAACAGCAATTACAACAGATCACTGACTTTCACACCATAACAACCATCACTTTCACTGCATATGAAGTATATAGAAAGCATATCAATAGCAGTGCTACAAGTGAGCTACAAACACCAGGTGAGAGTAATCCTCACAGAATTAAGCTGAAGCTTTGGGCCAGTGTGTGAGAAACCTCAGTGATTTGCATCTCTCTGATGTCTCTGACGTCTCTGACTTCTTTTCCGGCTGTAGTCGCTCTCCTCACCCGAGCACTCGAGGCTGCAATCACATGCAATTTCTTCTAATTCTTCAGATGGACAGCTGAGCGCACAGAGAGAAGAGGGCTGCTTGTTCATGTCAAAACACATGACATCGTTTTCCTACTTGTTTTTTCCTGTTTCTTTCATGACATTTCGTCTCCTTCCCCCGGGCTTCATTAACGTTGAAAGAGACATATTTAAAATGCCTCTTATCAGAACTTCTCAGTTGCTGGTGCATAATTGGCATTTCGCTGACAATCGTAGAAACAAGTACATATGTAGTTATGTGCAATACAAATCCAACACACGTTTAGAGTCATTTCAAACTGTTCAAAAGCTTTTTACAAAATACTACATAGAAAGTTCACAATTTTGGACAAAATGTCATGCTAATCCAAACACACTCTCTTTCTCTCCCACACACACATACATAGTAAGGCTTTAGGGCTTCATAAAACTTTGAGCATGTCATGCAAACACCAGTGTGTCAGTGACATATTCGTGCCATGCAACTGGTCCTCTGCACTGACATCAGTGCTCTGCTCATATAAGACATTAAATACATTAACATGCACACAAGTTACTGTATTTGTCCACTGCCGATACTGTGACTGAGGCAACAGACTGGTTGCATAAGTCGTTACTGTTAAATCCTGTTTTTACATGATGGATGGATCTGACTTTTAATCACTTTTTGCCATAAAAATTAACCACAAAGCAGTTAAATTAAGCACTTTGCCACTGCCACTTCTATTAAAATGACTTGTAAAATGATATCCGTCAAGTGCTACTTCAGAAAAAAACACTGGGAGAGACGGATTTGACGTGTAGCATGTGACTGGACATTTTTGGAAAGTGGAAAGAAAACTTAAATCACTGTGTGACTGACTCAAAAACTCTAAGCTAATCGTCTCTGCTGCTCCCGTGTTCGTGGTGTCTGTGCATGTACAACACAGAAGTATCGCCAAGCCCTCTCAATGCAGAGTGAAGATGTTGGTTTCAATGTAGGTGTATTTGGCAAGCGCCTGTTGCCTAGTTGCAGAAGATTTAATCATGGTGCCCACACTAGATGAGGCTGCAGCTGTAAGGTGCACACAGGTTCTTCAACCAGACAGAAATAAAGTACATATCAAATAATACGAAGTAATATCCTTCTCATATATCCAGCACACATTTCTTCCATGTACAGTGAGCTGTGTTTCATGCAGTTAAAGTCATAACTGATGGCTATTAAAGATATTAAAATCCAGACACACTCCATAAATGTCTGCCTATAATTTTTAAACCTAATTTTTAAAAAGCACGGAAATAAAATCAGCAAGTACAAAGAAATCCCAAAATAATTTTAAAGATTTTTCATTTCTTACTTGAAATCAACTAACAACACTAGAAACAGATTGAAAAGCACTGTGCGGGTCCCGATTTTGTTTGTGTACTTTGTATGTGTGCTGCAATTCACAGCCTGCTGCTGTTTTCATGCTATTCTGCTGATTGACAGTGGCGGCAGTTATGGGCTAACAAAAGTAGGAATTAAAATATATTTAAGAGGTTATGAGGAAGAAAATGCATTCAATATGTTTGTTCGACCTCAAGTATTCATACAGTGCGTTTTGGTAAATAGGGCTAAATGTAAACACAATTTTGTTTGTTAACCAGAAAACTCCACGGGGCACCTTTAACTTTAACTTTACTACAGACAAAACTCTGTTTGCAGCACAGACACATTACTGAGGTTTTCTTCACTGTTAATAACATAATTACATGATCAGATTATGTTTGCTTACTTACTTGTTTTACTGATCTTTTTATAATTTCATTTTTGATGTGCATGTAAATGTATCCATTGTGGCTGCTCTGTTTGTCCCTCGCCCTCCACTGTAGAAGGCGGGATATGGCAACTGGGATCAAAGGGTCATTTGCACATCAGGATGTAGTGCCACTTCAAAGGCTGCACTGAGTCACAAAAGCATCTTTGTGCTGGACATGAGAACGGTGTAGCCAATGTAGAATCACATCCCGTGGATTTATGTCACATTACAATGATAAAACCACGCCACACATGACGAGCACAGGGCAGGCAAGGACACCAGGACAGGTGGATGCACAGGTGTTGACAAACCTTTGAACCAGACCTGGCTGAGGAAGTTGGCTGGGAGATATGTCCAGAAAAAACCCCTTTCATCTGTCCAATTCATCTGTTGCTACTGAGCCCAGCTTGGTTTAATGAGTATTCATTTCTGGGAGAAGGAACCAGACAGACCTCAACCACCATAAATCCTTCATCCATCCATGTAGATCAAGAGATTCATTTTCTTCTGTTTTTTTTGTCAGATCTTTGAAGAAAGCCTTTCTTTAACTCTTCTTTTGCTCTCCTTTTATTGTAATGCTCACTGTTTTCATCTGTTGGAGCCGTTTGTATAGAAACCAGTGCAAACATCTAATTTAAGTTTCAATTCGTTTCCTTGTTGTTTTTTTTGTCCCCTTTGACCTCCAGGTCCTGTGGCTTTAAAGGCCTGAGAGCAGCTTTGTTAGAGGCATCTCTCGCTCTCCCAGCAGTGTGTCCCTCTTGAGGCTGGTGCCTTTGTTCACCACCTTGAACTTCACCGACAGGTTCTTCACCTGAACCGAGCTAATCGAGTCAAAGAAGAAGTCCTCGTTGAAGACCGGGTTGCGGCTGTTCTTGATGATGTTGCTCCGTTGCTTCTGCAGCTTCCCCGGGTTCAGGTAGACGGACACGCAGCAGTTGATGCTCTTGATGTCAAAGTGCTTGTCGTAAAGACTCTCAGCCGCCAGGATGCGGATGAGCAGGCGGGAGGTGCTGGAGTCGTAGTTGGCGCTGATCCTCACCGACCCGCCTTTGTGCAGATTGATGGTGTGCTCCCGTTGGAGCCCATGGTCTGTTGCTCCAGCCCCGCCGTGGAATGAGGGCAAGTGGAGCCGTCGCTGGATGTTGGGGCTGGGCTCGGCTGAGCTGCACTCATCGGTGGAGAGGGAGCTGTGGCGGGCAAATGTCCGCTTGGCTTTCACGACTTTGGCCTGCGTCTCGTGGGTGAAGATCTTGAGCAGGGAGGCAGAGCGGGACAGCAGAGGAGAGCTGAAGGGAGAGGACTCGGCAGAGGAGCAGGTGTCACTTTCCCCGCCGCTGAAGTATCGATAAGGATTCATGTGAGAGGTGTTGAAGTCAGCTGGATTCAGATGGTTTCCACCTTCGCTGCCCTTCCCCTTCCTCTGGGTGTTTGGGGATGTGTTAGGGCTGGCATGCTCGCAGTGGAACAGTGACTCTTTGCGGCGAGTGTGGGGGCTTTCCTTCAAGGTTGCAAAGCCATAAGGTGTGTGAGTCTTGGGAACATAGGGCAGGGACATTGCTGTTTGGGACTGGGGGTCTGCATTGGTGTCTCCAGCCACAACATCATCAGCACTCTCTATCTGTATGATGTGACGATTCGCTGCTCGCAGCAAGTTCTTGGTGTCTCCTGCGATCTTGGCGACCAGGCGTGGACTTCTTGGGCTGCTGATCTTCTTCCCACTGCTGATGGTTTGCTCTGAAGTTGAGGGTTGCAATCCTTCTTTGGGCTTCACATTAGGAATCTCAGGTTCTGGAGGGCTGCTGACCAGCTTCGGAGGAATGAAAAAGTCTGGGATCTTGTCGGGGGTGAGCACGTTGCTGTAGGACGGGGTGACGCCTTTCTTGTCTCCGTTCTCCCCCTGTCGCAGCACGCCAGTCTCCACTGACCCGCGGATCTTATCCAGAACCCACATGGTCCCACCAGCCAGTGGGATGTGTGGGTGTGAGGAGTAGATGCAGTCAGGTGTGTCTGCAATTAATAACACATGGGGGTGGGGTGGGGTGTAAATGATCAGAGGATGGTTACTCCACAGGGAGCAGAGATAAAAATAACACAGAGGTGTTGAAGCACTGATGAGCAGTCTATGTTGAAACTATAAGTACCTAAAGGTTCAAGACTGTATAAACACGACATACTGAAGCTTTTCTTGGCTTGTTTCATTTTAAGAAACAGGAACTAATGGCCATCACGTCTCAATAGGCAGTAATGTCTGAAGGTCTGTGAACTGACAAATTTCAACTTGATTACAATACACAAAACAGTTATTGTCTTAGCCTGGCTTCAATGATTGGTCATAATAAATATATAGAAATGTAAATAAGCTGTAAAGACAGTCTGGGAAGATATTTATAATAAGAAAGTGGCTGCTTTACTGTTTTCTTTTGAATCTTTAAATTTAAAGGTATTTTATTTTACTATTAATTGACATCGTGTTAACATGAAATATCTTTGCTCCCTCCTTTCCTGCTATAACTGAGAACCGTTTACGTGCACTTTATGCTTCTTCTATCCTTGACCTCTTCAGAAAATTCAGATTTGATTTTGGTTTTCAGACTTAACCAAAAAACATAACGTCGGATTGATTTTTGCCGAAATGAATAAAACTAAAGATTATCTAACAACAGATGATCTTTCTGCTCCTTTAGATCATTTGGATTTATGACTTTTAAGAGCAAAAAGTTGAAGGAAAACATTAGTAAAAGTACCAAACGAATATTCAATTCAACAGGTGCCGGAAAGCTTCCTCTTATTGCGCACCACTCAGTTTTTTTTAAAACCTCTAACGTCCAAGTGTCTTCACGTTTAAGGGCTCACACGCTGCTCCTGCCTCCAGAAATGTTTAAAAATACACTTACAGCACTGCAGAGAAGGACACGCTCCTCTTTGTCCGCTTGCTCCGTCAGTAACAGGTGTTTTCTCCCCGGTAAATCGTGTGCGCTCCTCGGCGCTGCTCTGCGCCCTAAGACGATCTCCGCTCCGGAACGCCGGTCATGCGCTTTATACGCGGCACAGGACCGCGGCTGACCAATAAGAATAAACTGTGCGTTTCCCAGCAGGGCCAACTAGAAAACACACTGGTTACATATCACAGGCAGAGGGATCTTACAGGTGGGTTTAACATATTTAGCCAGCGCGCACTGCCCAAATAAATCATACTTTATGGGAATATCTGTGCTGGTGTCACAATAACGACAAGTACACTTTGCCACATTAGAATATCACGGTCACTGCTTCACTCACCTTGTTTTCGTTCCCCTGGAATTAAAACTTGTCTTTTAATTGATTTCACTCTTGAGAAGGCATGAGCCATTTTTTTTTTATTTTCAACAGCACAGACAGCACAGAGCTTTGGTGCGTCAGTAAGTCATTGTATGTGTTAAGATCAGTTGAGCTGGAAGAGCATATGCAGTTGAAAAGACAATGCTGTGTGGAGGACATGCACCTGTGAGGTTCAATTCGTGCTCCCAGTCTTCTTCTTCTTCTTTTTTTTTTTTTTGGGTCTGTCTTTGGGTTTAAACCGACTGATCGGTTTCCCTGGAAACTTTGCTATGGCAACAAATTCATTTGTCTGTCTAAAATAAGAAGGGTCCCACTGACTTCATTGATCTGCAGCACAAAAAGCACTTTATTTGTTCAGATTGCTTGGTTTTGAGTCAAGTGGCATGTAGCCTAAGCTGTGGACAGAGAGGGGCCATGGCCGCTGCTTTATCAGAGATCACTTGCATTGAGTCGATAAGAGCACTGCATTGACTTGAGAGGAAGGACTTTAAAACTACAGATTTCAGTTGCAATGAGTGTCAATATCTGATGATAGGGAGGAAGGTGGCTATTAAAGCTTTACAAACAGTAGATTAACAGACATTTAATGTGAGTAACCCTGGAAAAGATGTCAGCTCTGCCTGTCTGTGCCTCACTCAGATGGAAAATGAGATGAGCTTGATTGTTCTGGATGGAGGTGCCCTTTTTGTCACATGCTAATTGGGAGCTCGCAGACTAAAACAAGCAAAGCTGTACAGTAAATGAGCTGTGCGGTTGAACTACCATTTAAAGCCCATTAAATCTTTTTGGTATCAGAGTACTTCCCTATATTGGTCACTAGGCAAACAACAATAACAGTTCAAGTTAGAAAAACCAAGGAGTCTGCTGCCATGCTAACAGCAGCAGGCATACCGCTGCTATGAGCTAAATGCTAACGTGAAAATACCAACACTAACAAGTTGGTGTTTTTTAAATACATTGTCAAAGACAGTAAATCAGTTTACTCTGGTCCCTTTCTTGTCCCTATGAAGTTATCAACATGTTTCAGTCTGGACCAAAGTGGAGGACCAACCCAACCCTCTGACAGATGTTCCCACCCATGGAGCCACGAGGCTGGCATGTCTAAAAACTCAGCTATGCTAATCTGCTCCATCAGGACTGAGTGGGTGTGTTTTTGTCAGATTTGGTTGACAGTGACCTGGAAACATAAGCAAACAACCACACAGCCATCATCATGTTTTGATTCAAATATTGCTAAATCTTGATTGGCGAGCAGAAACATGTGACATCGTGTGTTTTCAGCGGAGCCTCGCCCACTGCTAACCAGTGACAAAAGCAGACATCTGTTATACAAACTGTTCCAATGTTGGCAGAAAAGTTCATGTAAATGTCATACAGTAAGAAGATGACTGAAGAAATATGTTTTCATGGACTTTAAGTTGGGATAGCTCACTCAAAGTTCACTGAAAGGTCAACTGTTCTCAGACACATGATGCATAATGTAAAACTAATGATATTTGCATATGCATATCACATTTACCAACCCAGATGCTAACATATCCACGTCTGTGTGCTCATGCAGCTGTGCAAATATGCATACACATACAAATCCGGAGAGGAGGATAAACCTGCAGCGTAACATTCTTCACCAGGTTGTGAAAGTGAACCTTGGATGTCACGGTTCAACCTATAGCGACAAAGGCACACATCAGGACAGGCTCAGTCTGGCATGTAAACCGTATTAGCTTTTCGAGCTCAGAGTGGAGATAATTGCACATCTTGTCTTGCCAGGTCTCTTCAGAGGTCATTGTCTGATGTAATCAACCTGTGAAAAGAGCCTCTTACCATATAGATTGCAGGGACGCATTCAAACCCTCACCCACTGCTGTCTGTCATCTGAAGCCAGCAGACAGGCAGGCAGCGTGCACTCAGCACCCAACAGACATTCGACCGGTTACACTTGTCAAGCAGAACACGTTTGAAAAGGTTTCAGTGCTGAAGAAATCTCAATCATCTGTAGTTATGCAATTCAAACTGCCCCAAGACTTGCCAGTTTATTAGTGGCCTGAGCCTTTTTGCGTTTGAAACTAATTGTTTGGTCAAAAAATACCATAAAATGCTCATGCTCCAAGAGCCCAAGGTGACATCTTCAAATAGATTTATACAAAAGAGAGATGTATATGAACATGGGGTATGTATATGATGTTTGCACATTTTGTCTCATTTTGGTGTGAATTTATGCAGATATTTACAAATTTAATGACCATTATCAATATCAACGCTTTAAAATCCCCATATTATGCAACTTTGTCCACAACATTACATGTAAACATTATATAAATAAAGATGCAAGTTGTAAACTGTGAATGTTTGAGCTTTCTTGCTTGAAAAATACCTTAAACGATTAATTGAATTTTTGGTGATTAGCATTTGGTCCATTGATTTATCAGCTACAGTTTACTACAGCACCTGAAGTGTTACTACAGGATAAACCCACTTTAATATTTAATAACAGAAATGGGAGAAAAAAAGAGAGTTTATTAAAATGGAAACATTTGCATCTGCTGAGAAATACTTGAATGTCACACTACGCTATGCCCACAGTTAACAGCTTCCTTTGTGAAATAATGAGATGGGTACATAAACGTCTGAGGATCTTCAGCACTGAGACGACAGCCAGAGAAAAGGTTAATGTGTCTGTTCTGCTCTCATTAAAAGGCCGGATCCTACATCTCTGTCTGTGCAACACTGAAGCTATTACAACCCCAAAAGTGCAAAAGTGCACTTTTTCAGTGGGTGATACTGAAGTGCTTCGTGTGCTGCTTTTCCTCTCCCTGGATAGACAGATGTACCAACACATAGGCAGAGATGAGGGCAATTATACATGCGGGGAAAAAAAATCAGAGGAGAAAATCAACTCGCAGACACCTTCCCTGCTGACTTCCTGGAAGGATAGGGAGGAGGACTTGTGGAGGTGTACGGAGAAAAGAAGCTAGAAGACTTAACAGGAGCTGCACAATAGCTCTGCAGGAGGTGCACCTCCAAGTTTGCTTCCTTTGAGCGGTGTGTGCGTCTGTCTGCATCGACTCTAAGCACATATGGTCAGTCATTATGGTCGACGCGTCATCGGGTCCATTTTTACCCCACTCTCTTTTATTGTTGCCATCCATTTTTCTCCTTCCTGCCAACCCCCTTCCACACAACTTCTGTTGCCTTGGAGACATCTGATGTCCTGACATATGAATCAACCCCCCGCCACAGCCTCCCTCACTGACCAACTCTATTCTCCTCCTCTTATCTCACATGTCTTCACCTCTCTGGTCTGTTACAGTTCACCCAGTTCATCCATTCCTTGGGACGTCCAGCCGTCCACCGGGGGCTCTGACTCAGTCTAATCATCGGGAGCCTGGAGATGCCAAACTGCCTGCTGGAGTAACACATGTGACTCATGGTCACAGTGTGGGCAGTAACATCAGGCTCTGATCCAGGAGTCAGGTTAATACCCTGCAGTTTAAGCAGAGTGTTATCCTTTCCAGACGAAAGACAACGCAAAGTATGAAAGACACCGCAGAAAGAGAGAAGCAATCCTGCAAATGCCAGGACCATTTGAGAGTCTTGCTCGTTCTGGTCCGCTGAGCTGGCATTTGGATTGGACACACGCAGGGCAAAAGGTCAGACCTGTCGCCACAGGAAACAAATTTGATGGACTCTAAGCAGCAAAGATAGCATATCTCCCTTGGGGGAGACTGATGTAATGACCTAGGAGCTTCGGGGAGTGTAGGTAAAAGGATGCAAAATGAAACAAACTGATGGCAGGAAGTAAAGATTGCACACATGATGTACATTTTTGTCAGGTGAAACTTCAGTTTATGGCATTTCACAGATTGATGATTTTCATTTTCAAGTGCTGGATTGCAGGTGGGTCAATTTCACCAGGAGGGGATAAAAAAGTGGAGATAATAAACCTTATAACTCATGTGAAGGAGCCACATGGAGCACAGCATGTGAGTTATACTGGCAGGCAGAGTCACAGACGGTGTGATGAGAAACGTGGAAATGACCAGAGGATACCTTGGCACTTTGATATGAGAGGGTGAAACATACGGCCCATATGATTCTCTGTTGTTTTGACTCTGTTTCTGTATTTTTAAAAGAATGGCAGCGCCCCCGGCTGGAGAGCAAAGGCTGGGAAACATTGAGGGCCTCATCTCCTGGCACTGATTGCAGAATCACAAAAGTTTGAGCTGAAAAAATGAGAGAAAAACACTTTTTAATATAACTCAAAGCTATTTTGGAAAAATCAAACAACTCAATTATTATCATGTCAGATTGACTCTTAAATCTTTGAGGTCTTTGAGGTTTTTTACACACCACAGACAAGCAACCCAATGTACCAAGAAACAAGCTGTTGCTGCCCCCTAGAGGCACGAAGCAGTAGCAAAATTAATTCTTTAAAAAGAAAGCACGTTTGGTGGAAGTGGTCAGCGTCAGGAAGTCTCCACCACCCTGATCACGAGGGCGACTGCAGGACACAGATCTCATCATACCCAGTCCTCACACAGTTTAACATGCACCAAACAGAGAGCTGCATTCCCACTGAAATAAGAGCTTTTATCTGATAGAGCTGAAGAAAAACTTATTCATTTGTGTGAGGAGACGCTGTCTTCCCTCACCTGTCTTCATTCAGTAAGAAAAGACACGACAGGAAGCTTTATTAATTTCTTGAAACATCTCTTTCTGTCTGCAGTGAAGCTGCACAGGCAGGAAATATTTCAGACTGAAGGCTTGTGCCTTAAGTGTCAACAGCAAGTCTTTATATGTGACTTGTTTCTAATTAGTTTCTCCACAGAAAAAAAAAAAAAAACAGCAGAAACCCTCACATGCAAGAAGTAAAAAGATGCAACACCTCAGATGCCAATAGAGTGGAGCATTTTTCTCTTTTATTTATTGTTGAAGCAGTTGCATCTATAGGTGTTGTGTTGGGGTGTCCACAGCCATCACGTAAATGTGTTCATCGTGCACTCTTTAATTCTTCTTTTCCAAGAGGGTTGAGCCCCCATAAGGTTGGAAAGATCCACCTCGTATAATCTACTGACAATCTTATTGAAGGCAAGCAGATATGAGGCAATTACATGCGGAAAGGTGCAAGAAACGTGGGAACCCTGCAGCAGCATTAGACATGAGAGGATGAGATGTTTTGAAGTTTGCTCGTGTGATTGAATTTATTTAATTGCTATTTTTTTGCTTATTGCACAGCCAGACTGTTCCGGGCTCATTGCTGCTACATTGAGGTAACTGCTATAAGGTTACTTGGACTGGTTCCATAATGAGATCAATCAATAACATGAAAATCTAATTGTTGGACTCGTCGAATTCAGGAACAAATCAAGTTACCTTTATCAGAATGCGATCATTTTTCTGATGCTTTTTGACATATATCCAACTGAAAATAGTACAAAGAGTCAATGTTTTACCTTCATTGATTTTTGTAAATATTTGCTGATTCTGAATTTGATGCAGCGACACGTGTCAAACCAGTTGGGACAGGAGCAACTAAAGACTGAGAAGGATGTGGAATGCTCCAAAAACACCTGTTTGGATCATTACACAGGTAAACAGGCTCATTGCTAACAGGTGATAGTATCATGATTGGGTATGAAAGGGGCATCCTGGAAAGGCTCAGTCATTCACAAGCGAGGATGGAGAGAGGTTCACCACTTTGTGAACACATGATTGTATAGAAGATATTAGTAAATGAGCTCAGGAACACTTCGTAAAACTGTTGTCAGTAAACACAGTTTGTTTGCAAATGATTACATTCTGTTGATCTTGATACAACAAGTCGAAGCCATACAAGCAGCTCTGTGAGGCTGTCACTAAATGCTAACATGTTAATATTTAACAAGCATAATGATTAATATGCTCACCATTTTAGTTGCGTGTTAGCATGATGATGTTTGCTAATTAGCACTAAACACAAAGTACAGCAGAGGCTGATGGGAATGTCATTAGCTTTGTGGGGATTTGGTCATACACCAAAATGTTGACCTGATGATGGCACTTGATAAGAAGTCTGCAGGGTTCGTCTTCTGGGGACCATGAACGACAGCAGTTATTTCAATCTGGACCAAAGTGGAAGAACAACTGACATTTCCATCCATTCGGCCACGCTGCCAGCATAGCTATTCAGAAAATGGTGTGCTCAGTGGGTAAATCATGGGATATACAGCATGTCCAAAAGGCCAAACTTCAGGCACTCACATGTAGAAGAGCAGGTGGAGTTTTTATGTGATAAAACCTGAAGATCTGCAGAGGCTGAATCCAGTCAGCGTTTTCTTTCGTGATGAGCCGTGTAGCTAATAAAGGCTTTTTGTCAAATTGCCTCTTTGCATGAGGTCTGCCCTTTTGCACATTTTGAGCATTCTTGATCTTTTTCACCGCGTCAGAGAAGAAATGGCACAGAGAGATGATTTAATTTCATGCAAAGAGGAGCTAAATTCACTAGTTAAGCAGGGAGTAATGGACAAATCTCACAAGACGCACAGAACTGTCTTACCGTCCGAAGCTTCACATTTCCTAGAGTGAAGAAGGGAACAGAAGACAGGAAAAGAAACCATGTCTATTTAGAAAAGTCATTTCCTAAATTCCCATATGTAAAGGATGAAAACATGGAAAGCATCAGGAAATCCTTTAAAGTCTCCACCACCCTCTGAGTGCAGCAGGGTGACTACTGGGTACACATCTCATCATATGCATTCCTCTCAATGCAGTTCCACTAAAAGGTTTTAAAAAAATAACATTAAGTGAAACAGGAAGGACATGTCTTACCTCTCAGAGCTAGCCCTGAGTTTCACCCCAATTTCATTCACTCTCGCCATTTCAGTGTCTATAAGAGAGCACAGAAAAGAGAGAAACCAAGGAGACCTTTAAAAACTCCCAACCTTTACCTCACATTTCAATTAAAAAAAAAAAAAAAAAATCAGTCAATATCTAATAAAGATCTTTATTTCAGATTTTAAATAGATTTACAAACCATAAGAAAAAAAAGAAAATATAAACAAGAAAAAAAAAAAAAAACATCAAGTGATCGTCAAATATCCACATGTGCATATCAAGGTAGAGATTGTAAACAGTCCTTTGAAGCCAAAGTGAGACTCCCCGGGGTCAGGCTCACTCAGTTGGAAAAGGATGTTTGTTTGGTGGTTGGTAATTTTTCTTTTTTTCTTCCTGAGGTTCATGTAGTTTTCTGTAATTAACTGCTGGGTTTTCCCCTCAGTGATGCTGCCACCAATCAGAGCTCAGAGAACTGGGGGACGAGTGGGGAGGACAGACCATAGAAATAACAGTAGTTTGACAGAAATGAAGTCCCATTCACCCTAAAACATCAAAACGGAGCGGGAGGATCATTCATAGGCTGCGACCGAGAAGTCATGACTCATGTCTGAAAATTGTACGGAGTGCTGAGTCTGGCTCTGCTGAACGTTTACGCCGTTTGATATTTGTGTATAATAAGTTGGTACATTTGTTTATTCGTCTATGAACAATCCTGTTTTTTCTTTAAACAATCAGGTCGATATTCGTAGCACTTAATACAAATAAGATAAAAAACATTGTAGCTCACAACACAATTTGGAAATAAAAGAGTACATCAAAATGAAAAAAAAAAAAAAAACCCTCAGCCCGTTCACAATGCAACAGTTTTAGATAAAATTGAGTCCCTGGACACAATCCCGACCTTTATAGCAGATCTAAAACCACAAACACATCATAACAGCATGCTAGTGAAGAACCACATTCTCCTGTTCGTGCTCAAAGGTCAACCCCATCCCTATATATGCTTCCCATTTCTGTGCCTCTTCTCCACATTTCTCTGCACATCTTCGAAACGGATCAGCGAATGTTCACACACAAAGGAAATATGCTTACAGCCATGTTGAGAATTTCATTGGAAATACTGCTGGGTGGTGGTAATGTGTCTGGAGTGTGAAGCAGAGCGCTCCTGGCAGTGAGGAGAAACCACAGGGCCTCTCAACGGAACAGACTGAAGACAAAACCCGTCAGTCTACATAATCAGGCCATTTTCATTCTTCTGAATCACTCTGCTGCCTCGACTCCTCAGAGGTTCATTGATTCAGGTGAGTCAAGATGGCTCCAGCCCAGTCCAGCACTTCAGAGGGTGGGGGGGGTGGGGGGGGGGAATGCCTGTACACACATCCACCACTAGGGGGTGAGCTCTGATGAAGGTACAATCTCATCCTTGTTTCTTCTGCTCTGGAACTACTTTGAACAACAACCCGCTGACAAACACAAAGATGTCGGTCTCCGAGCGAGGACACGGTCAGTCCAAAGCCCTCACAGCTACGCAGCTGGCTTGTGAAACTCGAGGTGGAACTCACGTCAGACTGGTGAAGGTTCAGCTTTACTGCCACGTTTAAAGCACTGCATATTAAGTACACTGACTGCATAGGTTTTTTTCTTTACAGTACATTGGATTTCACGAGCAGCGGCAGGCTTGGCGAGCTGTTTCTCAATGCATCCAGGCCGCTGGTAGCACGTGCTTGTGATGAAGGCTGCATGGCAGTCAGTCGAGGATGTTTGCGGGATTCTGATCTACATTCCATTCTTCGTTCAGCTGTTGGGATCTTACCTTTCTCACTCACACCCCGGACAAATCTGACAGGTGCTGCTATAAATAGGATGAGACTTGTTCCATCGGGGGGGGGGGGGG